>OX376369.1:10000000-10600000 GCA_947369235.1 Udea olivalis
ATTTCCACATCGCCTCCATTCAGTATGCCATATCATTTTTCTTAAAGTATTATTTAACACCCGGTATAACAACATCACAATCGAAAATGCAAAACAGGATAACTTTCATTGCGATGAATTCACACGACAATCACAGACGTAGTTCCTTAACCATCAAAACAAGCTTTAATCTATCGTGATTTAATCATTATTGTAATAATTATCATGTTTTAATGATGATGATCACCTCTACATAATTCAAAAAAAAATATGAGATTTTTAGAAGTTAGTGAGAGAAAGGAATGATCTTTATTTTACACTTTTTATTCTTTGTTCATTATTATTAAAATTCAAATTTCTCAATCATCATTATCACAACATGATCATCATTATTTTTGATCGCGAACAAATACGCCCCACCACCAAAACCACTAGAGTAGTACAAAATTGCGTCAAATAACATAATTTCGAGATTTGCATTTCTGTGAGTGAGTATACGGACAGTCCACCTAGATCAAAAGTAAAATTAGGTTTACGTACTCATGTAGTATAAATTGAGTTTGTGGGAGCAGTTGAATCGATGCAACGCCCTCACAAAAGGCGTCACATGAACTTAATAAACATTAATTGTCAACTTTCCTCCATATAGAATAAGGATATTGAATTGTCTTTACCACTTTATTATAAGAAAATAGCCCTCTTTTATATATGATATTGGGTAAACCAGCCCATTATTTAGTTTGTTTGATTAAACGAGGCTTTTAAACATTAATATTATGTATAAAATCATGCGCAAACTGCATTGAAATTGAGTGGTTCAAAAAAAACTAAGCGTCTATTTTTATCAAAAAATAAGATTAGGGGACACTCTGTAACATCAAATCACTCACAAAAATGCAAACCACTAATTACTACACATGAACACAATGCACCAAAACATTTTTACGGTCCAGCACCACTAAACGTGTCCTTATTGCGTTAGCAACAAGGGCCACGGTCGCCCAGCACTAGTTGGTCATTGAGATGCCGAGTTTCGTAAGCTTTTTAGGGGTCGTTTTTGGGCGCATGCGTTCCCGCCTTACCTGTGTCAGTCGCCACCGCTCGCAACTGTAACAAAAAATAGCAAAGTTAATTTTTTTTACGTAAAAGTCAGGTAAGTAGGTAATGGACTCATTTTTCAAAGGGCTGGTTAACTCATCCGTAAAAAATAAGCACAAAATCAACCTGGAGTTGTCAAAAATCTGTTTACCTGTTTTCAAGCGGAAAGGATTCACCCGGAAGGCTTAATCTACAATTTCTTACTGTAACTATCTGTTTTGTTATTAGTTTGTTTCGTTAAAATATTACGGCCTCCTTGCCTGTCTTTGTGCTTTGCGCAACAATAAATTGTATCTCCAGTTTCTCGCTATCACTAAAGCATTTGTTTGGTTGTGCGATTTCTTGCTATTATTCCTTACTTCATTTTTATTTTTGGATTTATAACATGATTAATCTTACTTCTTTCTATAAGAAACGCAAATTTCTTGCTGCAATTACTTGTTGGATTACCTTATCTTAACTATTCACAGGCGATTGTGAGCTGAGTGCCTAGTGCGAGTTGCAAAGAGTTTCGAATGACTTCCCTCTCGCGTTCAGAGAGCCGCTAGGTGGCGCTGACACGATGCATACAATTTCGCGTTTACGTGCTTGCAAAACGCGATGGTGAAGTTACTCGAATCTAACTCGCACTAGGCACTCTGAAATATTTTTTTTAACCTATCTTACACTATCGCAAGCTTTGTAAGTTACTATTGGTTTATAATTTAGATATTTTAGCTTCACTTCTTTTTAGTTTTGTGTGCACAGCTGTCTGTATTATTTTGTCACATCTTGTTGTTGTATCCTGTAACTTTTTTTGCTTTCTCAAATGTTGTCTCTCTAATTTTTTTATTTATTTATTGGGATCACCAACAATTAGTACATCAATACATGATTTAAGAAACTTAACAATAGAAATGTATGCTAAATGTACAGTCACTTACAGGTAAACGCAGCATGCAAAATATGATAAGGAAATATACTTCAGTCTCAAGGTGCAAACTGTACTTGTCAGTTTGAGTGCGAGAAAATTAGTTAATTCTGTACGAAAACAAAAATATTACTTACTAATAAAAATATCACAAAATATTTAAAACACATGGCGCCACCGTCTTTGCGGACAAACCATGGAACTAAAACTCTCAACATTTTCGCAATGAAGATTGTCCACACTCCACAGATAATAGTATATTTACTGACTGTTTGAGTTTGTCTATGTCACATTAAGGAAATTAAAAAACTAATCACTTTTCACAAGTGGTCACTTTAGTCCCGCTTCGGCTATATTGGCGTACTTTTAGAGCATGAGAAGTGAAAAACCAATACATATCTCACCTGTCCACTAGCGGCAGCTGCTGCAGCTGGCGGTGCGTGGCGCGCATGCGCGCGGGCCGCACGCGGTGCGCGGTGGCCTGCGCGTGCGCGAGGCAGGGCTGGCGCAGGCGCGGCGCGACGTACGAGAAGGTGGGGTCGTCGCGCGGGATTATGCGGGGAGTGGCGCGGAGGGCGCACATACCTAAGGACACAGAATCTGTGTTAAAGTGAAATTAATTTGATAATTAACAAAAAATTAACGCCATTGATGGTGAATCGGAAATAAGCTGTTATCTAGGTATTAGAATTGTCCTGCTTGTCTATACTAATATTATAAAGAGGAAAGATTTGATTGTTTGTTTGTTTTGGCTCCAAAACTACTGATAAAAACTCGTAAAAATTATTTCACTAACAGAAAGCTAAATTACTTAGGAGTGATACAGGCTATAAATGAATTCAGAGCAAAATAATAGTAAATGTAAACCAAGTCGGAGAAAAGCCGGCAAAATGGACACCAGCTGTCAAACATTTGGTCTGTCGAACAGCTCGTGTTTAATAAATACAAAACTCACCAGTAATATATATATCCTCCAAATGAAAGTAGTTCGTCCTCAGCGCGGCCGCGTAGAGCGCGCGCGCGGCGCCCGCGGACAGAGCGTAGCCCGTGCCGGACAGGTAGCGCGGGTACACGCGCCCGCCATACATGTAGCGCGGACTGTACCTGTGTGGTCGACATTATCATCAGCCTGTCATAGTGCACTGCTGGACTATCGCCCTAAAGGGGGATTGCCGGACTATGTTAGGTTGTTCTGTCTATTTATTAATGTTAGAATTTCAGCAGTTTTTTTTTTAACAAACAAATTGTACTCTAGTAAATTGTAAAACCACAACAAGTTTAAAAGAGTAACTACTGAGATTATTGCCGGGTCTTCTCAGTAAGAATCAACTTCTCCGAAGCGGTGGTAGAGTCGCATTAAGTTTGTATACTGTTTATTTATGCCTATTATTTAGTATATTTTTGACTGTTTATAAATACTGATTAAGTCTATTTAAATAAAGATATTTGTGTTTGAGTTTATGGCCTCGAAAGAAAGAACATATATTTATTTGGTGACAAAACAACAAATAAAAATAACATTAAAGTGCACATTTATAAGGGGGTGACACATTTTGTCACCAAAAAGGCATGTACTCAGCATATGCCGGGGTATCTTAAAGACACCGCGACGCTGGTCTTCCGTAGATGCCTTAGAGGAGAAACTATGCGCGACGAAATAACAAAATGCAAAACAGAAATCATCCCAATTCACAACATATACACAGACAGTTTCTCAGTTTACAATAGTTTTTACTATGGCCGTCTGGCGTTCCCCTTTTGTTGAACACAACAAAAGAGATTTGAACATTCATGGCATAAATAATAAAATTGTTTGTTTCCTAAATAAAATAAAATAAATAAATAAATAAATAAACATCCACCCGCCATTATTTTTTGATGTTTATATGACACAAACAAACAAAAATGTCTTATAATACGCTATCTTAAAATATCACGATTTTTTTTAAGGAAAAGATCGATGAGTGAGTGACTGTGCGTTTGTTTGTGTGTGTGTTAATGTGCGTGCATTTGTGAAACTTAATTTGGTTGTGTAAAAGGCTAAAGATTAATGATTCTAGCTATCATGATCAGCCTTTCATAGTCCACTGCTGGATATAGGTGTTGAAGGTATCAGGTGAGGTGAGGGAGAAGTTTGCAAGTAGCCCGTGCCGTACATTAGCGCGGACTGTAACTTGTGAGGTTATAATAAGGTATGTGACGACATTATCGGCTTTTAAAAACAATTTAATAAATCAAAAAATACATTTAAAAAGGGCCCCATAATAAATAATAAATATCCCTGGACATTATTCCACACAGCGCCATCTAGCCCCAAAGTAAGCTAATTAAAGCTTGTGTTATGGGATACTAGACAACGGATAAACATACTTAAATACATTTTCTTTTGTAAATACATCCTTATCATACATAGCATAACATACATATACATAGCATATATACATAGCCATAACAACTTTTGTGTTGTTTACTTTTGTATAGTTCATTTTATGACCCTTTAAACTTGGGTTTTGAAGTGTTAAGTAAATTAAAAAAAACAATATCATTAAATATCTATGTAAATTATAGCACCTTTGGTTAAAAACCATATTGATAAAATATAGATGACGAACAAATGTTTAAATAGAAAGAAATAGAAATAGAAAATATTTCTTTATCCCAACAGTACAGGGGACAAAAAAAAAGAATACCTACAAGAAACGATTGTAACAAACAATTAAAAAAAATACAGAAGCGGGTCAATCAGGTCTCTGCCTCAGCACATGCCGCTGCAGTACAGAACTGCAGACGCTGGTATTCTGGCAGGGCCTGTGTGTTCGTCTTAATTACGTGCAAGAAAAAAAAGGAGCATAATTACATGACAAGAAAAATAAATAAAAACAGAAAATAACAATGCCCATGTGTGGAGACTGGAGACTGTAGTTAACGTGTGCATGAATGTGGAGTGGAGGTGAGAGTGAGTAAATGTGGAGTGTGCCTACGTCTAAGTCAATGAGTAATAAAAGAATGATTTAAAAAAAAGAGAGAAATATCTATGGTATGGTTTACTGTCACTGTCAATGTCACAATGACAACATGAGAAACCAGCCGCGTGCGTGAGAGCGTTTTGCCACGTGAAAATGCAGATGTGGCGCTTATGGAGATTAACAACGAACTAAAATGTACTGCAGAACGCAAATAAATAGATAGCAAATGACGTCACTTGCTAGCGGCAGTTTGCAGGAACTGTTTCTGTCAAGTCCAACCATATGATTTTAAAAATTGCACCTGTGTTTGAAAAACTTTTCTAAGCAAATTATTGTTCATCATGTGGGCTACATGCGCTTTCCATGTTTGTAACATAACTTATTAAAAGAAAAATAAACAAAACTTATATTAATGAACTAGCTTCTGCCAGCGACTCTGTTCGCGTTAAATGCCAAAAGGCGTCATCTGTATGCAAAAAGAAAACGTTGAAGTAAAATGTTGTAATCGGGCATGGTAAGTCCTTTTGGCAGCGCTGTATCAAAAAATCAAAGTATTATTCTTATAGCTAAAGCATTGATTATAATACAATCTAAAAAACTTTAAAATCAGTCGGTCGTCAAGGAATAAATAAACATTCAATCATCAGTTTTTTCGCATTATGATATTAGTAGGATTTATTACACTTACCACTTATTACTAGAGTCTAGGACCGGTCTAGCACCACATATCAGGTCTCCGATCAGCA
The DNA here is from genome assembly GCA_947369235.1 of Udea olivalis. Taxonomy (NCBI): domain Eukaryota; kingdom Metazoa; phylum Arthropoda; class Insecta; order Lepidoptera; family Crambidae; genus Udea; species Udea olivalis. The sequence continues at coordinate 10,005,700 of OX376369.1, forward strand.
TGTACTCCTCGCCCTTGTGCCCGTTAGCTACTTTGGCATCAAATTCCTTCGAGCGGTTCTTGAGATTCAAAATTAGATTTGGCACGTTTATATACATATCGTCGTCGGTTTTTAAGATGTAACGGACTGAAATAATATTCAATAATGTTTAATGGACAAATGAATAGTAGTGCAAGTGCCTAGTGCGAGTAACACAAAGACTTTCCCATCGCGTTTTGCGAGCACATAACCCGAATTTGGCACTTAGTGACAAATGAAGCAACATTTTGGATGGTGTAGGTCATTCGAACCTCTTTGTGCAACTCGCACTAAGCATTCAGGTAAACACTCAAAAGTACAATATTATCTTCAGAAGACAGATTTCTACAGGAAAACAAGTAAGGTTGTGCAAAATCAATAAAACTGTGGATATATTTTCAGTTCACGGCTGAAAAAAGACCTTCCCTGTAGGTTTTTATTCACCAGAATTTAGGTAATTCATCATGAACGAAAGAGGCTATTTTAGGAAAATGTTTCAACCTAACGCCTTGCGGTGTTAACGCAACACGAGCACGTAATACCACACTCAATCGAACTACGTATACTAGCCACAGTATTGTAACCGGTTGGCGCGATGACAGTTCATAAGGAGTTTTGACAGTTTGATTAGAAATTTGGTCCAAAGTGGGGTAACTTGGGGCTTAAGTAACCCAGTTTTACCACAGTATCTATTATACTGTTCAAGAGATAACTCTTAGATCTTGAAGGTGAAATCGATGCTATCCTCAGTACGTGTGAGTATGTCTAATCCCCCAAATTAGTCAAATTAATGCATTTTTTTTAAATTGCCCGTCAAGATGACCTCACTCCACCTGTCATTGATATTAATACTTCAAAATAACTCACCACTTTCATTGCAATTATTAGTAATCCACTTCAGCATCATAATAGATTTTAACGTGAGATTGTTGTACGAGTCAATGAAGCCTTCCTGTATGACATCTCCATACTTCTCAACCTCCTCATCTATCTTATTTTGTACTTCAGTATCATTATTTTGCGTTGGCAACCCTAATAGGAACACCAATTTGAACTCTGCTTCAACATCGGAAGGCGGCAAGGGTGGTTTTTCTTCCACTTTATAAGAAAAAACTTTACCATCTTTTAGCATTTTTAATATTTTCCCCAAACTCGGGGAGTCTTCGTAACCTCCTCTAGGCGGTATCCGCATTATATTATTGGATTCATATTCATACTCATAATCTTCCGTTTGCTCACCTAATTCCTTATTCATATCAAATTCTGGCAACACCGGATCGTCTTCATCTTCGAACCTTTTCTCCTCAGGTACATCATCAGTCTTTACATTAACCAAATTGCTCTGTAAAGCTTTGGCCAATTCTGGCAATAACCTATTGATAGATATGTCCCGTTTTGATTTCGAGCTAACATTTAAACTTACATTTAAACGAGATTCTGGGTACAGATCGTACGTATAGTTGTAGTCTTTATATTTATTTCGGACTCTTGTGTACACTTCGTACATTTTCTGGTAAGTGTCGCGGTTCCCCCACGTTTCTCTGATGGCTATTCGCCGGTCAAAGTTGGTAGTGGCTGAGCAGACTACAATTAAAAGGAATAGTTTGTTTTTCTTATTTCTATCTTGTTTTTCACAGACGTCTTTCGGCTCGTGAATGGTGGTAACGTTGTTTGGTTGTACGTATATTTTTGTGTCCCTATTTGTGTGTATTGACCAGCCTGCTACTAAACCTGCAAACAATTTTTGAACTATTCAATTAAAAGTATTTTTAAAAGGCTTATGTTTAACTGTTCACCAAATTTGATTAAAAGTGTTATCCAAAAAAATATATTTGTCACCCAAAATTGGTAAATGTTCTCCAAATTTTGTTACCCTATTTAATACTAAAACGTAATCATTTATTTAAGTCAACGTTGGCCAAATAAAGCAACTGACACCTAATATGTACCTACAACACACACTTAGTTGATGTTTATCAAAATGTTAAATTCATTTTTTATCTAAATATGACCATTTTGTTAGTCTTACAAAATATCAGCATCCAGAAAACAAACATTTTAATGCAAGCGCTGTACTTTATTTTATTAAATCTAAAAGAAGGTAGGTCACTACAGAGAGCCATCAACGTCCGTTTTTTAAGCAGAGTCATCATGACAGATGCCGGTATTTTTTTTGCGGCGAAGTGTCAAGTCAACCAAACGTCATTAACTTTTTTTTGGCTTCGCACAAAGCTGATTTAAGCCAATGTATAATCAGTAATGTATTGTTACTCATTTTTAAGAGTCTTTAGTAAGTTCACAACTACATTTTCTTGCACATACAAGGTTTTTTTTGTCAAGTCAAAGTAAATTAAAATATTGTTGCGATGGCTAAACAACAGAGAGCACAGACGAAACCACATAAATGGAATTAAAAAAATGTTTTCGTTGAATAATATTCTTTCAAAAGATTATTATTCCTACAAAATGAAAAATACACCAATTCATCATGGTTTCAAATTTAATTGATGCAGTTATTAAAATTAGTTTAAGGAAATAGAACGTGAAGCGGCGATTCATTCACCAACTTAGATCGCATGAAAATCGCACATTTGAAAGGAATTATTGCTATCTGACGTCGAATGCTGCATCGTCATAGGCTAATAAGCAGTCAAAATGCATGCGATTAGCAATCCAGTTGTGTTGCTAGTTAGAGAATAATTGTGTCAATGATGGCAGAAGGCTCTTAAGGAGGTCTTTATTAAGGGAATACCATACCTTTGGGCAGCTGGTCGCTGGCCTTATTATACACAGGTATATACATAAGAACACAGAACAGGATCATGGCGGTGCAGAACAGGAAGAACTTCGCCAGCACTGTGATGGTGGACCGGCGGTGTGGTTCCTCGCACTTGCCGTCTTTCGTGTATGAAGAGTAGCGGCGATTTCTGTCATATCTGGGGAGAAACAGAAGAATGATTGAAATCTTTGCTGCAGCTGATGGGTATTGGCTTAATCACTCCGCTTGTCTAATGTGGGTTGGTGATTACAAGCTCGGGCTTTGAATGCCGAGTGATGAGTCACAGTTTTCTCGCAGTCGGCACTCTGTTGCTGGGATTTGAACGCAGGGCCTCCGGCAGCGGGGGAGGCGGGTGCAGCCAAAGACATTACTGCAATATAGATTTCTGCAGTACATTTATTTTTCTACACAATAAGTTTCGATGTTGCCAAGCCTAAAATAAATTTGGACCACTGTAAATGGGCCCATCTGTAGATCACTAAATTAAATTCATTTAACGTATTTCGAATTGAATCTAAGTTGAATAATCATTACTTATCAGTAATTTAAATTAAAACTACTTTACATAAAATGCTGTTATATTACATGGTGAAGTATAAAAACTGAACAGTTTTCATTAATAAGATAACTCTTACACTACACTCTTACAACCTAACGGTATGGAATTTACACTCTACATACGCAAAGAAAACTGGAAAAATCAATACTATTTTAATTTGGATAGTATTTAATGGAGCGACATCCTAACCTAACCACCAAAAATACTATCTGAGCCTCTAAATATTTTTAAATCAGGGTTTTGTGGCCGACATAAATTCTGGGGCACATTTCAGTATTTTTAGTTGCTCAGTTCATTAATTCTCTTTTAGGAATTACTGCCGACTGACTAACAATTTTACAATAGTGGTTTGAATGTCACTTGATTGGTGCTAATTACAGCTGAATTGATCAATTAGCAGAAGAATACCTTCTAGTTAGACAATGATTTTTCCTTATTTAATTGTTTTCTAGTAGTAAATACATTATTTTCTTGCAGTTCGTGGCTACTTCTCTCTTTATCCTCACTATTCTTTTCGACAATATTGCGGCAAAAATATATTTTGTTATTATCAAATTGAGGATGGAGACTCAATACTCAATACTCAATTCTTTATTGCATTTCACAGTGTAGTACAAGATCTTAAAATATATTTAAACAGTGCATCATGAACCCTGTCGGGCACAACAGAAATGAAGAGGAGGAAAACCATTGTTCATAGAAAATTAAATTATAATGCAACAAAATAATATTCAATTATATCTAATTATTATTTAGAAACTCGTCTAAAAGTTATAATTTAGGTACTTTTATAGATTATTATTTAAGTTTTAAGAATATTTATATTATATTTTTATATCAATAGTTTGGTTTTTAGTATTACTATTCAGTCTTAAATTTATGTTAAATGTTTATCTTCTAAAAATTATTTTATAGTGTAGTAGCTTTTTTGTATTAGTATATTTTTGAGGTCATTAAAAAAGTTCTCATTGTTATTTATGTTTCTTAAGGAATCTGGCAGTTTATTATAGATTTTTATAGACATTACTAATGGGCTGGAAGAGTGGTGTTTCATTCTAGAGGTCGGTAGTGCTAGTTAAGTTAGACATCAAGCATATAACTGGCTATGTTCGATAAATATACGCAAACAAATCAGGAATTAGATGTGTCCGTAGCCCAGCGGGTAAGTAAGTTTAATAGGTTAGTTGACTCCTGTTATGATTTATTAAAAAAATGTTTATTCCAAATGGTATACCTATAGCTTGAGAAAACAAAATAATTTTGTTGGATTGGCATTCATAAAAGTGTACGATGTAATTTGTCCCAGAGATACAAAAACATCAATTACAATGTAGATAGGTCAGAATCACTTGGCGGGTTTTACACAACTGCATGGTGGTAACAACAACCGGACACCATGGAGAGCAGATGGTCTGCTGCAAAAAAACCCTTAGTCGCCTCTTACGACACCCATGGGAAGATATGGGGCTGTGGAAAGTTTTCTCTTAAAGTTCCGCCACCAGCACGGCACAGTGTTGTTTTCATTGTTTTTCTTACTGTCAAGATGAGTCAATGTAATGAAGAAATTCGAAACATTTTAAAATTTTACTACAAAAAAGGTAAAAATGCAAAAAATATTGCGATGTTTATGGACCCAGTGTAGTGTCTGTGAGAGTAGCACACATTTGGTTTGAGCGTTTTCAATCCGGAAATTTAGATGTCAAAGATGCACGTCGCTCTATTACCGATAAAATGGATGCCGTTTTTGAAAAACTGAAGCAATATCGGCATATCAGTAGTAACGACGTAGCGGAAGCCTGGAAATTAACCACAAAACAGTTTTGGCGCATTTGAAAAAACTGGGTACACAAAAAAGCTCTATATTTGGGTACCTCACGAGCTCACTGAAAGTAACCTTGTGTACTCATTTGTGATTCTTTATTACGACGTAATGAAACCGTTTCCAGACTGTGGCGAAACCCGGGTTAACTCGCAACAAGGTGATGCTGTGTGTGTGTTGGGATTGGAAGGGCATTATTCATTATGAGCTGTTACCACCAGGCAGGACCATCGACTCTGAACTCTTCTGCGAACAACTGATGAGATTAAAGCAAGAAGTTGAGATAAAGCAGCCGGAATTAATCAACAGAAAGGGTGTGGTTTTTCATGATGTTACCGACCTCACACATATTTTGCCACTCAGCAAAAATTAGGAGAGTTTGGCTGGGAGGTGTTGATGCATCCGCCGTATAGTCCCGACCTTGCACTTTCAGATTTTCACCTGTTTCGGTCTCTTCAGAATTCTTTAGGCAGTGTCACGTTAACATCACGAGAGGACTGCGAAAACCACTTGTCGCGGTATTTTGATCAGAAGCCTCAAAATTCCTATAGCAATGGGATCATATCCCTACCTACAAGATGGCTAAAAGTAATCGAACAAAATGGCACCTACATACTTTAGTTGAATGTAAATAAACTATATTAAAAAATGTTTTGATTTTTTTTTAAAAATGCTGAGAAGCTTTTTCCCCAACGTATTATATCGCGCACTTGGGCTTAGTAGTGACAACTAGTAAAAACAATCGTAATAATTCGAATTCTCAAAATAACTTAAGGGTGTAAAGTTTGAAATTTTACTTGGGTTGGTTCATGGAAAGGAGTCTCTTTTATAGTGGCCGTCAAGATGACCTCACTCCACCTGATGGAAAGCGGTCACACCTCATGAGGTCCAGATATGAGGCTGAAAAGCACAGTAATGAAAAGCAATTACTGAGCTGGTCATACTCATCTTGAAGGCCTGCAAAAATGCCTTTTCACGCCCCGCTTGAAGACCCCGGGACTATAAGAGGAAGGAGACACATGCGCTGGGAGAGCGTTCCACGTCTGGATGGTTTATAATAATCTCAAATTTTGGAATAAAAAGTCATTGTATATAATCACCTGTAAGATAGTATAGGACTGTCATCGCTGTCCCGGCTTGAGGAGTAGGACCGCTCTTCATCGTCCCAACTTTGCTTGCCATGTTCCAAGTGTGCCATGTATCGAGCTGGAACAAGAAATACACTTTATTAGGTTTATATTGGACGTAAGTGCTGTTATAGCAAGTTAGTTCAGAATATGAACTCCATAATATGGGCGCCGCAACACGGGGCGCAGTCCTAAAAATATCAACATTTACATCACAGTCAAGGACCCAGGGCATACATTAACATTATTACGAAGATTGACTATTTTATAATGAATTATCTTCATACATGTTACGTATGTAACAGCCAGGGATTCTGGGCAATAATATAAAAAAATATAAATATGCCCAAGGCAACACACCCATTGTCAGGGTCTCGAAATAAGTATAAATATCCTTGTGTTACGACGTACAGACGCGTTCACATGAACCTTTACACAACCATTTTAAAATGGATCTTATGTCAGCAACATAAGGTGCTCTTATGTAAAGCTGAACGCGTGTGTACCAACCAGATAAGGATTTCAGCCAGGAGCGTCTCCAACCTCAACCACACCCAAGCCAGTGTAGAAAAGTCTTAAACTAAATTAATATTTTGAGTGAGATTTTGCACAGGAGAAGTTGTGGGTTATCTGATGTGGGGTGGGTATTGGGCTGGCCTGTTGGTGCAATAGCACCGGATGTCGTGGGTTCGATCCCTACTCACCATGACAAACATTAATGTGAACATATGTGTTTGTTGTGTATTTAGAAATATTTAAGTATGTTTATCAGTCTCTGACACCCATAGCTCTGCTTAGTTTGGGGTCAGATAATCTTGGTGTAATTTTTCCCGGGTATTTTTACTTTTTACTAGCTGCCTCGACAGACTTCGTTCTGGCAAAAGTAATTGCACGACGCGGCGTCGGTAAAGCAGCACATCTCGCCCGCGTTTTCCGACTTGATTTACATAAACTATCATTTTTCACTGAATGTTTTGTTTAATCATAATAAAATATAGCCTAATGTCACTGCCTGATAATGTAGCTTCATTTAGGTAAAATAATTTTTAAAATCAGCCCAGTAGTTTCGGAGCCTATTCAATACAAACAATCAAATCTTTCCTCTTTATAATATTAGTTCAGATAAATGCTACTGGATCCGTCCCTGCACAGAAAAGTTACACAAAACTAAAATGATTAATTGATAACAAACAACCGATTCCACTTACGCCCCAGTCACACACTCGACGCTTTCATACGATGACTCATAGCGATAATAGGCCAGACAACAACTATACTAACTTATTGGTTGACCTTACCTTACATGAAGGTTGGAAACCGTATTATAAGCGTTAAATTCACGTAAGATGCTTTTTTATACGAGTAGCACTTAAGAATTAGCAAGAACCACTTACTAGCGAGCTAAACAATTTGATATTTTTAATGAGTACTGATTTTTTTACAGGTTGCTGACTGAGGTCATGATGTTTTAAATATGCATCTTGTGGCTGCTTAGAGCAGCCACCCGGTTGGTGGAAGACGCGGGTTCGATTCACGCTCGGGATCATCAAGGTCCGGAATTCGATTTTATCTATCTTCATAAAAAAGCCTAGGATTAAAGCTCGCTGCTCAGTGCGGGATCAGTTACCTATTGTAATGCTTATTAATTAAATACCGGACTTAAGTGTATTAATGACTAACAATTTTGACTTTTTAGAATTGTATAAATGACTTGGTACAGCCTCTTGTTTTATATTATGTAGCTTTGCTGTACTTGTTAGGTTGTTCTGTCCATTTATTAGTGTTAGAATTTAAGCAGTTTTATTCTCAATAAACAAATTGTACTCTACTAACTCGCATTGTAAAACCACAACAAGTTTAAAAGAGTAACTACTGATTTTCTAGCCGGGTCTTCTCAGTAAGAATCAACTCCTCCGACGCTGTGGTAGAGTCGCATTATGTTTGTATACTGTTTATTTATATTCATATTATTATAGTTTTTATGTCAATTATTTAGTATATTTTTTGACTATTTAAAAGTACTGATTAAGTCTATTTAAATAAAGAATATGAGTTTGAGTTCAGATATGATATGCTAGCAAAAGGAGCACACTAAATGTATTCACAAGCCTAACATTTATTTAAATGTGCCCTGCCTGCATAGACCTTCCGTTTAATAAAAATGGCTATTGCGTTACGTAAAACGTGCTCATTGTGAATGTTGAGTCGGGAATACTAACTAATGTCTGGCTTAGTTGTTAGTGATCCTGCCTGCTAAATGGCGGCTCGTGGGTTCATGGTTCTGTTTAGTCCATTTCTGTAAATAAGGTAAGGTCTCATTGTGTCAATAGATGGCGTTGTGCTTAATGGCAATTAGCTCAACTGAAACGCGGGGTTATGATTTTTGTGTTTCATAAGATTTATGCAAGAAAGAAGGTTTTTTTTCGGTTATAACAACAATAAAATATTAGACACATTAATTACTACTAAAAACACTGGTTTCTTTATGCATTCAAACTCGGTAACATTGTAAGTGAGCCTCATTTTATTAGCTTCATTACATATCATAAATCAGTACAAATTTTTCCAATTTTTTTTTTTGACCTTATATCTGGACCTCACGACCGCTTTCCATTAGGTGGAGTGAGTCATCTTACATACATACATACATACCATCGCGCCTTTTTCCCAACAGGGTAGGCAGAGACCACATCTTTCCACTTGCTACGGTCCTGACACACCTCTTGCGCTTCTTCCACTCTCATTAATCCTTTCATACATGCTCGTCGGTTATGGGTACTCTTGACCTGACCTTTTCTGAGCACGTCTTGGACTTGTCCTAAGTACGTATGTCATCTTGACGGGCATATTAAACAAGCGGTCTAATCTAATGATATATAACACATCCTCGCAACAAAGCTGCATATCATATTTCTGGTGGAAATACAGCCCAAAAGCGTGAAATTCAATATGACCAAAGTCATCGCAACAAAGAGGTTTTTCGTGATTATACAAAGAGTATAGTTAACCATACCTATTCATGGACAGACCTATAACACAGTCTATTTGCATAAAGTACGTCAAGTTAATTACACGTAAGGGTGCGTGCACACGGGTCATGGCCGATGAAGTAAGTTTTTTTTTTATGAGCGAATTTTCTTTGCCCCGAAAAAGTGACATTATGTTTTTAGCAGTAATATCCAAAGTTTAACTTATTAATAATGTAAGAGTAAAACACCCAGGTGACAATTGGCCATTGCTTTTTTTTTTAAAATAAAATAATTTAAAAAGTTTACCTTAAACTGGGTCGAACTATTATTTCATGAAATGTACACAATTAGCTTATCTTTGTATTGCAGGTAGATATGATGATGTTAGGCGAACATTATTACATACTTAGTTATTTTAAAAGGACTACTAGGACAGAAACGACAATACTTGTTTTTTTTATATATTTTTTTATTACCATTAAGTTTTAGAAATACTCTCAAATCGTTTCTTTTGGAAAAGTGTTTGTATCGCGTGGCGGAGTTGTAGGCTATTGTTATTGTTGTTATTGTTTTATTTTTCTAATTTGTTTCGGAATGTTTTATGTTTTGATTTTTTTGACATTGCTGTTTATCCCAATTTCATCTAATTCTAAACCGTTGACTACTAACCTTATAATGAATAATTGTTCTATTCACAGACAATGTATGTTGTATTTGAATAAATGAAATGAAATGAAATATTCTGTTTGTAGGCCCTTCGGCCTAGGCTAGAGTCTCTGCTAAGGTCAAATAGATTCCTTGAAGTAAGCTCTAGCTGCTGACATAAGACCCATGTTGCAATGGTTTCGTAAAGGTTATTGTGAACGTATCTGTACCAATAGTCTAACTTCAAATAACTTGTATTTATTCAGGAAGGCTTCGAGTTTCATTTTATTAAAATCCATTAAATAGTTTTCATGTGAGACAAGAACTACCTAGGTCATACTTACTAAGAGGCAACGCGCTTACACGGGTGCAATATTTTACGCTTAAAAATATGTATCTCTATACGGGCTCATTGCGGCGTGTTCGCTCGAACCGGTACATGGTTTATATGAGCCCATACGCGCGTATACGCTCGTGTGCGTAACGCCAACATGAGCTTCCAAAAACGGGTAAGATTACCCGCGCGTATAAGTCGCTGGTATGTAACCACCCTTAAAAAATACAGTTATTTGTGTTCTTGTTCCTGCTATAAGTGGTCTGTGTGAGGCCAGCCTATGCTTTGCAGAATACCTAGAATACAAATCAACTTGGTATTGAATGAGTAGCTATAACCTATTTATTAAACACTAGCTGTCCGTCGCGAAGACTCGTCTTTCCCGCCAAAATATAGCCTAAATTAAAAAACAATAACCTATGTCACTCTGATGAGGTAGCTTTATTTATATAGGTGAAAGAATATTTAAAATCAGTTCAATTTTTTAGGGGCCTATTCAATCAAACCAATAAACAAATCATTCCTTTTTATAATATTAAAACAAAGGAAGAAATCTTTTCTTTTTATTACATTATTAGTAAAGATTATTTTAATTTTTCATTAAACATGAGGAATGTTAATCATCTTTTTCATTAGTTAATAGCTAACTTATCTTGAAACCACTGAAATACTACAATGTTAATAGATTTAAATGTGTACTGTCGAGATTGTTAGTGGAAAAATGTTATTATGATTTGAATGTCTACTTTAAGGACATTAATTTTGAATTAAAGACATTTAATTTATTGTTATTTTTTATGATTTGTTTAAGAATAACCCTGGATTGACACTATTTGTAATTAAGTGGACATTAATCTGACCTAATTACTTATTTTGAATCATTATTGACATTTTTTAATTTATAAATATTATTTTAATTTGGAATTCTAATCCCATGTAAAAAAGACTATTAATTTAAATTGTGTTATATATTTTGTATGCCGCAGAAGGCACATCATGGAGTTCTTTTTTAATGTTATAACTAGTCAGCTTGTACACACCGCGCGAAATGGGGCAAGAAAATAAGAAAGGCAGACCCTGGGACACACCAGTGTGGGTTCACAACCAGAATAGACCGCAGGGATGATGATAAAGTTAAGAAAATTATTAACCCCTTGAGTGTCAGCCGAACACACAGGTGTTCGTAAGAAAACCCTAAGAAAAAAATGGCAAACAATGACTCACAATGCAAAAACCGGAACAATAGAAACACAAGACGGGTTAATGCCTAAGTCATAACTGGATTAGTTCCCCTAGTAATAACAACTGCTTACAGTCAAGTTAGTAAGTAACCTACCGTGGCTCTAGAAGCCATGCTGTCACTGTGCCCGCTCCACTTGCATCTTGGGATGGAAGCCAGAGCGGCCATGCTGAGGGCACTAGACGGTGAAAGTAGCCGGTACCAGTCAAAAAACATGAATGTCCTGAAAGCTGAGCTGCACAAAATGCCAGTCATGCTCATGCCTAAGGACAGCATGTCGGTACAGTATCTTTTTAAAAAATGGTACTCAGTTGAAATACCAGGTAGAAAGGAGTGGGAGGATGGCACTCCTGCAAACTTCCAAACCGGAGACATCGTGTGGTACACTGATGGCTCCAGGATAAATGGGCGGGCTGGCTATGGAGTCTATGGCGAGAGACCTAAAGCGCAGATTCACAGCAGTCTGGGCCTACACGCCACCGTCTTCCAGGCCGAAATGACCGCCATTTTGCACTGCGCACAGGAGAACCTGGAACGCGCTTTTAAAAATAAGAGTATATATATACTATCAGACAGTCAGGCAGCCCTTAGAGCGCTTGACGCAGTTGAAATCAACTCAAAACTCACCCTTGATTGTGCCGAAGCCCTGAACAAACTCGGGGTCAACAATAGGGTGACGATACGCTGGGTACCAGGGGGACACTGTGATATCCCGGGTAACGAAACAGCAGACGAACTGGCCAGGGCGGGTGCGGCAACCATCACACATGCCCCTGAGCCTGTGGTGGGTATACCCAAATGCGCCCTGAGGCAGCCGCTATTAGCCCGAATGGAATACCTTAGCAGGAAACACTGGACCAGCAGCAATGGTATGGTACATGCTAAGGCACTCATCGAAGGCTACTCACACAAGTTCACCACAAAGGCCCTTGGATTAAGAAGGAGACAGATAAGAATCCTTACCAGAACCCTTACGGGGCACTGTAGGCTGAACAAACACGGACACAGGATTGGTATCGCTGAGTCACCGACCTGAAGATTCTGTCGTGAAGAGGAAGAGACCCCGGTCCATGTCCTATGCGACTGTGATGCTTTAATACACAGCAGAAGCCGCGTTCTCGGCGGGCACAAGCTTGCCCCCTCGGACGCCATTAACATCACTCCCAGGAAAATAATTCAGTTCATGATGGCTGTAGGCCTGGAGAGTGATCTTTGAGGGGATGATGACCACAATAGATCAATCCTGGTCGCAGTGGTCAATCGCTTTGCCGACATCCTAACGCTAAACGAATAACGAATACAGTCAAGTTAATTCCCTAAACTGCGTGTAGCGAGCCATTTCATTAGTAAATATCCAGCCTAGAAGATGCGTCAGTGCCAGCTAACCACTGACTGGCTGGAAATGCAAGATCATATTACGAAATTGCTTGCAACACTCAGCTTAGGAAATGATCCTGACAAGTTATTAAAGATTGTAACTCTATGTAATTTTTATGTCAATTTTAAAAACAGGTTTTTATTTGTTAATAAACAACAGACTTCAACTTTAACATACAAACAGTCCTAACCATTAAAAGAACCATTTATTTCAAAACAAATGACTAGCCAGTTAACATGATGAAATGCTACATAAACAGCGTTCAACTGTACCGTCACTAAATCAAAATCACGTAAGTATTATGAAGAAATCATCGTACTTTAATAGTACACATTACACAACCAACAAATATGTTTATTCATATGTGTATAGGTTACACATTTCAAGTTCCCGAGCCACTGAAGTCGTGAATAAGCACTCCGGCAGTAGCTAATAAAAACACAAGGTTCTTCACTTCGTACCACTACAGTTTTCCACTGAAAAAACTACGTATGTAGGTAAATATCAACAGAAAACTAAGTACCTCACACTTCAAATGTAAAATACTTACTGAAGGAAATTTCCGGCGGCTGATTTGCAGTGCTAGGACCGACAAAGGATGTTTGTTTAGTTATTTACACTGCTGATAACGTATTTATTCCACAAATAAAGTATTTATCGTTTAAATTTACATTGAAACACTAACCACTTCTCGCTCAATACATGACTGCAGCAGCCAACTCGGTGTTGCCAAGTAAAACGATTCAAACACCCACGTGTTTTGTAAGAATGATTAGCATGGCAAAATCACTTGGCATCTAATTGTTAAAATGGAAAAGAAAATAATATGTTTTTACATTAATGTTATTGATTTCGATTTACTTATTTATTTAGAACGGTTATTGACCTTTCACGCGAATTATTGTCTGAAATAACGAAAATAAGAAAACAATATGTTATCCACAACCACACTAAATCTTTTTAATTAAGTCAAAACCAAAAGTATTTACTTTCATTCTTATTCGGCTTAACCTGTAATTACAAGTTTGTTTTTGAAAAAAATACTCCAAACTAATTAGTGTCTTCACTTTCGTTCATGCATTCGGTCATTTTTTTAGAGTTAATGTAGTCATATTTTATTGTTTATAATATTACCTGATAAAATTGAAGAAGGATTGAATATGGGCAACATTTTTTTGACATTACCAAATTGTGTTGTTATCCATTTTAAGTAATTTTACATTTCTACGCAAATGATAACCAGATTTACTAAAAATATATTTTTTAACATGGTTTTATGCAAAGAAAAATATTTCAAAATAGTTTGAATTAATTTAAACCTGTTATTTACTTTTCGAAAACTTTTTAATCAGAGTTTTTTTACGTTTTGGCTTGGTTTCGGCATTCATAACGCGTGTAATGAAGTGTGAGTAAGTTGTCAACTGTCAAAGTCACAGAGAATTTCGTTTCACGTAATTATTTGGAGAGTTTTCTAAAACATAATTTTATTTATCACAAAAATGAGTAAGGTGGTTTAAAAATTAAGCACCAGAAATTTTAGAAATTGTTCCAATTTTTTTATATTTCTTTCAATTACATAATCAATTACATAAATAAGAAAGTTTTATTGAATTGAATTCACGAACATAATTTATACCGGCAGATTGATTGACGTTCACTTCTCTACTTAGACCGGAACTCAAATTTATTTACATAGTAGTTTTTTTCCAACAAATTCATTGTGAAAGAAGAAAATATAGAAAATGACTTCTGCAGTTTCAAAGATGCAGATCCTTTCGATGTACAAGTTATTGATGAGAGAGTCGCAGAAGTTCCACAACTACAACTTCAGGTAGAAATTTCAAAATATTAATGGAAAATTATATAACCTCAAACTTTGTTAAAAAATTACTAATTTTTCCCAATTTACAATAGATTGATCATTGTTATTTACTGCGGTTTAAGTAATTACAATTTTCGTTAACAATTGGTGCAATTGTAGGGTTTAAATAATATAAATTTGCAATTACTTATAATTTTTCTATAGGACACATTTTTTTTCTATTTTTCAGAGCTTATGCGCTGCGGAGGGTCCGAGATGCATTCAAAGCGAACAAAGCAATAACAGACCAGAAAGCTGTGAAAAAGGAGTTTGAATTTGCAAAGGAAAATTTAAATATGATTAGACGTCAGGTATATTAAACAATTTACAATTCAATGACATCATTTGCCTATCACAACCGTATTAACCCTTTCATTGCTAAAGTCTGATATTAAAGACTACTTATATTCATGCCCTCAATGCCAATGCTTGATACGAGGGTCATTCAATAAATACTTAGCCTACAAAAAGTAAACGAAAATTTTGGAATAGTGGCAATTTATTTTTCAACATAGTCTCCTTTTAGTTCAATACACTTAGCCCAGCGATGCTCCAACTTTTTTAACCCGTCTGAAAAAACGTTTTTGTCAAACTCTGCAAAATAGGCCTCCGTGGCGGCGATGACCTCCTCATTTGATCCATATCTATTCCCGGCAAGTGATTTTTTCAGATTAGGAAACAGAAAGAAGTCACAAGGGGCCAAATCTGGAGAATACGGTGGATGGGGCAGCAATTCGTAGCGTAATTCGACCAATCTTCTCGACTCTTCGAGCATCTGAGTCAGGCCGCAGACAACGCTCAGGCGCAGTTCCCAAATGCCGAAATGGTGTTTTTGGGAGACTTCAATGCCCACCATGAGTCCTAGTTAGGCTCATCAAAAACAGACCATGCAGGCCGAACTGCCCATGCGTTTGCTCTCACGCAAGACCTGACGCAACTGGTACACCAGCCCACCCGGGTACCAGATATTGTCGGTCATACTCCCTCTTTATTGGACCTTCTGCTGACGAGTCACCCAGCCGGGTATAAAGTGTCAGTTGGTGCTCCATTGGGCTCCTCCGATCACTGTCTGGTTGGCGCTACAGTGCCTTGTGCAGCTCCCCCACAACCTGTGGAGGTGACGCGGCGGTTATGGCACTACTCGTCGGCAGATTGGGACGGATTGCGAGAGTATTTTGCCTCCGTCCCTTGGCGGCAGTGCTGCTTTGGAGAAAGGGATGCTTCAGAGAGTGCATCTGCTATCGCTGACGAGATCAGTACTGGAATGGAATAGTAAATTCCTTTTACTGATGTCGTCAGTGCTAGCAAAACTGGTCCCTGGTTCAATCGCGAGTGTGCCGCAGCTGTTGAACAAAAACAGGCGGCGTACCGTGCTTGGTCTAGGGCCCAGGCACTCAATGATCATTCAAACCTTGCCTCCCTGAAAGCAGCCTATAATAAAGCCACCAAGGGCGAAGAGGGCTTACATTAGAGCAGACGCCCAGCGAATTGTACGTGTTGGCCAAGAACTCATCACGCACCCTACGGGTGGCCGCTCCTACTGGCGACTGGCTAAACACGTGCAATCTAACTTCTGCGTGCCTTCGCTGCCCCCCCTGAGATTCCCTGATGGATCGTTGGCTTATCAGCCGCAAGAGAAAGCCGATTTACTGGTTAACCTCTTTGCCGCAAACTCTTGCATCGATGACTGCGGTGCTGCGCCGCCTGATATTCCACATTGCGGCTCCACAATGCCTGATATTCGTATCAGGCAGTGTGATGTTCGTGCCGAACTGCAGTCACTCGATGTCAGGAAAGCCAGTGGCCCTGATGGAATTCCAGCTGTGGTGCTGAAGAAATGTGCAGCGGAGTTGTCTCCAGTGTTTACTAGCCTGTATCGCCTCTCCTACAATTCGGGTCTTGTGCCGCTGTCTTGGAGGGAGGCGAACGTTCAACCAGTTCCCAAAAAAGGGGACCGGTCTGACCCTGCCAATTACCGTCCAATAGCCGTAACCTCAGTTTTAGCTAAAGTGTTTGAGCGGATCATAAACACGCAGCTCATCCGCTACCTAGAGGATCACTCTCTCATTCACGACCGTCAGTACGGCTTCCGACCAAAACGGTCTACGGGTGATCTTCTAGCGTACGTAACACACATCTGGGGGGAGGCTATGGACAAGCATGGGGAATCTTTGGCCGTCAGCCTTGACATTGCCAAAGCTTTCGACCGTGTATGGCATCGTTCGCTTCTTTCCAAGCTTCCGGCATATGGTCTGCCACCTCGCCTATGCGACTGGGTCGCCGGATTTCTGGAGGGACGTAGAATTCGTGTCCTTTGCGATGGTCAAAAATCACGCTTTCTCCAGATAAATGCCGGAGTGCCGCAGGGCTCCGTCTTGTCGCCGACGTTGTTTCTTCTGCATATCAATGACATGTTATCTCTTGGTAATATTCATTGCTATGCGGATGATAGCACGGTCCACGCGCGATATTTCGAGCGCCCTGGGGCAAAGCAGACTGACATCGAGGAGAAGAGGCGAAGTCTTGTTGTTGAGCTTGACGGAGTGTTGGACCGCATTTCAGAATGGGGTGCATGCAATCTTGTCGAGTTCAATGCCAAGAAAACGCAGGTGTGTGCATTCACAGCAAAGGCGTCGCCTTTCCTTTCCCATCCCACTCTTCAGAGCACCCCACTACCGATTAAGGATAGCCTAAACATCCTTGGCATGGATGTTCGTAGCAACCTAAACCAGCGGGACTACATTGAGAGCGTCATTAGAACTGCATCCCGTAAACTCGGAGTCCTGAACAGAGTGAGACGATTCTTCACGCCTGAGCTGCTCTGTCTCTTGTATAAGACACAAGTTCGCTCGTGTGTGGAATACTGCTCTCATCTCTGAGACGGTTCCGCTAAGTACCTACTCGAAGCTCTTGACAGGTTGCAGCGGCGTGCTATCCGTATTATTGCAAACCCAGAGGCAACTTTGACCCTTGAGCCTCTCCAATTACGTAGAGACATTGCCAGGCTAAGTGTTCTCTATCGCTTCTACAATGGGGAATGCTCTGACGAGTTATTCCAGCTTATCCCACCCTCACCTTTCCACTCCCGTACCACGCGTGCTGGACTACGGCGTCACCCACACACAATTCAACATTTGTTGGCCCGAACTAAAAGGTTCGGTGACTCGTTTCTTTGTCGTACCATCCAGACGTGGAACGCTCTTCCAGCACATGTGTTTCCTTCCTCGTATAGTCCCGGGTTCTTCAAGCGGGGCGTGAAAACAGGCCTTCAAGGTGAGGATGGCCAGCCCAGTGATTCGTTTGAATGACTGGGCTTGTCAACCTCATATCTGGACCTCACGACCGCTTTCCATCAGGTGGAGTGAGGTCATCTTGACGGGCAATATAAAAAATAATAATAATAATAATTTGGCCATGGCAACGGCAGGCGTGTGAACCGGTGCGTTGTCGTGGTGAAACAGCAGTTTTTTCTTCGCCAGATGGGGTCGTTTTTTCTTTAATTCGGCGTCGAATCGGCGCAATAAATCGGCATAGTAAAGCCCTGTAATTGTTTTACCCTTCTCGAGGTAATCGATGTAGATCACACCTTATGAATCCCAGAAAACGGTGGCCGATTTTACAGTTTTCGCCTTCTTTGGAGCACGTTCCCCGGTCTGGATCCATTGTTTTGATTGCTCCTTGGTCTCTGGTGTGTAGCAGTGGATCCAGGTTTCATCGACGGTCACAAAACGACGCAAAAACTCCGCTGGATTCCGCTTAAACAGCGCCAAACACGTCTCCGATGTGGTCTCACGGTTGCGCTTGTTTTCCGGTGTGAGTAAACGCGGCACCCATCGCGCCGACAGCTTTCTCATGCCGAGTTCCTCGTGAAGAATATGATGCACTGTTCCTTCTGAAATGGCTACAGTCTCAGCTAGCTCCCGAACCTTCAATCGGCGATCTGCCAATACGAGATCATGGATTTTTTTAATGTTTTTCTCCGTAGCAGCAGTTTTCGGTGCACCTGGACGTGGTTCATCAAAAACCGACGTACGGCCACGTGCAAACTCGTTGAACCAATTCTTAACGGTGGCCATCGATGGAGAAGAGTCACCGTACACAGCATCCATGCGCTCTTTGATTTCGATGCGCGTTTTCCCTTCCAAAAATAGGAATCGAATCAAACTCAAAACTCAAACTCAAATAACTTTATTCAAATAGACTGTATCAGTACTTTCAAATCGTCAAATTTACATCAAAATATACTAAATAAGACATAAATACCATAATAATATGGATATGTAAATAAACAGTATACAGACATAATGCGACTCTACCACCGCGTCGGAGTTGTTTCTTGCTGAGAAGACCCGGCGAGAAACTCAGCAGTTACTCTTTTAAACTTGTTTTGGGTTTACAACGGGCGTTAGTAAAGTACAAGCAATGTGTCATTTTGATACAAATAAACCTAAAAGAATATATAAAAAAGAGAAAAAACCAACCATAAAAGAATAACAAGAATTCATTTAAACAGTTCAAAAACAAAAATTGTTAGTTGTTAGTTATGTACTGACATACATACTAGGTACCTATTAACTCTTACAATAAAACATCTGTTACAATAGAGCTATTTAATCCCGCATCGAGCAGAGCGCTTATACCCAGGCATTTTTATCTATAAGGTAGTCTTTTGTAGTATAATAGCCCTTTTTTAATAAAGCCGTTTTGATGTGATTTTCGAATCTATGTAAAGGTAACTCACAAATTGTTTTTGGAATTTCAACATCACCGAACGATATTGCTCTTTTTCCATTTTTGTAAAACCGATCGACACGTTTGCTTCCTTAGGTTGTCAAATTAAAACAAATGAAGGGATTGGAATGAAAATTTGAAAGAAGAATTAAAAAAGAATGTGCTACACTGTGGTAAAACTCTTTTGAAACTACAGCGCCCTCTGGCGATGAGTCTAGGTACTTATTGAATGCACCTCGTATATCAAACAAAAACACTGGTACAAGTGTTTTTGTTATTCATTTTACTTGCCTACATAAAGATATTAAATCGCATTTAGATTTTTGTTGACCGGTTTCAAGTCACTGAGTCAGGCAAGTTTACAAAAAAAACATGTCAGGTTAATAGTCATCTTGTTAGGCCGTAGATTGGCACAGTTTTACAAAATATGATTCAAAATAGTTACAATGTGATCCAAAATAGTCAGATTAACTCTTATTTAGATTCTAAAAATGCTAAATGACATTGACTATAATCATAAAAATAGACATATTTTCCGGCTGTCAAATATTTTAAATATTTATGGTTTCATACTGTTAATTTTTTTTTTTTTCTTAAACATGCTCGGAAATATTGTCATTACTTTTGAATAAAGAACACGCGAAGAACACACATCAAAAGTGTCTAGGGATCAAGCATCTTTATGCGGATTTCTTGAGATTGAGATGTGGCTTTGTAATAAATTTATGATTTTATAAATTTATATGGATCCTTTTTGGTGCATTTCATAATTTGAAACAGGAACTGTCAATCAAATTCGAGTAAAAGATGAAAATCAGCTGTCAATATTTTCCCTATAAAAACATACAACGCATTGAAGACATTATGAGTGCTACTGTTTCCCTACTACTGATTAAAACCAACGTTATTATGGAGCGGCGACGTCATTTAAGCAGGGAAGAAATGCTCAGAGCCGTGGGAATGATAGAAGCTGGTTCCCGGCAACGTACTGTGGCTTTAGCTCTGAATACAAGTCGGAGTGTTATCAGTCTACTTTGGACACGTTACCGAAGCACTGGTACCGTGGCTGAGCGCCATGGAGGACGGTATCGCTGCACCACACGGAGACAAGACCGATACATTCAAATCACAACTCGAAGAGCTCCAACAATAACCGCCATGATGTTAGCCGTGAGGCTTCATCACTCTTCAGGGAACTTAATTAGCGACCAAACAGTCAGAAACCGCTTGCATGAAGTGAACCTTCATTCCCGAAGACCGCTAAGGGTCCTACAGCAATGCACAATCGTAGGATTCGATATCAATGGGCTCTTGAACACAGAAATTGGGCAGAAGAACAATGGCGTTTCGTGTGCTTTTCTGATGAGTCTCGTTTTGGTATGAGACCGGATACGAGACGTATACGACACTGGAGAACCCCTGGACGCCAACAGCGATTAAAATCCTGCCAGGAAGTCCATCCTTATAGTGGTGGAACCATCATGGTATGGGCGGGTATTTGGATCGGCGGAAGAACTGAGTTGATTTGGATCAGAGGCAACCTCAACGCTCAAATTTATGCTGAGACGATTGTATCAGACGTCATCGTTCCTCTACAAGTGCAAATCGGTCCCTTATTTCAGTTAATGCATGATAATGCACGACCGCACACCGCAAGAGTTGTAAGACAGACTCTCGCCGCAGCTAACATCAATGTCCTGCCCTGGCCTGCTCAGTCGCCAGACTTGAACCCGATTGAGCATGCATGGGATATGCTACAGAGAAGAGCTCTGCCGAATATGGAGGGTATCCAGTCGCAAGAAGACTTTTTTTTGTTGTTGCAACGAACATGGGCGGCCATTCCACAGCGTGATTTGGATGAACTCATTTTGAGTATGCCAAACCGATGTTCTTGTGTTGTTAGTGTTCGCGGTAGAAACACGGATTATTACTTGTTTAAGTTACCCAATAAAATTTTAAAGAAAACTGTTATTTCAGTCTTTTTTTCGAACTTTAATGTTAGTGGTTCAAATGTCAAAAATCCCTTTATTAGGAAAATGGCAAATTTCTTTATTAATGCAAAGGTGACTTGGTTTATCGTTACTGTAGACAAACGAAAACACTTTATTTGATGAATCCTTAAAGAAAATTTTAATTAATATCAATCAGGAGAAAAGTTATTGCAAAAATATATGTTGATCCCTAGACACTTTTGATGTGTGTATTTACGTAGACTGAAAACCCAAAATCACTTCCCGGCGCGTTCTTTGAATTTCGAACGAAGAGCGCGCCGGCAATGTTTTAAGAAACGGTGTGCTGTTTGAATTTAGAACTCTTTCATCTATCGTACACATTGCGTTCTCGTGGCTGTATAGCCACAGATGCGTTTACCTTTCGGCACAAATTGTAAAATAAAAAAAAAACAAATTGGCGGTAAAGCGGAGTTGTTATTTTGTTAATAATATTAATTAAATTTATTATGTAAAGGGCCCTTTTTATTTCCTTGCATTTTTTTAAGAAAAGCACTATATATGCCTCGGCCGAAATGGCAATTGCCTGTCTCGTATCATTGAAGTCCTCGCCTGCGGCTCGGCCTTCAAACTCATACTCGACCTGCAATTGCCTATTTCGCTGCCTTTGCAATAATGTACTACTACCATAATTAGTGGTGTGTGTGGTCTAGTGCATATTTATTATTTATTTGATAACTCACTTTTTACTTTCAGGTTGCTATCGGAGACATGTATAGAACAGAAAAGCTAATTATCGAGAATTTACATCAGTAACATAAGTATAGTTTACTATATTACTATCCTTCTGAAGCAAGCAAGTACATCACAGAGTACACTAACTGAGTCATAACTGTTATTAAATGACAATGCCACAAGTTATAAAAAGGTTAATTGTAAACCACAGGAATAATAATTCTAAATAGATAAAGCAAGGTGATCTGTTTCCGTTTCTCCACTTTAGTGATAGGAATCCATTTCTCATTTGATCTAAACTTGATTTTGACATGCCTTGCTATAACGGTTGAGTGTGGCAGCATTGAAAGAGGTCCGCTGCTCTTTATGACATGCAAGGTACTATAGGTAGACCGCTTAATTGAGTCCTCGCCTGCGGGGTACAGGGGCGCGGGGGTAGGACGAGAACTACCCCCGCGCCCCTGTACCCCGCAGGCGAGGACTCAATTAAGCGGTCTAACTATAGAACATGTATTATCATTTATGTCTGTATTCTAACCTTTTTATTAATAAAAACATAATTAATACCCAAACACTACTTTTGCTATGAACGTTTCCATCACGTACTAGCAAATGTAATCAGTACTAAGAATGAAATAGACAATACTTACTAATGTGAGTTACAATACTGTAAACCCGATTTAGTTATAAATTTTTTATGAATGAAATAAAAGAAAATATAAATCGTCAAGTTTTTGGCGGACCTGTTGGCTGAGTGGGTAAAGCACTGGCCTATAATCACTGAATTTTGTGGATTTCTTTCCTAGAAGACATTTTTTTTTTGCGTTAGATAAGTGTTAGTGCAATTTCATAATTATACGTTAGGTTTTTTTTCTGTTTATTGCCTGTCACATTAAAGACAGTAAAATGCTGTTATTCTGCAATGAATTAAACTGAACAGATCTCATAGGTAGACCAGACTACATCACTACACAAACTAAAAGGATATTTAATTCTTAAATCAACTTTAGATGGCACACTGATTTACAATAAACCTTAATGACGACCGACTTGGTGTAATGGTTAAGAAGTTGGCTACTACACCAGAGGTCGCGGGTTCGATCCCCGCACAGTACAAACATTTGTGTGCATGAACATGTCTGTTTGTACTGGTCTGGGTGTCTCCTATGTATAATAAGTATGTATTTACAAAAGAAAATGTATTTAAGTATGTTTATCCGTTGTCTAGTATCCCATAACACAAGCTTTAATTAGCTTACTTTGGGGCTAGATGGCGCTGTGTGGAATAATTTCCAGGGATATTTATTTATTTATTTAATAAAAAAGGAAAATTTTACAATAAATAAAATAAGTAAAAAACAAAAAAATATTGTAAACTTAGCATTCTATTTTTTGTTTACTGACCCAGCGATGCTATCTGAAATATAAGGCGTGTCTAAAAGCCATTATTAACATTTTACCATTCTAAATCTGCTGAAAAATAAAATGTCTCAATTACGTAAAATTATATGTGTTATATTTGCATTTCGTTGTATATTAGATGATAGTTAAATTTTAAGCTTGTTATATAGTTTCCTGTAAATAAAGAAAATTAGAGTAAGCATTATGTTTTTATTTAAATCCACATTGACACCATAACAACACATTGTGGTGCTGACACCCCTACCACAAGTTCCACTTAGTTTGGAGTCTGGTGGTGGCCTTACACATACCTTTATTAGATGAATGAACTCTAAATGCAAAAACAAACAACTACAACAGTTAGAGTAAGCAGACACTGAAACATACAATTATGCAGTCTTATCGCTACAAAGCGATCTCTTCCAGACCACCTACCAGTTATTTCAGAAATGTTGTCTTTCTAGGTAGGCCGCTTAAAATGTGGAAGCATGAAGAATCTTCTTCAAGAAGATGTTAAGATTATTTTTGCAAAGTCGGCAACGTGCGAGTACGTCTCATGGTGTCCACAGACTGCGGTAACCGCTATCATCAAGCGGTCTACATGTATTTTTAAAAGTAAAGTAAAGTAAAAAAAACATTTATTCATTTAAGCTTGTCCAAAGCACAAGACATGTCAAAAAATTGTATATAGAAATAATAATAATAAACGTAAATAAAATAGTACAATATTAGTACATATCGTGAATATACATAATGTGAAACAGCTCCGAAACTACTGGACCGATTCTAAAACATCTTTCACCAATATGAAGCTAGTTACATTATCAGGGAGTGATATAGGCTATATTTTATTAGGTGGTAACATTCAGTGCAAAATAATATTAAATGTAAATCAAGTCGAAGGAACGCGGGCGAGATGTGCTGCTTTACCGACGCCGCGACGTGCAATTACTTTTGACAGACCGAAGTCTGTCGAGACAGCTATCTAAACTATCTATACTTCATTTATTATAACATTAGAAATAAGAAGCAGGGGGGCTAAAATGAATGACAATTTGCATTTGACGTTGCCATGACGATAATATACCTGAGTATAACCTGGCAAAATTGAAAACCCCTTCCGCCACAACGTACTCGTATGAAGGGATTATGTAACATTTTAGATTTGGTAGAGTTATAGTGACAGTAAAAATGAAAACCCCTGCCTGTTTTAGGTTTTTACATCGACATTAAAGTTTGATGCAAGACAATAATTATTTTAAGCAAAAGCCTCATAAATTCTGATATTTAACCAATTTATGCTACATTATCAGCGAGTGACATAGGTTAGTTTTTCTTTATTTAGGCTATATTTTGACGGTAGGAACAGTACGCTGGTGAAGCCGCTGATGGACAGCTAATTTAGTTTCTGTGTTAGGTAGTTTGCCGGGAAGAGATCGCTGTACTTATAAGACTAGGCGTCTAGGCCGCCTAATTAGTGCATTAATTTCATGTTCAACACAGCTAAGTAGTGTCTTTTTAAGTTTTATGATGTTTTTCTTTAAAAAAAGAAAGCTGAACACGGCTTCGACCACGTGAGGCTATTAAAACTTTTTTGAAAAAATCTCTGTATTTTAAAGCTTGGATCCGTTAGTGATCTTAATTCAATGGAGTAAAGTCTGAAGTGGAATGAATTGCGCTTAGTTTCAGCCGGATACATTCAGCTATTTGTTTATAAATATCGTGATTGTATAGCTGCTTCAGGTACAGTTGTGTCGAAAATTATTTAGAAAAAATATTTTCGCGTTTATTTATTTACTAGACCAGTTAAAAAACGATAAACGTTGAAAAACCACATGAATAACCTTAAACGTAAGAGTATCGGTGGGGACTGGGGACCCAATCCAATTGATCGATAATTCATCGACATACAATGTATTTTCATTTTTTTTACATAAGTACCTACTGCAGTTCAGGGGCATTATTACAATCCCCTATAACTTGTCAAGTTCATTCCCTAAACTGAGCAATTTCATATTATGATCTTTAATTTCCAGCCTGTCAGCGGTTACTGGTACTAACGCATGGATATTTACTGACGGAATTGCTTGCTACACACACTCCGTTTAGGAATTAACTTGACGGTTAAAGGCGATTATAATAAGGCCCCAGCCCTCCGATTCAGAACAAATTTATCGACCGATTCGGCTATTTTCTTTTATTTTTATTTCATTTTTTAGCAAATGGAAAGATGTGGTCTCTGCCTACCCCGTTGGGAAAAAGGCGTGATATATAAGATAGTTAGTTTTTATATAATTTCGTTTCTGAAAACTAAAGGCCTTTGGCTTTAACGTATAAAATTATTGATTGCTACCGTTTAGCGGGTCATTTACTATAATCAAAACAAACTTAATCAGTCGATAACTTCGTTCTGTTTAGTTTCAATACCGGAGTTCCACAAAAAGGTCCTATATACAACATCACAGCTACCACAAATGAAGCAGGATAAAAGGTTCTGAGTATACTTACGCCTATATGTATAAATTGGAGTGTTTTCTTTAAGACCGCAGGCGAAGTATATAAAGCTTTTGCCAAAAACATTTTTTTTTCACCAAAAAAACAAGGATAACACTTTACCTCGCAACTGTACCACCTCTTAAGCTAAGTTCCTCTGAAATCGTTTCCATTATCAAACTACTTCTTTCCAAAGTAAGACTAAAATGCACTGAATTGTCGGTAAAATGATGGTGATCTTCATTTTATCTGGTGTGGTGGCGCTGGTCTGCTCAAGCCATGCGGGGCCGGCGACAGAAACTTACAAGGATCAATGTGAGTTTTGAATGAAATAAAAACTATGCATATTTCTTGGGCATCTTTACTGGAAGATCATCGGACCTCGAACCAAGCAGAAATGGAACCATGCGTGGTGTCCCAGGTTCGATTCGCGGTAAAGTCAATTTAGGAAACGAACTAAGGTCTCTTCCTCACAGGATCGGTGCGTGTTCGTTTCGGTGCCGAATCGGGACAGATTTTCTGACGCAAAACATTTCCTTACAGGCTCTGGATGTTTTCGGTGCGGTAGGTATTGTTCTGGTGTTGTGATTGGTGATAGTGAGGCGCGCGGCGGGGGTGAGACGGGGGTGGCCGGGCGATCTGTGCAGATTCTTTGCCGAGGCGCGCGTATCGCTCGGTAAAAAATCTCAGGTACCGAAACGATTCGGTCTGAAAACTCGCACGGTAAACAATCTGTACAGATTCGGTGCAGATAAAAAGGAAAAGGGACCGATCCCGAAGAAAAGGTTAATTTTAATAAGGATTCGCCCAGACACACAACAAATATAAATGTTCGTCACACAAATATTTGTTAAGTAAATGCATCATCATTACCTAGAGCAGTATCTTATTACTCGACTGGCCTGTTGGTGCAATGGCAGCGATCCTGCCTTTAGCACCGGAGGTCGTGGGGTCGATCCCCACTCATGACAAACATTCGTGTGATGAACATTTGTGTTTGTTGTGTGTCTGGGTGTTATTATCATTTAAAGTTTGTATTTAGAAATATTTAATTATGTTTATCTGACACCCATAGTACAAGCTCTGCTTAGTTTGGGGTCAGTTAATCTTGGTGTAATTTGTCCTGGGTTTATTTATTATTTTTACTTAGTAAAACTATTTTAGTATACTTTCGTACTGTTAATTTTAGTCAAATTGGACCTAATATTATTTATCTATAAATCCGCAATAATCATGCTGTGTGGATTAAGCCTACTTTTCCACCAGAGATGAGCTAGCTATGTAGCTAAGGATTCGTGTGAAATCCACCAATAAAATCGTTTATTCTCATGGCTCCTTTCTTAATGGTGAATATCATACTATATTGGGCTTCACAGCACATCTCTGCCGGAAAAGCAGCCCAATCGTCGCGCGTCGAGTTGATTGTCGAAGTCTTGCAATGGGCGGGTGGATATTGCGTCTGTCATTAAATGATCTCCACTTCTGCCCACCAGCCATTAGTGATGTAACTGACTTTCCAACTTTCTGGGTTAACCTAATGTCTTAGGACTGGCACCATAACAAATACTAAGCATAACCAATTCTTGCTGGAAACCCAGTATCTGACAATCGAAACCTATTTCAGTCTGCACGGACCCTCGGACCATGCAGAAGCACAAGGCCTACACGGAGTGGGCTGATGCGTACTCCTGCACCAGGCATCGCTGCCAGCCTGGGGGGAGGAACCTGGCCATCTATACTGTGGGGTAAGTGCTACTAAAGTAAGGTCCCCTCCACTTTAGCCGAGCGAGCGTTCTTTCTATTCATTACAATATTTATAATCCCTTATAGTTTGTCAAGTTCATTACCTAAAGTGAGCGTAGATAGCATTTCGTCATAGGATCTTTCATTTCCAGCCAGTCAGGGGTTACCTGGCACTAACGCATCTTCTGGGCTGGATGTTTACTGACGAAACTGCTCGCTACCCTCAGCTTAGGGTTTGTGCCGTGCTGGTGGCGGCACTTTCAAATAATACTTTCCACCGCCCCATCGTAAGCCGCCACGTGGGTGTCGTAAGAGGTGACTATGGGAGCCCTGCAGCAGACCATCTGCTCTTCAGGTGGGAGACATAATATGTCGGCCGGTTGATGTTACCACCATGCAGTTGCGTAAAACCCGCCAAATGACTCTGACCTATCTCGGTCAGGTCGCGTTCCGGGATCTGCACTGCACTAACCGGTGCCAGGGCAGGCCTTCAAGGTGAGTATGGCCAGCTCAGTAATTGCTTTGCATTATTGTGCTTGTCATCCTCATATCTGGACCTCACGACTGCTTTCCATCAGGTGGAGTGAGGTCATCTTGACGGGCACTACTAAAAAAAAAACTCGACTGCATACAAGCGATTGTAATAAGGTCCCTGTGCATGTATTCAAGATGTATCACTTTTTCAGCTGCAAGCGAGTGGAGGCGCCGGAGTCAGCGATCGAATGTGAAGAAGTGGTTGAAGATACCAACATGCAGTTCCCGTACTGCTGCACCAGGCTCAGGTAATGTGGATAAGTCGATGGCTGTTTGTAAAGCTTTTGGTCGGAAATACCGGGTGATTAATAGAAAAAGCTATCTAATTGAAAATGAAATTTATTTAACTGACTTTTATTTCAAGATTATCATACAAATTTAAACTCGAAAATATTGTAATTTTTTTTAATTTACTTTTATTCCATAATTTGTAATTTTAAATATTAACTGACATAAAAAATATATAAATAATTTCCAATAATGAATGCGTTAAATATGGAATTAACATTTTTTTTAAATGAATGTTGTAAATACTGCCTTAAATAATGTTTAAATCAGTTTTTTAAATTATTATTTCATCAATTTATGATTATATTATTATTTAATATTTGCATGCCTACCTGTATAAAGGCAGAAGACTGTTGATTCCAAGTAATATTGCAGAATATCGCTATATATGTACACAGTTTTAGGCAAATATTTATTTTTTTATTCTATTTGAATTTCTTAAAATCCGTTGTAAAGTTCGAAAAAAAAAAGAATGCGGACAGACGATTTTTTTTTCTTTTATTATATTAAATTAAATATAATATTCAATACTTTCTTCCCACAGGTGCCTGGTGGTAGTCCGAGGAGAGGTGTGGACCCGAGTGCTGGGCCAGCCGTGGGAGACGCTGCCAGCAGCGCCCTGGATTCATCATTATTTTGCGTTGGCAACCCTAATAGGAACACCAATTTGAACTCTGCTTCAACATCGGAAGGCGGCAAGGGTGGTTTTTCTTCCACTTTATAAGAAAAAACTTTACCATCTTTTAGCATTTTTAATATTTTCCCCAAACTCGGGGAGTCTTCGTAACCTCCTCTAGGCGGTATCCGCATTATATTATTGGATTCATATTCATACTCATAATCTTCCGTTTGCTCACCTAATTCCTTATTCATATCAAATTCTGGCAACACCGGATCGTCTTCATCTTCGAACCTTTTCTCCTCAGGTACATCATCAGTCTTTACATTAACCAAATTGCTCTGTAAAGCTTTGGCCAATTCTGGCAATAACCTATTGATAGATATGTCCCGTTTTGATTTCGAGCTAACATTTAAACTTACATTTAAACGAGATTCTGGGTACAGATCGTACGTATAGTTGTAGTCTTTATATTTATTTCGGACTCTTGTGTACACTTCGTACATGTTCTGGTAAGTGTCGCGGTTCCCCCACGTTTCTCTGATGGCTATTCGCCGGTCAAAGTTGGTAGTGGCTGAGCAGACTACAATTAAAAGGAATAGTTTGTTTTTCTTATTTCTATCTTGTTTTTCACAGACGTCTTTCGGCTCGTGAATGGTGGTAACGTTGTTTGGTTGTACGTATATTTTTGTGTCCCTATTTGTGTGTATTGACCAGCCTGCTACTAAACCTGCAAACAATTTTTGAACTATTCAATTAAAAGTATTTTTAAAAGGCTTATGTTTAACTGTTCACCAAATTTGATTAAAAGTGTTATCCAAAAAAATATATTTGTCACCCAAAATTGGTAAATGTTCTCCAAATTTTGTTACCCTATTTAATACTAAAACGTAATCATTTATTTAAGTCAACGTTGGCCAAATAAAGCAACTGACACCTAATATGTACCTACAACACACACTTAGTTGATGTTTATCAAAATGTTAAATTCATTTTTTATCTAAATATGACCATTTTGTTAGTCTTACAAAATATCAGCATCCAGAAAACAAACATTTTAATGCAAGCGCTGTACTTTATTTTATTAAATCTAAAAGAAGGTAGGTCACTACAGAGAGCCATCAACGTCCGTTTTTTAAGCAGAGTCATCATGACAGATGCCGGTATTTTTTTTGCGGCGAAGTGTCAAGTCAACCAAACGTCATTAACTTTTTTTTGGCTTCGCACAAAGCTGATTTAAGCCAATGTATAATCAGTAATGTATTGTTACTCATTTTTAAGAGTCTTTAGTAAGTTCACAACTACATTTTCTTGCACATACAAGGTTTTTTTTGTCAAGTCAAAGTAAATTAAAATATTGTTGCGATGGCTAAACAACAGAGAGCACAGACGAAACCACATAAATGGAATTAAAAAAATGTTTTCGTTGAATAATATTCTTTCAAAAGATTATTATTCCTACAAAATGAAAAATACACCAATTCATCATGGTTTCAAATTTAATTGATGCAGTTATTAAAATTAGTTTAAGGAAATAGAACGTGAAGCGGCGATTCATTCACCAACTTAGATCGCATGAAAATCGCACATTTGAAAGGAATTATTGCTATCTGACGTCGAATGCTGCATCGTCATAGGCTAATAAGCAGTCAAAATGCATGCGATTAGCAATCCAGTTGTGTTGCTAGTTAGAGAATAATTGTGTCAATGATGGCAGAAGGCTCTTAAGGAGGTCTTTATTAAGGGAATACCATACCTTTGGGCAGCTGGTCGCTGGCCTTATTATACACAGGTATATACATAAGAACACAGAACAGGATCATGGCGGTGCAGAACAGGAAGAACTTCGCCAGCACTGTGATGGTGGACCGGCGGTGTGGTTCCTCGCACTTGCCGTCTTTCGTGTATGAAGAGTAGCGGCGATTTCTGTCATATCTGGGGAGAAACAGAAGAATGATTGAAATCTTTGCTGCAGCTGATGGGTATTGGCTTAATCACTCCGCTTGTCTAATGTGGGTTGGTGATTACAAGCTCGGGCTTTGAATGCCGAGTGATGAGTCACAGTTTTCTCGCAGTCGGCACTCTGTTGCTGGGATTTGAACGCAGGGCCTCCGGCAGCGGGGGAGGCGGGTGCAGCCAAAGACATTACTGCAATATAGATTTCTGCAGTACATTTATTTTTCTACACAATAAGTTTCGATGTTGCCAAGCCTAAAATAAATTTGGACCACTGTAAATGGGCCCATCTGTAGATCACTAAATTAAATTCATTTAACGTATTTCGAATTGAATCTAAGTTGAATAATCATTACTTATCAGTAATTTAAATTAAAACTACTTTACATAAAATGCTGTTATATTACATGGTGAAGTATAAAAACTGAACAGTTTTCATTAATAAGATAACTCTTACACTACACTCTTACAACCTAACGGTATGGAATTTACACTCTACATACGCAAAGAAAACTGGAAAAATCAATACTATTTTAATTTGGATAGTATTTAATGGAGCGACATCCTAACCTAACCACCAAAAATACTATCTGAGCCTCTAAATATTTTTAAATCAGGGTTTTGTGGCCGACATAAATTCTGGGGCACATTTCAGTATTTTTAGTTGCTCAGTTCATTAATTCTCTTTTAGGAATTACTGCCGACTGACTAACAATTTTACAATAGTGGTTTGAATGTCACTTGATTGGTGCTAATTACAGCTGAATTGATCAATTAGCAGAAGAATACCTTCTAGTTAGACAATGATTTTTCCTTATTTAATTGTTTTCTAGTAGTAAATACATTATTTTCTTGCAGTTCGTGGCTACTTCTCTCTTTATCCTCACTATTCTTTTCGACAATATTGCGGCAAAAATATATTTTGTTATTATCAAATTGAGGATGGAGACTCAATACTCAATACTCAATTCTTTATTGCATTTCACAGTGTAGTACAAGATCTTAAAATATATTTAAACAGTGCATCATGAACCCTGTCGGGCACAACAGAAATGAAGAGGAGGAAAACCATTGTTCATAGAAAATTAAATTATAATGCAACAAAATAATATTCAATTATATCTAATTATTATTTAGAAACTCGTCTAAAAGTTATAATTTAGGTACTTTTATAGATTATTATTTAAGTTTTAAGAATATTTACATTATATTTTTATATCAATAGTTTGGTTTTTAGTATTACTATTCAGTCTTAAATTTATGTTAAATGTTTATCTTCTAAAAATTATTTTATAGTGTAGTAGCTTTTTTGTATTAGTATATTTTTGAGGTCATTAAAAAAGTTCTCATTGTTATTTATGTTTCTTAAGGAATCTGGCAGTTTATTATAGATTTTTATAGACATTACTAATGGGCTGGAAGAGTGGTGTTTCATTCTAGAGGTCGGTAGTGCTAGTTAAGTTAGACATCAAGCATATAACTAGCTATGTTCGATAAATATACGCAAACAAATCAGGAATTAGATGTGTCCGTAGCCCAGCGGGTAAGTAAGTTTAATAGGTTAGTTGACTCCTGTTATGATTTATTAAAAAAATGTTTATTCCAAATGGTATACCTATAGCTTGAGAAAACAAAATAATTTTGTTGGATTGGCATTCATAAAAGTGTACGATGTAATTTGTCCCAGAGATACAAAAACATCAATTACAATGTAGATAGGTCAGAATCACTTGGCGGGTTTTACACAACTGCATGGTGGTAACAACAACCGGACACCATGGAGAGCAGATGGTCTGCTGCAAAAAAACCCTTAGTCGCCTCTTACGACACCCATGGGAAGATATGGGGCTGTGGAAAGTTTTCTCTTAAAGTTCCGCCACCAGCACGGCACAGTGTTGTTTTCATTGTTTTTCTTACTGTCAAGATGAGTCAATGTAATGAAGAAATTCGAAACATTTTAAAATTTTACTACAAAAAAGGTAAAAATGCAAAAAATATTGCGATGTTTATGGACCCAGTGTAGTGTCTGTGAGAGTAGCACACATTTGGTTTGAGCGTTTTCAATCCGGAAATTTAGATGTCAAAGATGCACGTCGCTCTATTACCGATAAAATGGATGCCGTTTTTGAAAAACTGAAGCAATATCGGCATATCAGTAGTAACGACGTAGCGGAAGCCTGGAAATTAACCACAAAACAGTTTTGGCGCATTTGAAAAAACTGGGTACACAAAAAAGCTCTATATTTGGGTACCTCACGAGCTCACTGAAAGTAACCTTGTGTACTCATTTGTGATTCTTTATTACGACGTAATGAAACCGTTTCCAGACTGTGGCGAAACCCGGGTTAACTCGCAACAAGGTGATGCTGTGTGTGTGTTGGGATTGGAAGGGCATTATTCATTATGAGCTGTTACCACCAGGCAGGACCATCGACTCTGAACTCTTCTGCGAACAACTGATGAGATTAAAGCAAGAAGTTGAGATAAAGCAGCCGGAATTAATCAACAGAAAGGGTGTGGTTTTTCATGATGTTACCGACCTCACACATATTTTGCCACTCAGCAAAAATTAGGAGAGTTTGGCTGGGAGGTGTTGATGCATCCGCCGTATAGTCCCGACCTTGCACTTTCAGATTTTCACCTGTTTCGGTCTCTTCAGAATTCTTTAGGCAGTGTCACGTTAACATCACGAGAGGACTGCGAAAACCACTTGTCGCGGTATTTTGATCAGAAGCCTCAAAATTCCTATAGCAATGGGATCATATCCCTACCTACAAGATGGCTAAAAGTAATCGAACAAAATGGCACCTACATACTTTAGTTGAATGTAAATAAACTATATTAAAAAATGTTTTGATTTTTTTTTAAAAATGCTGAGAAGCTTTTTCCCCAACGTATTATATCGCGCACTTGGGCTTAGTAGTGACAACTAGTAAAAACAATCGTAATAATTCGAATTCTCAAAATAACTTAAGGGTGTAAAGTTTGAAATTTTACTTGGGTTGGTTCATGGAAAGGAGTCTCTTTTATAGTGGCCGTCAAGATGACCTCACTCCACCTGATGGAAAGCGGTCACACCTCATGAGGTCCAGATATGAGGCTGAAAAGCACAGTAATGAAAAGCAATTACTGAGCTGGTCATACTCATCTTGAAGGCCTGCAAAAATGCCTTTTCACGCCCCGCTTGAAGACCCCGGGACTATAAGAGGAAGGAGACACATGCGCTGGGAGAGCGTTCCACGTCTGGATGGTTTATAATAATCTCAAATTTTGGAATAAAAAGTCATTGTATATAATCACCTGTAAGATAGTATAGGACTGTCATCGCTGTCCCGGCTTGAGGAGTAGGACCGCTCTTCATCGTCCCAACTTTGCTTGCCATGTTCCAAGTGTGCCATGTATCGAGCTGGAACAAGAAATACACTTTATTAGGTTTATATTGGACGTAAGTGCTGTTATAGCAAGTTAGTTCAGAATATGAACTCCATAATATGGGCGCCGCAACACGGGGCGCAGTCCTAAAAATATCAACATTTACATCACAGTCAAGGACCCAGGGCATACATTAACATTATTACGAAGATTGACTATTTTATAATGAATTATCTTCATACATGTTACGTATGTAACAGCCAGGGATTCTGGGCAATAATATAAAAAAATATAAATATGCCCAAGGCAACACACCCATTGTCAGGGTCTCGAAATAAGTATAAATATCCTTGTGTTACGACGTACAGACGCGTTCACATGAACCTTTACACAACCATTTTAAAATGGATCTTATGTCAGCAACATAAGGTGCTCTTATGTAAAGCTGAACGCGTGTGTACCAACCAGATAAGGATTTCAGCCAGGAGCGTCTCCAACCTCAACCACACCCAAGCCAGTGTAGAAAAGTCTTAAACTAAATTAATATTTTGAGTGAGATTTTGCACAGGAGAAGTTGTGGGTTATCTGATGTGGGGTGGGTATTGGGCTGGCCTGTTGGTGCAATAGCACCGGATGTCGTGGGTTCGATCCCTACTCACCATGACAAACATTAATGTGAACATATGTGTTTGTTGTGTATTTAGAAATATTTAAGTATGTTTATCAGTCTCTGACACCCATAGCTCTGCTTAGTTTGGGGTCAGATAATCTTGGTGTAATTTTTCCCGGGTATTTTTACTTTTTACTAGCTGCCTCGACAGACTTCGTTCTGGCAAAAGTAATTGCACGACGCGGCGTCGGTAAAGCAGCACATCTCGCCCGCGTTTTCCGACTTGATTTACATAAACTATCATTTTTCACTGAATGTTTTGTTTAATCATAATAAAATATAGCCTAATGTCACTGCCTGATAATGTAGCTTCATTTAGGTAAAATAATTTTTAAAATCAGCCCAGTAGTTTCGGAGCCTATTCAATACAAACAATCAAATCTTTCCTCTTTATAATATTAGTTCAGATAAATGCTACTGGATCCGTCCCTGCACAGAAAAGTTACACAAAACTAAAATGATTAATTGATAACAAACAACCGATTCCACTTACGCCCCAGTCACACACTCGACGCTTTCATACGATGACTCATAGCGATAATAGGCCAGACAACAACTATACTAACTTATTGGTTGACCTTACCTTACATGAAGGTTGGAAACCGTATTATAAGCGTTAAATTCACGTAAGATGCTTTTTTATACGAGTAGCACTTAAGAATTAGCAAGAACCACTTACTAGCGAGCTAAACAATTTGATATTTTTAATGAGTACTGATTTTTTTACAGGTTGCTGACTGAGGTCATGATGTTTTAAATATGCATCTTGTGGCTGCTTAGAGCAGCCACCCGGTTGGTGGAAGACGCGGGTTCGATTCACGCTCGGGATCATCAAGGTCCGGAATTCGATTTTATCTATCTTCATAAAAAAGCCTAGGATTAAAGCTCGCTGCTCAGTGCGGGATCAGTTACCTATTGTAATGCTTATTAATTAAATACCGGACTTAAGTGTATTAATGACTAACAATTTTGACTTTTTAGAATTGTATAAATGACTTGGTACAGCCTCTTGTTTTATATTATGTAGCTTTGCTGTACTTGTTAGGTTGTTCTGTCCATTTATTAGTGTTAGAATTTAAGCAGTTTTATTCTCAATAAACAAATTGTACTCTACTAACTCGCATTGTAAAACCACAACAAGTTTAAAAGAGTAACTACTGATTTTCTAGCCGGGTCTTCTCAGTAAGAATCAACTCCTCCGACGCTGTGGTAGAGTCGCATTATGTTTGTATACTGTTTATTTATATTCATATTATTATAGTTTTTATGTCAATTATTTAGTATATTTTTTGACTATTTAAAAGTACTGATTAAGTCTATTTAAATAAAGAATATGAGTTTGAGTTCAGATATGATATGCTAGCAAAAGGAGCACACTAAATGTATTCACAAGCCTAACATTTATTTAAATGTGCCCTGCCTGCATAGACCTTCCGTTTAATAAAAATGGCTATTGCGTTACGTAAAACGTGCTCATTGTGAATGTTGAGTCGGGAATACTAACTAATGTCTGGCTTAGTTGTTAGTGATCCTGCCTGCTAAATGGCGGCTCGTGGGTTCATGGTTCTGTTTAGTCCATTTCTGTAAATAAGGTAAGGTCTCATTGTGTCAATAGATGGCGTTGTGCTTAATGGCAATTAGCTCAACTGAAACGCGGGGTTATGATTTTTGTGTTTCATAAGATTTATGCAAGAAAGAAGGTTTTTTTTCGGTTATAACAACAATAAAATATTAGACACATTAATTACTACTAAAAACACTGGTTTCTTTATGCATTCAAACTCGGTAACATTGTAAGTGAGCCTCATTTTATTAGCTTCATTACATATCATAAATCAGTACAAATTTTTCCAATTTTTTTTTTTGACCTTATATCTGGACCTCACGACCGCTTTCCATTAGGTGGAGTGAGTCATCTTACATACATACATACATACCATCGCGCCTTTTTCCCAACAGGGTAGGCAGAGACCACATCTTTCCACTTGCTACGGTCCTGACACACCTCTTGCGCTTCTTCCACTCTCATTAATCCTTTCATACATGCTCGTCGGTTATGGGTACTCTTGACCTGACCTTTTCTGAGCACGTCTTGGACTTGTCCTAAGTACGTATGTCATCTTGACGGGCATATTAAACAAGCGGTCTAATCTAATGATATATAACACATCCTCGCAACAAAGCTGCATATCATATTTCTGGTGGAAATACAGCCCAAAAGCGTGAAATTCAATATGACCAAAGTCATCGCAACAAAGAGGTTTTTCGTGATTATACAAAGAGTATAGTTAACCATACCTATTCATGGACAGACCTATAACACAGTCTATTTGCATAAAGTACGTCAAGTTAATTACACGTAAGGGTGCGTGCACACGGGTCATGGCCGATGAAGTAAGTTTTTTTTTTATGAGCGAATTTTCTTTGCCCCGAAAAAGTGACATTATGTTTTTAGCAGTAATATCCAAAGTTTAACTTATTAATAATGTAAGAGTAAAACACCCAGGTGACAATTGGCCATTGCTTTTTTTTTTAAAATAAAATAATTTAAAAAGTTTACCTTAAACTGGGTCGAACTATTATTTCATGAAATGTACACAATTAGCTTATCTTTGTATTGCAGGTAGATATGATGATGTTAGGCGAACATTATTACATACTTAGTTATTTTAAAAGGACTACTAGGACAGAAACGACAATACTTGTTTTTTTTATATATTTTTTTATTACCATTAAGTTTTAGAAATACTCTCAAATCGTTTCTTTTGGAAAAGTGTTTGTATCGCGTGGCGGAGTTGTAGGCTATTGTTATTGTTGTTATTGTTTTATTTTTCTAATTTGTTTCGGAATGTTTTATGTTTTGATTTTTTTGACATTGCTGTTTATCCCAATTTCATCTAATTCTAAACCGTTGACTACTAACCTTATAATGAATAATTGTTCTATTCACAGACAATGTATGTTGTATTTGAATAAATGAAATGAAATGAAATATTCTGTTTGTAGGCCCTTCGGCCTAGGCTAGAGTCTCTGCTAAGGTCAAATAGATTCCTTGAAGTAAGCTCTAGCTGCTGACATAAGACCCATGTTGCAATGGTTTCGTAAAGGTTATTGTGAACGTATCTGTACCAATAGTCTAACTTCAAATAACTTGTATTTATTCAGGAAGGCTTCGAGTTTCATTTTATTAAAATCCATTAAATAGTTTTCATGTGAGACAAGAACTACCTAGGTCATACTTACTAAGAGGCAACGCGCTTACACGGGTGCAATATTTTACGCTTAAAAATATGTATCTCTATACGGGCTCATTGCGGCGTGTTCGCTCGAACCGGTACATGGTTTATATGAGCCCATACGCGCGTATACGCTCGTGTGCGTAACGCCAACATGAGCTTCCAAAAACGGGTAAGATTACCCGCGCGTATAAGTCGCTGGTATGTAACCACCCTTAAAAAATACAGTTATTTGTGTTCTTGTTCCTGCTATAAGTGGTCTGTGTGAGGCCAGCCTATGCTTTGCAGAATACCTAGAATACAAATCAACTTGGTATTGAATGAGTAGCTATAACCTATTTATTAAACACTAGCTGTCCGTCGCGAAGACTCGTCTTTCCCGCCAAAATATAGCCTAAATTAAAAAACAATAACCTATGTCACTCTGATGAGGTAGCTTTATTTATATAGGTGAAAGAATATTTAAAATCAGTTCAATTTTTTAGGGGCCTATTCAATCAAACCAATAAACAAATCATTCCTTTTTATAATATTAAAACAAAGGAAGAAATCTTTTCTTTTTATTACATTATTAGTAAAGATTATTTTAATTTTTCATTAAACATGAGGAATGTTAATCATCTTTTTCATTAGTTAATAGCTAACTTATCTTGAAACCACTGAAATACTACAATGTTAATAGATTTAAATGTGTACTGTCGAGATTGTTAGTGGAAAAATGTTATTATGATTTGAATGTCTACTTTAAGGACATTAATTTTGAATTAAAGACATTTAATTTATTGTTATTTTTTATGATTTGTTTAAGAATAACCCTGGATTGACACTATTTGTAATTAAGTGGACATTAATCTGACCTAATTACTTATTTTGAATCATTATTGACATTTTTTAATTTATAAATATTATTTTAATTTGGAATTCTAATCCCATGTAAAAAAGACTATTAATTTAAATTGTGTTATATATTTTGTATGCCGCAGAAGGCACATCATGGAGTTCTTTTTTAATGTTATAACTAGTCAGCTTGTACACACCGCGCGAAATGGGGCAAGAAAATAAGAAAGGCAGACCCTGGGACACACCAGTGTGGGTTCACAACCAGAATAGACCGCAGGGATGATGATAAAGTTAAGAAAATTATTAACCCCTTGAGTGTCAGCCGAACACACAGGTGTTCGTAAGAAAACCCTAAGAAAAAAATGGCAAACAATGACTCACAATGCAAAAACCGGAACAATAGAAACACAAGACGGGTTAATGCCTAAGTCATAACTGGATTAGTTCCCCTAGTAATAACAACTGCTTACAGTCAAGTTAGTAAGTAACCTACCGTGGCTCTAGAAGCCATGCTGTCACTGTGCCCGCTCCACTTGCATCTTGGGATGGAAGCCAGAGCGGCCATGCTGAGGGCACTAGACGGTGAAAGTAGCCGGTACCAGTCAAAAAACATGAATGTCCTGAAAGCTGAGCTGCACAAAATGCCAGTCATGCTCATGCCTAAGGACAGCATGTCGGTACAGTATCTTTTTAAAAAATGGTACTCAGTTGAAATACCAGGTAGAAAGGAGTGGGAGGATGGCACTCCTGCAAACTTCCAAACCGGAGACATCGTGTGGTACACTGATGGCTCCAGGATAAATGGGCGGGCTGGCTATGGAGTCTATGGCGAGAGACCTAAAGCGCAGATTCACAGCAGTCTGGGCCTACACGCCACCGTCTTCCAGGCCGAAATGACCGCCATTTTGCACTGCGCACAGGAGAACCTGGAACGCGCTTTTAAAAATAAGAGTATATATATACTATCAGACAGTCAGGCAGCCCTTAGAGCGCTTGACGCAGTTGAAATCAACTCAAAACTCACCCTTGATTGTGCCGAAGCCCTGAACAAACTCGGGGTCAACAATAGGGTGACGATACGCTGGGTACCGGGACACTGTGATATCCCGGGTAACGAAACAGCAGACGAACTGGCCAGGGCGGGTGCGGCAACCATCACACATGCCCCTGAGCCTGTGGTGGGTATACCCAAATGCGCCCTGAGGCAGCCGCTATTAGCCCGAATGGAATACCTTAGCAGGAAACACTGGACCAGCAGCAATGGTATGGTACATGCTAAGGCACTCATCGAAGGCTACTCACACAAGTTCACCACAAAGGCCCTTGGATTAAGAAGGAGACAGATAAGAATCCTTACCAGAACCCTTACGGGGCACTGTAGGCTGAACAAACACGGACACAGGATTGGTATCGCTGAGTCACCGACCTGAAGATTCTGTCGTGAAGAGGAAGAGACCCGGGTCCATGTCCTATGCGACTGTGATGCTTTAATACACAGCAGAAGCCGCGTTCTCGGCGGGCACAAGCTTGCCCCCTCGGACGCCATTAACATCACTCCCAGGAAAATAATTCAGTTCATGATGGCTGTAGGCCTGGAGAGTGATCTTTGAGGGGATGATGACCACAATAGATCAATCCTGGTCGCAGTGGTCAATCGCTTTGCCGACATCCTAACGCTAAACGAATAACGAATACAGTCAAGTTAATTCCCTAAACTGCGTGTAGCGAGCCATTTCATTAGTAAATATCCAGCCTAGAAGATGCGTCAGTGCCAGCTAACCACTGACTGGCTGGAAATGCAAGATCATATTACGAAATTGCTTGCAACACTCAGCTTAGGAAATGATCCTGACAAGTTATTAAAGATTGTAACTCTATGTAATTTTTATGTCAATTTTAAAAACAGGTTTTTATTTGTTAATAAACAACAGACTTCAACTTTAACATACAAACAGTCCTAACCATTAAAAGAACCATTTATTTCAAAACAAATGACTAGCCAGTTAACATGATGAAATGCTACATAAACAGCGTTCAACTGTACCGTCACTAAATCAAAATCACGTAAGTATTATGAAGAAATCATCGTACTTTAATAGTACACATTACACAACCAACAAATATGTTTATTCATATGTGTATAGGTTACACATTTCAAGTTCCCGAGCCACTGAAGTCGTGAATAAGCACTCCGGCAGTAGCTAATAAAAACACAAGGTTCTTCACTTCGTACCACTACAGTTTTCCACTGAAAAAACTACGTATGTAGGTAAATATCAACAGAAAACTAAGTACCTCACACTTCAAATGTAAAATACTTACTGAAGGAAATTTCCGGCGGCTGATTTGCAGTGCTAGGACCGACAAAGGATGTTTGTTTAGTTATTTACACTGCTGATAACGTATTTATTCCACAAATAAAGTATTTATCGTTTAAATTTACATTGAAACACTAACCACTTCTCGCTCAATACATGACTGCAGCAGCCAACTCGGTGTTGCCAAGTAAAACGATTCAAACACCCACGTGTTTTGTAAGAATGATTAGCATGGCAAAATCACTTGGCATCTAATTGTTAAAATGGAAAAGAAAATAATATGTTTTTACATTAATGTTATTGATTTCGATTTACTTATTTATTTAGAACGGTTATTGACCTTTCACGCGAATTATTGTCTGAAATAACGAAAATAAGAAAACAATATGTTATCCACAACCACACTAAATCTTTTTAATTAAGTCAAAACCAAAAGTATTTACTTTCATTCTTATTCGGCTTAACCTGTAATTACAAGTTTGTTTTTGAAAAAAATACTCCAAACTAATTAGTGTCTTCACTTTCGTTCATGCATTCGGTCATTTTTTTAGAGTTAATGTAGTCATATTTTATTGTTTATAATATTACCTGATAAAATTGAAGAAGGATTGAATATGGGCATCATTTTTTTGACATTACCAAATTGTGTTGTTATCCATTTTAAGTAATTTTACATTTCTACGCAAATGATAACCAGATTTACTAAAAATATATTTTTTAACATGGTTTTATGCAAAGAAAAATATTTCAAAATAGTTTGAATTAATTTAAACCTGTTATTTACTTTTCGAAAACTTTTTAATCAGAGTTTTTTTACGTTTTGGCTTGGTTTCGGCATTCATAACGCGTGTAATGAAGTGTGAGTAAGTTGTCAACTGTCAAAGTCACAGAGAATTTCGTTTCACGTAATTATTTGGAGAGTTTTCTAAAACATAATTTTATTTATCACAAAAATGAGTAAGGTGGTTTAAAAATTAAGCACCAGAAATTTTAGAAATTGTTCCAATTTTTTTATATTTCTTTCAATTACATAATCAATTACATAAATAAGAAAGTTTTATTGAATTGAATTCACGAACATAATTTATACCGGCAGATTGATTGACGTTCACTTCTCTACTTAGACCGGAACTCAAATTTATTTACATAGTAGTTTTTTTCCAACAAATTCATTGTGAAAGAAGAAAATATAGAAAATGACTTCTGCAGTTTCAAAGATGCAGATCCTTTCGATGTACAAGTTATTGATGAGAGAGTCGCAGAAGTTCCACAACTACAACTTCAGGTAGAAATTTCAAAATATTAATGGAAAATTATATAACCTCAAACTTTGTTAAAAAATTACTAATTTTTCCCAATTTACAATAGATTGATCATTGTTATTTACTGCGGTTTAAGTAATTACAATTTTCGTTAACAATTGGTGCAATTGTAGGGTTTAAATAATATAAATTTGCAATTACTTATAATTTTTCTATAGGACACATTTTTTTTCTATTTTTCAGAGCTTATGCGCTGCGGAGGGTCCGAGATGCATTCAAAGCGAACAAAGCAATAACAGACCAGAAAGCTGTGAAAAAGGAGTTTGAATTTGCAAAGGAAAATTTAAATATGATTAGACGTCAGGTATATTAAACAATTTACAATTCAATGACATCATTTGCCTATCACAACCGTATTAACCCTTTCATTGCTAAAGTCTGATATTAAAGACTACTTATATTCATGCCCTCAATGCCAATGCTTGATACGAGGGTCATTCAATAAATACTTAGCCTACAAAAAGTAAACGAAAATTTTGGAATAGTGGCAATTTATTTTTCAACATAGTCTCCTTTTAGTTCAATACACTTAGCCCAGCGATGCTCCAACTTTTTTAACCCGTCTGAAAAAACGTTTTTGTCAAACTCTGCAAAATAGGCCTCCGTGGCGGCGATGACCTCCTCATTTGATCCATATCTATTCCCGGCAAGTGATTTTTTCAGATTAGGAAACAGAAAGAAGTCACAAGGGGCCAAATCTGGAGAATACGGTGGATGGGGCAGCAATTCGTAGCGTAATTCGACCAATCTTCTCGACTCTTCGAGCATCTGAGTCAGGCCGCAGACAACGCTCAGGCGCAGTTCCCAAATGCCGAAATGGTGTTTTTGGGAGACTTCAATGCCCACCATGAGTCCTAGTTAGGCTCATCAAAAACAGACCATGCAGGCCGAACTGCCCATGCGTTTGCTCTCACGCAAGACCTGACGCAACTGGTACACCAGCCCACCCGGGTACCAGATATTGTCGGTCATACTCCCTCTTTATTGGACCTTCTGCTGACGAGTCACCCAGCCGGGTATAAAGTGTCAGTTGGTGCTCCATTGGGCTCCTCCGATCACTGTCTGGTTGGCGCTACAGTGCCTTGTGCAGCTCCCCCACAACCTGTGGAGGTGACGCGGCGGTTATGGCACTACTCGTCGGCAGATTGGGACGGATTGCGAGAGTATTTTGCCTCCGTCCCTTGGCGGCAGTGCTGCTTTGGAGAAAGGGATGCTTCAGAGAGTGCATCTGCTATCGCTGACGAGATCAGTACTGGAATGGAATAGTAAATTCCTTTTACTGATGTCGTCAGTGCTAGCAAAACTGGTCCCTGGTTCAATCGCGAGTGTGCCGCAGCTGTTGAACAAAAACAGGCGGCGTACCGTGCTTGGTCTAGGGCCCAGGCACTCAATGATCATTCAAACCTTGCCTCCCTGAAAGCAGCCTATAATAAAGCCACCAAGGGCGAAGAGGGCTTACATTAGAGCA
This sequence comes from Udea olivalis, assembly GCA_947369235.1. Lineage (NCBI taxonomy): Eukaryota > Metazoa > Arthropoda > Insecta > Lepidoptera > Crambidae > Udea > Udea olivalis. The sequence goes on from OX376369.1 coordinate 10,050,104, forward strand.
GACGCCCAGCGAATTGTACGTGTTGGCCAAGAACTCATCACGCACCCTACGGGTGGCCGCTCCTACTGGCGACTGGCTAAACACGTGCAATCTAACTTCTGCGTGCCTTCGCTGCCCCCCCTGAGATTCCCTGATGGATCGTTGGCTTATCAGCCGCAAGAGAAAGCCGATTTACTGGTTAACCTCTTTGCCGCAAACTCTTGCATCGATGACTGCGGTGCTGCGCCGCCTGATATTCCACATTGCGGCTCCACAATGCCTGATATTCGTATCAGGCAGTGTGATGTTCGTGCCGAACTGCAGTCACTCGATGTCAGGAAAGCCAGTGGCCCTGATGGAATTCCAGCTGTGGTGCTGAAGAAATGTGCAGCGGAGTTGTCTCCAGTGTTTACTAGCCTGTATCGCCTCTCCTACAATTCGGGTCTTGTGCCGCTGTCTTGGAGGGAGGCGAACGTTCAACCAGTTCCCAAAAAAGGGGACCGGTCTGACCCTGCCAATTACCGTCCAATAGCCGTAACCTCAGTTTTAGCTAAAGTGTTTGAGCGGATCATAAACACGCAGCTCATCCGCTACCTAGAGGATCACTCTCTCATTCACGACCGTCAGTACGGCTTCCGACCAAAACGGTCTACGGGTGATCTTCTAGCGTACGTAACACACATCTGGGGGGAGGCTATGGACAAGCATGGGGAATCTTTGGCCGTCAGCCTTGACATTGCCAAAGCTTTCGACCGTGTATGGCATCGTTCGCTTCTTTCCAAGCTTCCGGCATATGGTCTGCCACCTCGCCTATGCGACTGGGTCGCCGGATTTCTGGAGGGACGTAGAATTCGTGTCCTTTGCGATGGTCAAAAATCACGCTTTCTCCAGATAAATGCCGGAGTGCCGCAGGGCTCCGTCTTGTCGCCGACGTTGTTTCTTCTGCATATCAATGACATGTTATCTCTTGGTAATATTCATTGCTATGCGGATGATAGCACGGTCCACGCGCGATATTTCGAGCGCCCTGGGGCAAAGCAGACTGACATCGAGGAGAAGAGGCGAAGTCTTGTTGTTGAGCTTGACGGAGTGTTGGACCGCATTTCAGAATGGGGTGCATGCAATCTTGTCGAGTTCAATGCCAAGAAAACGCAGGTGTGTGCATTCACAGCAAAGGCGTCGCCTTTCCTTTCCCATCCCACTCTTCAGAGCACCCCACTACCGATTAAGGATAGCCTAAACATCCTTGGCATGGATGTTCGTAGCAACCTAAACCAGCGGGACTACATTGAGAGCGTCATTAGAACTGCATCCCGTAAACTCGGAGTCCTGAACAGAGTGAGACGATTCTTCACGCCTGAGCTGCTCTGTCTCTTGTATAAGACACAAGTTCGCTCGTGTGTGGAATACTGCTCTCATCTCTGAGACGGTTCCGCTAAGTACCTACTCGAAGCTCTTGACAGGTTGCAGCGGCGTGCTATCCGTATTATTGCAAACCCAGAGGCAACTTTGACCCTTGAGCCTCTCCAATTACGTAGAGACATTGCCAGGCTAAGTGTTCTCTATCGCTTCTACAATGGGGAATGCTCTGACGAGTTATTCCAGCTTATCCCACCCTCACCTTTCCACTCCCGTACCACGCGTGCTGGACTACGGCGTCACCCACACACAATTCAACATTTGTTGGCCCGAACTAAAAGGTTCGGTGACTCGTTTCTTTGTCGTACCATCCAGACGTGGAACGCTCTTCCAGCACATGTGTTTCCTTCCTCGTATAGTCCCGGGTTCTTCAAGCGGGGCGTGAAAACAGGCCTTCAAGGTGAGGATGGCCAGCCCAGTGATTCGTTTGAATGACTGGGCTTGTCAACCTCATATCTGGACCTCACGACCGCTTTCCATCAGGTGGAGTGAGGTCATCTTGACGGGCAATATAAAAAATAATAATAATAATAATTTGGCCATGGCAACGGCAGGCGTGTGAACCGGTGCGTTGTCGTGGTGAAACAGCAGTTTTTTCTTCGCCAGATGGGGTCGTTTTTTCTTTAATTCGGCGTCGAATCGGCGCAATAAATCGGCATAGTAAAGCCCTGTAATTGTTTTACCCTTCTCGAGGTAATCGATGTAGATCACACCTTATGAATCCCAGAAAACGGTGGCCGATTTTACAGTTTTCGCCTTCTTTGGAGCACGTTCCCCGGTCTGGATCCATTGTTTTGATTGCTCCTTGGTCTCTGGTGTGTAGCAGTGGATCCAGGTTTCATCGACGGTCACAAAACGACGCAAAAACTCCGCTGGATTCCGCTTAAACAGCGCCAAACACGTCTCCGATGTGGTCTCACGGTTGCGCTTGTTTTCCGGTGTGAGTAAACGCGGCACCCATCGCGCCGACAGCTTTCTCATGCCGAGTTCCTCGTGAAGAATATGATGCACTGTTCCTTCTGAAATGGCTACAGTCTCAGCTAGCTCCCGAACCTTCAATCGGCGATCTGCCAATACGAGATCATGGATTTTTTTAATGTTTTTCTCCGTAGCAGCAGTTTTCGGTGCACCTGGACGTGGTTCATCAAAAACCGACGTACGGCCACGTGCAAACTCGTTGAACCAATTCTTAACGGTGGCCATCGATGGAGAAGAGTCACCGTACACAGCATCCATGCGCTCTTTGATTTCGATGCGCGTTTTCCCTTCCAAAAATAGGAATCGAATCAAACTCAAAACTCAAACTCAAATAACTTTATTCAAATAGACTGTATCAGTACTTTCAAATCGTCAAATTTACATCAAAATATACTAAATAAGACATAAATACCATAATAATATGGATATGTAAATAAACAGTATACAGACATAATGCGACTCTACCACCGCGTCGGAGTTGTTTCTTGCTGAGAAGACCCGGCGAGAAACTCAGCAGTTACTCTTTTAAACTTGTTTTGGGTTTACAACGGGCGTTAGTAAAGTACAAGCAATGTGTCATTTTGATACAAATAAACCTAAAAGAATATATAAAAAAGAGAAAAAACCAACCATAAAAGAATAACAAGAATTCATTTAAACAGTTCAAAAACAAAAATTGTTAGTTGTTAGTTATGTACTGACATACATACTAGGTACCTATTAACTCTTACAATAAAACATCTGTTACAATAGAGCTATTTAATCCCGCATCGAGCAGAGCGCTTATACCCAGGCATTTTTATCTATAAGGTAGTCTTTTGTAGTATAATAGCCCTTTTTTAATAAAGCCGTTTTGATGTGATTTTCGAATCTATGTAAAGGTAACTCACAAATTGTTTTTGGAATTTCAACATCACCGAACGATATTGCTCTTTTTCCATTTTTGTAAAACCGATCGACACGTTTGCTTCCTTAGGTTGTCAAATTAAAACAAATGAAGGGATTGGAATGAAAATTTGAAAGAAGAATTAAAAAAGAATGTGCTACACTGTGGTAAAACTCTTTTGAAACTACAGCGCCCTCTGGCGATGAGTCTAGGTACTTATTGAATGCACCTCGTATATCAAACAAAAACACTGGTACAAGTGTTTTTGTTATTCATTTTACTTGCCTACATAAAGATATTAAATCGCATTTAGATTTTTGTTGACCGGTTTCAAGTCACTGAGTCAGGCAAGTTTACAAAAAAAACATGTCAGGTTAATAGTCATCTTGTTAGGCCGTAGATTGGCACAGTTTTACAAAATATGATTCAAAATAGTTACAATGTGATCCAAAATAGTCAGATTAACTCTTATTTAGATTCTAAAAATGCTAAATGACATTGACTATAATCATAAAAATAGACATATTTTCCGGCTGTCAAATATTTTAAATATTTATGGTTTCATACTGTTAATTTTTTTTTTTTTCTTAAACATGCTCGGAAATATTGTCATTACTTTTGAATAAAGAACACGCGAAGAACACACATCAAAAGTGTCTAGGGATCAAGCATCTTTATGCGGATTTCTTGAGATTGAGATGTGGCTTTGTAATAAATTTATGATTTTATAAATTTATATGGATCCTTTTTGGTGCATTTCATAATTTGAAACAGGAACTGTCAATCAAATTCGAGTAAAAGATGAAAATCAGCTGTCAATATTTTCCCTATAAAAACATACAACGCATTGAAGACATTATGAGTGCTACTGTTTCCCTACTACTGATTAAAACCAACGTTATTATGGAGCGGCGACGTCATTTAAGCAGGGAAGAAATGCTCAGAGCCGTGGGAATGATAGAAGCTGGTTCCCGGCAACGTACTGTGGCTTTAGCTCTGAATACAAGTCGGAGTGTTATCAGTCTACTTTGGACACGTTACCGAAGCACTGGTACCGTGGCTGAGCGCCATGGAGGACGGTATCGCTGCACCACACGGAGACAAGACCGATACATTCAAATCACAACTCGAAGAGCTCCAACAATAACCGCCATGATGTTAGCCGTGAGGCTTCATCACTCTTCAGGGAACTTAATTAGCGACCAAACAGTCAGAAACCGCTTGCATGAAGTGAACCTTCATTCCCGAAGACCGCTAAGGGTCCTACAGCAATGCACAATCGTAGGATTCGATATCAATGGGCTCTTGAACACAGAAATTGGGCAGAAGAACAATGGCGTTTCGTGTGCTTTTCTGATGAGTCTCGTTTTGGTATGAGACCGGATACGAGACGTATACGACACTGGAGAACCCCTGGACGCCAACAGCGATTAAAATCCTGCCAGGAAGTCCATCCTTATAGTGGTGGAACCATCATGGTATGGGCGGGTATTTGGATCGGCGGAAGAACTGAGTTGATTTGGATCAGAGGCAACCTCAACGCTCAAATTTATGCTGAGACGATTGTATCAGACGTCATCGTTCCTCTACAAGTGCAAATCGGTCCCTTATTTCAGTTAATGCATGATAATGCACGACCGCACACCGCAAGAGTTGTAAGACAGACTCTCGCCGCAGCTAACATCAATGTCCTGCCCTGGCCTGCTCAGTCGCCAGACTTGAACCCGATTGAGCATGCATGGGATATGCTACAGAGAAGAGCTCTGCCGAATATGGAGGGTATCCAGTCGCAAGAAGACTTTTTTTTGTTGTTGCAACGAACATGGGCGGCCATTCCACAGCGTGATTTGGATGAACTCATTTTGAGTATGCCAAACCGATGTTCTTGTGTTGTTAGTGTTCGCGGTAGAAACACGGATTATTACTTGTTTAAGTTACCCAATAAAATTTTAAAGAAAACTGTTATTTCAGTCTTTTTTTCGAACTTTAATGTTAGTGGTTCAAATGTCAAAAATCCCTTTATTAGGAAAATGGCAAATTTCTTTATTAATGCAAAGGTGACTTGGTTTATCGTTACTGTAGACAAACGAAAACACTTTATTTGATGAATCCTTAAAGAAAATTTTAATTAATATCAATCAGGAGAAAAGTTATTGCAAAAATATATGTTGATCCCTAGACACTTTTGATGTGTGTATTTACGTAGACTGAAAACCCAAAATCACTTCCCGGCGCGTTCTTTGAATTTCGAACGAAGAGCGCGCCGGCAATGTTTTAAGAAACGGTGTGCTGTTTGAATTTAGAACTCTTTCATCTATCGTACACATTGCGTTCTCGTGGCTGTATAGCCACAGATGCGTTTACCTTTCGGCACAAATTGTAAAATAAAAAAAAAACAAATTGGCGGTAAAGCGGAGTTGTTATTTTGTTAATAATATTAATTAAATTTATTATGTAAAGGGCCCTTTTTATTTCCTTGCATTTTTTTAAGAAAAGCACTATATATGCCTCGGCCGAAATGGCAATTGCCTGTCTCGTATCATTGAAGTCCTCGCCTGCGGCTCGGCCTTCAAACTCATACTCGACCTGCAATTGCCTATTTCGCTGCCTTTGCAATAATGTACTACTACCATAATTAGTGGTGTGTGTGGTCTAGTGCATATTTATTATTTATTTGATAACTCACTTTTTACTTTCAGGTTGCTATCGGAGACATGTATAGAACAGAAAAGCTAATTATCGAGAATTTACATCAGTAACATAAGTATAGTTTACTATATTACTATCCTTCTGAAGCAAGCAAGTACATCACAGAGTACACTAACTGAGTCATAACTGTTATTAAATGACAATGCCACAAGTTATAAAAAGGTTAATTGTAAACCACAGGAATAATAATTCTAAATAGATAAAGCAAGGTGATCTGTTTCCGTTTCTCCACTTTAGTGATAGGAATCCATTTCTCATTTGATCTAAACTTGATTTTGACATGCCTTGCTATAACGGTTGAGTGTGGCAGCATTGAAAGAGGTCCGCTGCTCTTTATGACATGCAAGGTACTATAGGTAGACCGCTTAATTGAGTCCTCGCCTGCGGGGTACAGGGGCGCGGGGGTAGGACGAGAACTACCCCCGCGCCCCTGTACCCCGCAGGCGAGGACTCAATTAAGCGGTCTAACTATAGAACATGTATTATCATTTATGTCTGTATTCTAACCTTTTTATTAATAAAAACATAATTAATACCCAAACACTACTTTTGCTATGAACGTTTCCATCACGTACTAGCAAATGTAATCAGTACTAAGAATGAAATAGACAATACTTACTAATGTGAGTTACAATACTGTAAACCCGATTTAGTTATAAATTTTTTATGAATGAAATAAAAGAAAATATAAATCGTCAAGTTTTTGGCGGACCTGTTGGCTGAGTGGGTAAAGCACTGGCCTATAATCACTGAATTTTGTGGATTTCTTTCCTAGAAGACATTTTTTTTTTGCGTTAGATAAGTGTTAGTGCAATTTCATAATTATACGTTAGGTTTTTTTTCTGTTTATTGCCTGTCACATTAAAGACAGTAAAATGCTGTTATTCTGCAATGAATTAAACTGAACAGATCTCATAGGTAGACCAGACTACATCACTACACAAACTAAAAGGATATTTAATTCTTAAATCAACTTTAGATGGCACACTGATTTACAATAAACCTTAATGACGACCGACTTGGTGTAATGGTTAAGAAGTTGGCTACTACACCAGAGGTCGCGGGTTCGATCCCCGCACAGTACAAACATTTGTGTGCATGAACATGTCTGTTTGTACTGGTCTGGGTGTCTCCTATGTATAATAAGTATGTATTTACAAAAGAAAATGTATTTAAGTATGTTTATCCGTTGTCTAGTATCCCATAACACAAGCTTTAATTAGCTTACTTTGGGGCTAGATGGCGCTGTGTGGAATAATTTCCAGGGATATTTATTTATTTATTTAATAAAAAAGGAAAATTTTACAATAAATAAAATAAGTAAAAAACAAAAAAATATTGTAAACTTAGCATTCTATTTTTTGTTTACTGACCCAGCGATGCTATCTGAAATATAAGGCGTGTCTAAAAGCCATTATTAACATTTTACCATTCTAAATCTGCTGAAAAATAAAATGTCTCAATTACGTAAAATTATATGTGTTATATTTGCATTTCGTTGTATATTAGATGATAGTTAAATTTTAAGCTTGTTATATAGTTTCCTGTAAATAAAGAAAATTAGAGTAAGCATTATGTTTTTATTTAAATCCACATTGACACCATAACAACACATTGTGGTGCTGACACCCCTACCACAAGTTCCACTTAGTTTGGAGTCTGGTGGTGGCCTTACACATACCTTTATTAGATGAATGAACTCTAAATGCAAAAACAAACAACTACAACAGTTAGAGTAAGCAGACACTGAAACATACAATTATGCAGTCTTATCGCTACAAAGCGATCTCTTCCAGACCACCTACCAGTTATTTCAGAAATGTTGTCTTTCTAGGTAGGCCGCTTAAAATGTGGAAGCATGAAGAATCTTCTTCAAGAAGATGTTAAGATTATTTTTGCAAAGTCGGCAACGTGCGAGTACGTCTCATGGTGTCCACAGACTGCGGTAACCGCTATCATCAAGCGGTCTACATGTATTTTTAAAAGTAAAGTAAAGTAAAAAAAACATTTATTCATTTAAGCTTGTCCAAAGCACAAGACATGTCAAAAAATTGTATATAGAAATAATAATAATAAACGTAAATAAAATAGTACAATATTAGTACATATCGTGAATATACATAATGTGAAACAGCTCCGAAACTACTGGACCGATTCTAAAACATCTTTCACCAATATGAAGCTAGTTACATTATCAGGGAGTGATATAGGCTATATTTTATTAGGTGGTAACATTCAGTGCAAAATAATATTAAATGTAAATCAAGTCGAAGGAACGCGGGCGAGATGTGCTGCTTTACCGACGCCGCGACGTGCAATTACTTTTGACAGACCGAAGTCTGTCGAGACAGCTATCTAAACTATCTATACTTCATTTATTATAACATTAGAAATAAGAAGCAGGGGGGCTAAAATGAATGACAATTTGCATTTGACGTTGCCATGACGATAATATACCTGAGTATAACCTGGCAAAATTGAAAACCCCTTCCGCCACAACGTACTCGTATGAAGGGATTATGTAACATTTTAGATTTGGTAGAGTTATAGTGACAGTAAAAATGAAAACCCCTGCCTGTTTTAGGTTTTTACATCGACATTAAAGTTTGATGCAAGACAATAATTATTTTAAGCAAAAGCCTCATAAATTCTGATATTTAACCAATTTATGCTACATTATCAGCGAGTGACATAGGTTAGTTTTTCTTTATTTAGGCTATATTTTGACGGTAGGAACAGTACGCTGGTGAAGCCGCTGATGGACAGCTAATTTAGTTTCTGTGTTAGGTAGTTTGCCGGGAAGAGATCGCTGTACTTATAAGACTAGGCGTCTAGGCCGCCTAATTAGTGCATTAATTTCATGTTCAACACAGCTAAGTAGTGTCTTTTTAAGTTTTATGATGTTTTTCTTTAAAAAAAGAAAGCTGAACACGGCTTCGACCACGTGAGGCTATTAAAACTTTTTTGAAAAAATCTCTGTATTTTAAAGCTTGGATCCGTTAGTGATCTTAATTCAATGGAGTAAAGTCTGAAGTGGAATGAATTGCGCTTAGTTTCAGCCGGATACATTCAGCTATTTGTTTATAAATATCGTGATTGTATAGCTGCTTCAGGTACAGTTGTGTCGAAAATTATTTAGAAAAAATATTTTCGCGTTTATTTATTTACTAGACCAGTTAAAAAACGATAAACGTTGAAAAACCACATGAATAACCTTAAACGTAAGAGTATCGGTGGGGACTGGGGACCCAATCCAATTGATCGATAATTCATCGACATACAATGTATTTTCATTTTTTTTACATAAGTACCTACTGCAGTTCAGGGGCATTATTACAATCCCCTATAACTTGTCAAGTTCATTCCCTAAACTGAGCAATTTCATATTATGATCTTTAATTTCCAGCCTGTCAGCGGTTACTGGTACTAACGCATGGATATTTACTGACGGAATTGCTTGCTACACACACTCCGTTTAGGAATTAACTTGACGGTTAAAGGCGATTATAATAAGGCCCCAGCCCTCCGATTCAGAACAAATTTATCGACCGATTCGGCTATTTTCTTTTATTTTTATTTCATTTTTTAGCAAATGGAAAGATGTGGTCTCTGCCTACCCCGTTGGGAAAAAGGCGTGATATATAAGATAGTTAGTTTTTATATAATTTCGTTTCTGAAAACTAAAGGCCTTTGGCTTTAACGTATAAAATTATTGATTGCTACCGTTTAGCGGGTCATTTACTATAATCAAAACAAACTTAATCAGTCGATAACTTCGTTCTGTTTAGTTTCAATACCGGAGTTCCACAAAAAGGTCCTATATACAACATCACAGCTACCACAAATGAAGCAGGATAAAAGGTTCTGAGTATACTTACGCCTATATGTATAAATTGGAGTGTTTTCTTTAAGACCGCAGGCGAAGTATATAAAGCTTTTGCCAAAAACATTTTTTTTTCACCAAAAAAACAAGGATAACACTTTACCTCGCAACTGTACCACCTCTTAAGCTAAGTTCCTCTGAAATCGTTTCCATTATCAAACTACTTCTTTCCAAAGTAAGACTAAAATGCACTGAATTGTCGGTAAAATGATGGTGATCTTCATTTTATCTGGTGTGGTGGCGCTGGTCTGCTCAAGCCATGCGGGGCCGGCGACAGAAACTTACAAGGATCAATGTGAGTTTTGAATGAAATAAAAACTATGCATATTTCTTGGGCATCTTTACTGGAAGATCATCGGACCTCGAACCAAGCAGAAATGGAACCATGCGTGGTGTCCCAGGTTCGATTCGCGGTAAAGTCAATTTAGGAAACGAACTAAGGTCTCTTCCTCACAGGATCGGTGCGTGTTCGTTTCGGTGCCGAATCGGGACAGATTTTCTGACGCAAAACATTTCCTTACAGGCTCTGGATGTTTTCGGTGCGGTAGGTATTGTTCTGGTGTTGTGATTGGTGATAGTGAGGCGCGCGGCGGGGGTGAGACGGGGGTGGCCGGGCGATCTGTGCAGATTCTTTGCCGAGGCGCGCGTATCGCTCGGTAAAAAATCTCAGGTACCGAAACGATTCGGTCTGAAAACTCGCACGGTAAACAATCTGTACAGATTCGGTGCAGATAAAAAGGAAAAGGGACCGATCCCGAAGAAAAGGTTAATTTTAATAAGGATTCGCCCAGACACACAACAAATATAAATGTTCGTCACACAAATATTTGTTAAGTAAATGCATCATCATTACCTAGAGCAGTATCTTATTACTCGACTGGCCTGTTGGTGCAATGGCAGCGATCCTGCCTTTAGCACCGGAGGTCGTGGGGTCGATCCCCACTCATGACAAACATTCGTGTGATGAACATTTGTGTTTGTTGTGTGTCTGGGTGTTATTATCATTTAAAGTTTGTATTTAGAAATATTTAATTATGTTTATCTGACACCCATAGTACAAGCTCTGCTTAGTTTGGGGTCAGTTAATCTTGGTGTAATTTGTCCTGGGTTTATTTATTATTTTTACTTAGTAAAACTATTTTAGTATACTTTCGTACTGTTAATTTTAGTCAAATTGGACCTAATATTATTTATCTATAAATCCGCAATAATCATGCTGTGTGGATTAAGCCTACTTTTCCACCAGAGATGAGCTAGCTATGTAGCTAAGGATTCGTGTGAAATCCACCAATAAAATCGTTTATTCTCATGGCTCCTTTCTTAATGGTGAATATCATACTATATTGGGCTTCACAGCACATCTCTGCCGGAAAAGCAGCCCAATCGTCGCGCGTCGAGTTGATTGTCGAAGTCTTGCAATGGGCGGGTGGATATTGCGTCTGTCATTAAATGATCTCCACTTCTGCCCACCAGCCATTAGTGATGTAACTGACTTTCCAACTTTCTGGGTTAACCTAATGTCTTAGGACTGGCACCATAACAAATACTAAGCATAACCAATTCTTGCTGGAAACCCAGTATCTGACAATCGAAACCTATTTCAGTCTGCACGGACCCTCGGACCATGCAGAAGCACAAGGCCTACACGGAGTGGGCTGATGCGTACTCCTGCACCAGGCATCGCTGCCAGCCTGGGGGGAGGAACCTGGCCATCTATACTGTGGGGTAAGTGCTACTAAAGTAAGGTCCCCTCCACTTTAGCCGAGCGAGCGTTCTTTCTATTCATTACAATATTTATAATCCCTTATAGTTTGTCAAGTTCATTACCTAAAGTGAGCGTAGATAGCATTTCGTCATAGGATCTTTCATTTCCAGCCAGTCAGGGGTTACCTGGCACTAACGCATCTTCTGGGCTGGATGTTTACTGACGAAACTGCTCGCTACCCTCAGCTTAGGGTTTGTGCCGTGCTGGTGGCGGCACTTTCAAATAATACTTTCCACCGCCCCATCGTAAGCCGCCACGTGGGTGTCGTAAGAGGTGACTATGGGAGCCCTGCAGCAGACCATCTGCTCTTCAGGTGGGAGACATAATATGTCGGCCGGTTGATGTTACCACCATGCAGTTGCGTAAAACCCGCCAAATGACTCTGACCTATCTCGGTCAGGTCGCGTTCCGGGATCTGCACTGCACTAACCGGTGCCAGGGCAGGCCTTCAAGGTGAGTATGGCCAGCTCAGTAATTGCTTTGCATTATTGTGCTTGTCATCCTCATATCTGGACCTCACGACTGCTTTCCATCAGGTGGAGTGAGGTCATCTTGACGGGCACTACTAAAAAAAAAACTCGACTGCATACAAGCGATTGTAATAAGGTCCCTGTGCATGTATTCAAGATGTATCACTTTTTCAGCTGCAAGCGAGTGGAGGCGCCGGAGTCAGCGATCGAATGTGAAGAAGTGGTTGAAGATACCAACATGCAGTTCCCGTACTGCTGCACCAGGCTCAGGTAATGTGGATAAGTCGATGGCTGTTTGTAAAGCTTTTGGTCGGAAATACCGGGTGATTAATAGAAAAAGCTATCTAATTGAAAATGAAATTTATTTAACTGACTTTTATTTCAAGATTATCATACAAATTTAAACTCGAAAATATTGTAATTTTTTTTAATTTACTTTTATTCCATAATTTGTAATTTTAAATATTAACTGACATAAAAAATATATAAATAATTTCCAATAATGAATGCGTTAAATATGGAATTAACATTTTTTTTAAATGAATGTTGTAAATACTGCCTTAAATAATGTTTAAATCAGTTTTTTAAATTATTATTTCATCAATTTATGATTATATTATTATTTAATATTTGCATGCCTACCTGTATAAAGGCAGAAGACTGTTGATTCCAAGTAATATTGCAGAATATCGCTATATATGTACACAGTTTTAGGCAAATATTTATTTTTTTATTCTATTTGAATTTCTTAAAATCCGTTGTAAAGTTCGAAAAAAAAAAGAATGCGGACAGACGATTTTTTTTTCTTTTATTATATTAAATTAAATATAATATTCAATACTTTCTTCCCACAGGTGCCTGGTGGTAGTCCGAGGAGAGGTGTGGACCCGAGTGCTGGGCCAGCCGTGGGAGACGCTGCCAGCAGCGCCCTGGAGCCACATGTATAAGATGAAGAAACCACCACCTGGAGACAGCAGCTTCTTGCCCAAGTAAGAACATAATATGCTTGATGATAATATCCTACATGAGGATGTACAATCATTTGAGTGATGCCCACACTTTGCCAGGAGGGTTTTATGTCGTAAATGGACTACTTATCCTGTTTTCCTCCCGCCAAACTACGTAAAATATTACTTTTGGCATCTATTAGGAATCCTTAACAGTACTTATAGCATATCGCACATACGGTACAATATCGTCACTTATGTAATTTTTGTCAAAACTGAACTGAGTATGAAAAAATACACCTAATCTACCTCTCTAGGTGCGTTATTGGCACACGTGTAGTACACATACCTTCCAGGTGAGGGCATTAGTGTCGTTATCGTTTTAGCGCGAATCAGGACGCCATCGGGAGAAACAACGTTTCAGTGGTCAGTTGCGCGCGAAATAGTCTCCTGTAGCTACAACGCGAACGTTACTAGCAGGTTTTAGGACAATTTATTTTTATTATTTTGGAGCAATAACGACACTAAGTTAGAAATGTATGGTTTCTTGTTTTATTTGTTTTGACATAATTGTTCCATAATTGTTTTCTAGTATCATAACGTCACTTTTGCGAGTAAGTATAGTATTTTTTAAACGTTCAAATTTTTTTAACAGTAATTAGTCAGATGTTTGCTTTTATTTTAAAATGAAGTTCAAAGTTGTAGTTTAATCATTATCATTTTATTTGTTTAGTCAAGAAGAAATATACGTTGTTAGCTATTGAATTTTCAAATGCTTCCCCTAAAAATTACACTTTTTGCATAAGTGACGTTATTGTATCGTAAGTGCGATATCATTGGTGTCCATCAAACACCATTTCATGTAAATAAATCAACAATTGCTGTTTTAACATCTTCTGTTTTAGTAGGTTTCTTCCAATTAAAACTATTAAAATAATGTAAAGATAGTTGAACTGGAAAAAAACGATTTCGGACCTTGATGATCTCGAGCGCGAATCGAATCCGGCTGACTGCTCTAAACCACTGGCTACCGAAACCTCAGAGGAACGAACAAATCTTTCCAGTATGCTTACGTTGCAAGCCAACGTTATTCCATCAATGTTTCAAGGTCCTACAAACATCCGAAATAAATATTTAAACTTTCAGTTAAATAAAATATGCTATCTGATTACTTATTACTTAGATTGAAAAGGCATTTCTGCAGGTCTTCAAGGTAAGGATGGCCAGCCCAGTGATTCGTTTGAATGACTGGGCTTGTCAACCTCATATCTGGACCTCACGACCGCTTTCCATCCGGTGGAGTGAGGCCATCTTGACGGACAATATATAAAAAAAAGATTATTTTAACATTTTACAATGCTTGTTTTTTATATCTTAAGATAGAAAACCTGGAAATATTCGATTTCGCACCTCGATGAGCTCGAGCGGGAATCGAACCCGCGTCTTTCACAATCCGGGTGTAAGAGGCGAGGGAGTTTTTCTATCTATAGATGTTATAAAAAACAAGCATGTTAATACTAAAAAATCTAAGTAATAAGTAATCAAATAGCATATTTCATTTTAACCGAAAGTTTAAATATTTATTTCGGATGTTTGTAGGACCTTGAAACATTGATGGAATAACGTTGGCTTGCAACGTAAGCATATACTTCAAAGATTCATTCGTCCCTCTGGGGTTTCGGTAGCTCAGTGGTTTACAGCAGTCACCCGGATTCGATTCGCGCTTGACATCATCAAGGTCCGAAATCGATTATTTAATGCTTGAAACGGATCTAACACTCCTTTAACAGCAACTTTACCATAATTTGAAAGTTTACTTGGCTAGGATTCCCTTTGTTTTAGTAAAAACAAGCAATTTCTCTATCATCCTATGAATCAGGAATTATTTGAATTATAGGTAGCTATGTAGTATAATTATATGTTTTTTTTTATGCTTGCATAATAACTTCAAGTACGTATTTACGATCTCATTATCTCACACTACCTTACCCATTCCTCTTTTTAGTTTTTTAAGTTCCTCTACCTGCAGGTTGTCTGGCAAGACATCGCTTCCTAGCGATAAGACCGCCTACATTGTACAATCTAAGTTTATGCAATGCTAATGTTATGGTTCTTTGTACATTAAATTGTCTCATCATCTTATTTAATCCTAGGGTGGCGAACGAAGGTCCAATATACGAGCTTACGTCTGACGTGGAAAGCGACAGGGAGAAGGTGCTGAGAGCCAGCAAGAAGACCAGCACCGAGTCTCCAGACTGCAACGAAGTGATCCCGCGGTCGGTGCCGGCGCCTGATATTGTGGTGAGATCTACTACGATTTCAAAAACGTTGATTATACATTACTATCAAATCTTCCAGCGACTAGAAACAACTTCCCTTCAAAAAAACAATAAAAATACACTTTTCATGGGTTATTTTAATATGAATCCCTTTCCAATTGCGTAGAGACATTGCCAGGCTAAGTGTTCTCTATCGCTTCTACAATGGGGAATGCTCTGACGAGTTATTCCAGCTTATCCAACCCTCACCTTTCCACTCCCGTACCACGCGTGCTGGACTACGGCGTCACCCACACACAATTCAACATTTGTTGGCCCGAACTCTCAGCCCGAACTGAAAGGTTCAGTGACTCGTTTCTTTGTCGTACCATCCAGACGAGGAACGCTCTTCCAGCACATGTGTTTCCTTCCTCGTATAGTCCCGGGTTCTTCAAGCGGGGCGTGAAAAGGCCTTCAAGGTGAGGATGGCCAGCCCAGTGATTCGTTGAATGACTGGGCTTGTCAACCTCATATCTGGACCTCACGACCGCTTTCCATCAGGTGGAGTGAGGTCATCTTGACGGGCAATATAAAAAAAACATTTATGTTGAAATATTTTTTTTTTATTGATACTGACGACATCTTATTTTATGTTCTATTTTGTGATTGCCTTGACATTTTTTTTTTTGGGTCTTTTTGTATTTAATTTGAATTATTGTGTTATTGTTCCATATTTTGTTATATTTCATTCTTATTTATTTTCTTTGACGATCTCATTGTGAAAATCCTTAAATTGATCATGAATAAATGTAATTTAATGTGTATTTTTGTAATGAGAAATAAATAATCTAATCTAATCTAATAGTGAAATTTAAGCAACCAGTTTTATGCAGTCCGTATTCGAAAGAGTGAAGTTGGTCGCAAGCCAGTCCTATATTCTTTTTTGAATTACGTACATAAAATAGGGGTGTACAGACTGGTGTTGCAACATTTACGAAAATAGTAAAACGTAAATATAGACTAATAACTAACTAATAATAACTCATCGAAAGCGTGTTCAAGCACTCTTGGTTATGCTTATGACGCAAGTATTGAAGCCAGTACGGCTAAATAAATATAGACGTATCATCAGTGCACAATTGCAAATTGCTGGGGCCATATATAATCTCTTAAAGCTAGCCAAGTTAAGAGGACACAGCACGCTCGAGAGAATTGAAAATAGGTATTTGTAAAATAAGTTTTCTGGATGTTTAAACACAGCGGAAAATCTGGCCATTTTTTTTGTAGGTTAATATCTCTTTTAGTAATTAATTTAATAAAAAAAGGAAAACATAGAGACATGCCAATAGTGGCAATATTTTTTTTAGTAAAAATTATTTCTCTACTATCAAAATTCAGGGAGAAAACAAGGGACTACGTTTCTATGGTAAAACGGCGCTTCTGTGTCCTCCTAATTTCCTAAACTAAGCAATTTCGTCAGTAAATATCCAGCCTAAAAGATGCATACCTAGTGACAGGTAGCTGCTCACTGGCTGGAAATGAAAGTTCATATTACGAAATTGCTTGCTACGCTCAATTTAGGAAATTAACTTGGCCGTTTAAAAGAGATTGTAATATGGCCCCTGGGTCTTTACTACAATCGCATATGAACTCAAACTCACTCAAACTCAAATGACTGTATCAGTACTTTCAAATCGTCAAATTTACGGCAAAATATACTAAATAATAGACATAAATACCGTAATAATATGAATATATAAATACACAGTATACAGACAAAATGCGACTCTACCACCGCGTCGGATTTGTTTTCTTGCTGAAAAGACCCGGCGAGAAACTCAGCAGTTACTCTTTTAAACTTGTTTTGGGTTTATAACGTTATAACTAACTTGTTTTTGTTCGAGTTTCTACCACTAGGGCCTTATTTATTTATTTCTTCATTGCACAAAAAAATACACAGTACAATAGGCTGACTTAATGCCAAAAGGCATTCTCTACCATTCAACCACACGATTAAACAGATAAATTTACAGACGGTGCAAGAGATAACATTTTACTACTAAAACTAAGTAATGCTAAACATTAAAAAAAACAACAAAATATACTAACACATATATCATTATCTATATACATACATAGACTTAAATAAATACAAGATATATACGTTTCATAGTTAATAAAAAACATCTAAACAAAAATCTAAACACACACAATAACAAAAACACTTGTAAAAACCAATAATATAATATTTTAAAAGAACCATTCAAAAAAAAGTAAATTGCTCAACCAGATAAACGCAACAGATTAATTAACCTGGCAGTATTTAAGCCACAAATCGCTTACTATATCTAGTCGGGTTAATTACCCAAGCTGAGCGTAGCGAGCAATTTCGTAATGTAATCTTTAATTTCCAGCGAGTCAGTAGTTACCTGGCACTAACGCATCTCGGAAATAACTAGATAAAGCATGACTGGCCAGTTGGTGCCTGTCTTTAGCACCGGAGGTCGTGGGTTCGATCCCCGACCATGACAAACATTTATGTGGCGAACATTTGTGTTTGTTGTGTCTGGGTGTTATTATCTATTTAAGTATGTACTGAGAAATATTTAAGTATGTTTATCAGTCTCTGACACCTATAGTATAAGCTCTGCTTAGTTTGGGGTCAGATGATGTTAGTGTAAATTGTCCCAGATATTTATTTATTTAAATTATATTGTACCCACTTTAATGGATTACATGAACTAATTTGTTTTTGCAGATTGCTCTTTCAACAGGGAACGAACCAAAAGAACGCAGTGAACGAGCAAAGAGTGAAGCATTAAGGTAAGTCACAAAGTTCGGTAACATAGGATACAGGCCTTATAAGTAGAAGAGCTATTTCAATCTAGCGCGTATAAGCGCATGTACGCACCTTTTGCCACACCGTTAACTCGTACGAGCGATGACGCGCTTATTTGCTCGTATAATCCCTAAAGATACTGACTTACTATGGGTCGAGCGAACACGCCGCAATAAGCCCGTGTACATGCGTTTAATTTTTTGAAGCGCGAAAAATAGCGCGCTTGTAAGATTCAGTAGTGTCAATACACTATTGAATGGCGTTCCTTTTCACGCATCAGGCGCCGTAAAGATATATTAATTTAATTTAATTTATTAACACTTAATAATAATAACTATGATTTACTTGATAAGATACGAAAGGACAATAGTTTTTAACATTTTCTCCTGCCAGTTTCTTTTTATTTAGTTTGAAATAGTTTGCGTTACACGGAACAATGAGAACTGTCAAGCAAATCATCTTATAATGAAAATAGTATAGTACACACAAATCAATGCTCTAATGGCAAGCTAATTGCCGGGTTGGAGCGGTGCTGTTACGGTGCCGGGATAGTGTACTCCGACCATTAACCGGCATCTCGCAGTTATAATCTAAGCTTCTAAAACAAATATGCAACACAAGTTACACCTGTGGGATGGCTCTGCCAAGTACCAGTTGGATGCAATGAACTCAGTGGACCGAAGGGCTAGGAGACTCATAGGCGACGATGCGCTCGTTGGAACCAAACTTCAGAGCATCAGCTTGGAGCATCGGCGTAAAGTCGCCTGTCTATCGGTTTTCTATAAGGTGTATTTTGGAGAGTGTGCGCAGGAACTACACAACCTGATACCACCGTCTACTTTCTACCACCGGACCACTAGACGCCGGGAGGGCTTCCACCCCCATGTGGTTGACTTTCCGACAGTCCGTACCCAACGGTTTGCTGCGTCTTTTCTGGTACGCACCGCTAGGGAGTGGAACGCTCTCCCTGCGTCTGTGTTTCCGGATACTTATAACCTTGGTGTCTTCAAGGCCAGAGTCAATAGGCATTTTCTGGGCAAGCGTGTACCACCATCGGCCTCGTCATCGCTTACCACCAGGCGAGACTGAGGCCAAACGCAAACCCATTTAAAAAAAAAAACACAACTCGATTTAAGAATAAAATATTGACTTATGATTTTAATAAAATCGCAGATACAAAAGAGGCCGCAAACAGACATCGAACCAGTACTATGATGAAGACGTACCCGAGCATCGCAATGAAGTGGATAACGAGGAACAGATGATCACTGAGAAGGTAACGACTACCTATTTTATCTTTGCTAATATTATATTACTATACTGATGTCAAACACTCGCTGCTCTCGGTGCCATAAATCATCCGTGTGCTAGGGCGACCCGTGCGCGGTGCGTCACTTATCGATAACTGCCCGCATTCTTCCAGGAAATCGTACACTGTTATGTGCGCCGGCGCATGATAATTATTTTCTAATTGCCCGCGCGAATGATAACTATTCATTAAATTATGCTCGCAGAAAAAATACTAACTTGCTCAATTTATAAATTTTCTGTGAGGGTAATTTACAAATTTTCGTAATAAATAGTATAAATACTCTTCCGAATGTGCTCCTTTAGTCATTTGTCATCTGGAAGTAGTACGACGATAATCATTAAATATTCAATTAACACAAGTTAATATGGACGCATTTTCGGAAAAAAATATCAGTCGCGTTGGAACAAACATTCAACCTCATTCAATATTTATATTATTAATATCGACACTACAATGGTGCTACACTACACCTCCCCATTAGACCTGTAAGTGTGAAAGAGAGACGAGTAATCGCTGTCGTAGTCCCACATTTTATAGCCCCGCGGGCAGCGAGTGTTTGACGTCAGTATAGGTGCCTCGACAGACTTCTGTCAAAAGTAATTGCACGTCGCGGCGTCGGTGAAGCAGCACATCTCGCCCTCGTGTCTCCGACTTGATTTACATATACTATTATTTTTCACTGAATGATTTGTTCAATCATAATAAAATATAGCCTGTGTCACTGCCTGATAATGTAGCTTCATAATGGTGAAAGAATTTTTAAAATCAGTCCAGTTGTTTCGGAACCTATGCAATACAAAGCAAACAAACAATCAAACTGAACTGGTGTGATAATAAATAAAAAAAAATAAAAATATCCCTGGACATTATTCCACACAGCGCCATCTAGCCCCAAAGTAAGCTAATTAAAGCTTGTGTTATGGGATACTAGACAACGGATAAACATACTTAAATACATTTTCTTTTGTAAATACATACTTATTATACATAGGAGACACCCAGACCAGTACAAACAGACATGTTCATGCACACAAATGTTTGTACTGTGCGGGGATCGAACCCGCGACCTCTGGTGTAGTAGCCAACTTCTTAACCATTACACCAAGTCGGTCGTCAAAAAATAAATTTAAATTAGTTAATTTACTTACTGTATTCAACTATGTATGTATCATATACTTATTTTTACTTTGGTAGCCCGTCGATCCTGCTTCCGAAGAAAAATTCTACGCTAATTCATATGGAGTGACTCAAAAACCTTTAAAGGTAAGTAAGTTACAACATTTATACACATAACACGAGTACTTAGCCAAAAAAGGAAATACGATTGTTTTAAAAAAAGTCGAACTTTACTCTGCTATTACCAGAATTCCATGCTTAAAGCGAGCATGCTCAGTTTTTACTGAGATGAGTATGCTTATTATTAGCAATGCTTCGACTCACATGCTACTCAGTAGCAATTGCTCAATAGAAGCATGCTTTCGTGCTAAGTAATGAGTATGTGTAACATACAGTCAGTCTTGTCAGGTTGCTATCCGTATTATTAAATAAATAAATAAATAAATTCCTGGACATTATTCCACACAGCGCCATCTAGCCCCAAAGTAAGCTAATTAAAGCTTGTGTTATGGGATACTAGACAACGGATAAACATACTTAAATACATTTTCTTTTGTAAATACATACTTATTATACATAGGAGACACCCAGACCAGTACAAACAGACATGTTCATGCACACAAATGTTTGTACTGTGCGGGGATCGAACCCGCGACCTCTGGTGTAGTAGCCAACTTCTTAACCATTACACCAAGTCGTCGTATTATTGGAAACCCAGAGGCCACTTTGCCCCTTAAGCCTCTCCAATTGCGTAGAGACATTGCCAGGCTAAGTGTTCTCTATCGCTTCTACAATGGGGAATGCTCTGACGAGTTATTCCAGCTTATTCCACCCTCACCCTTCCATTCCCGTACCACGCGTGCTGGACTACGCCGTCACCCACACACAATTCAACATTTGTTGGCCCGAACTAAAAGGTTCAGTGACTCGTTTCTTTGTCGTACCATCCAGACGTGGAACGCTCTTCCAGCACATGTGTTTCCTTCGTCGTATGGACCCGGGTTCTTCAAGCGGGGCGTGAAAAGGCATTTCTGGAGGCCTTCAGGGTAAGGATGGCCAGCCCAGTGATTCGTTTGAATGACTGGGCTTGTCAACCTATATCTGGACCTCACGACCGCTTACCATCAGGTGGAGTGAGGTCATCTTCACGGGCAATATAAAAAATAAGATGCAAGATATTCTTCCAAAAAGCAGGAAACCGGTAGGAGATCTATAGACCTAGTCAATGCGTAGGAACTGAGCTCTTGGGTCAGAAAAAAATTGAGAGACTATTCGTGGCACACGCACCGTGTGAGAAGACCAGTAGGTGTGGTCTACCATAAGCTTCTGTTACAAGGCGATAGTTGAGTTCAAAAATGCAATTTATGGTTCTATTTATCATCTATGGCCGTTGTACCAAAATCCCATATAGAAACGTCAACGCGGACACCAGCGGCTGTTATTGGTGTAAAACCAAAGCTTGGCTTCCTGCGAGGAGTCTCTCCCTTGTTGGGGATCCCGGGTCCCTTCCATTCTGCGCCGAAGATGACCACCGTCAGGTTTTAGTGGGTAGGGGTTTCTGATTTCCCAGGAGTTCCGAGTCCTACATATCCCAGGTGTCCCGAACCCAGGGCCTTGCCAATGCCTAAATGCATTTCCTGACGCAAAAAAAATTAACGTTGATAAACTTGGCTGGCATCCTATTTCTCTGAAATAGAGGAAAATATTCTTGAAAATACAGTGGTTCGGCCTAGGTTCAACAGTGGACGTCTTGATGCTGTAAAAAACAGATTATGAGTGATGAGCTGTTGTCTGTGTTAAGTCTACTCCACCCTGAACATCATTACATTCCCAGCATCATCAGGTGGCGTGGACGGAGGTCCCTGCAGGCCAGTGGAGCGAGCATGAGACAGATGACAATCGTGGTGACCCTGAAACCGTTGTTAGGGTAAGTTAGCCTTCTTCTCTCAAAGAGAATTATAATAATCTCTTAGCATATGTACCTACTAAGAAAATATTATTAGATATTATCATATCAAATTCAAACCTAAATATCTTTATCAGTACTTTTAAATAGTCAAAAAAATACTCAATAATAGACATAAATACTATACTAATATGAATATATAAATAAACAGTATACAAACCTAATGCGACTCTACCACCGCGTCGGAGGAGTTGATTCTTACTGAGAAGATATCATAGCATACTCGTATCATCATCATTGTTTAATTTCCGACTAACTCTCCGGTGATGGAAAGCATCGATAAAAAACCAAATCAACCCGGATTTTATATTATTTTAATATAAAATCGCTGTCCTTAAATTAGTTTGCAATACCTTAGTGGTAACTAAGTTGTAAGTACTCGTAAGTAGTAACTTTGAAACTGTATCAACTATGTATGTGTGAACACTTAGTATGCAAAAAAGAAATTGAATTGAATTGAATTGATAGCGGCGAAAGGCTCACCACCTACCACGTTGGGTTCTAATACCATTGGTGAAAAGTGGGCTTCTGAGTGTTCCGTTCACCATGACAGCACCAGCCACTTGCCTCTGACTACCCCCTTTGGGATAAAGTCGTGATGTTAGGTCATAGCATATTATCGCCATCATCTGCTAAAAGTATTTTTTTTAGGAGATGAGCTAACCTCGGGCCTCACTACAATCGCACATATCCAGTCATTTTGATTACCTAAACTGAGGGTAGCGAGCATTTTCGTCAGTAATTATCAACCAACAATATGCGTCAGTCTTAGAATAATTACCTAAAGAAACCAAGTCCGCGCGCCCATTTTGAAGCACCTTAATTGCCAGAAATCCGCTCACTCGCTGGTTTACGAAATCGCTCGCTACGCACAGTTTTGTTAATGAACTTGACAAGTTTTGAGAATTTTTTTTAAGGCCCCTGTTTTTTTGTAGTCCTTGTTGTTTTCTATGGTATTTTATTTGTCTCTTTGTGTACGAAATAATAAATGTATGTATGCTTAATTAGATTTTTACCTAATCATTTTTTTTAAGTCAATGTTAATCAATCCAACTTTGTTTGCCAATTCCAAGTGCGCCATGTCGATACATACACAAAGCTCAGTACAGCTCGATAGCTGGAACAAAAAAACTTTATTGCGCTTATGTTAGTTTATGGGGTTTCAATTCATTCATTTATTTCAGACTACAAGGCCCATTTCGTTAGTAGACAATGACTGAAACCCTTGGTTAGTATTTAATTTTAAACATAATAAGTTAGATCCGTAACAGAAATCTGGTAAAAAAACGTTAAAATTAAGTCCATTTACTTAAATTCAAAGACGGTGCAACGCCCACGTAGCCGGGTGTTAACAGAGCTAGTCTCGAAATCCGGAAGTCGGGCGTCTCAATCTCAGGTCGGGCAAAGTCTGTTTTCCGATTTTTCCGAACATATCCAGGATTTGTGATCACCATCACGCATTTCGTAAACGTGTTAAAGCCAATGGGGTGTTGAGAATACCCATCAGTTGACGCGAAGATTTTATTTCAACGGCCGGCGGTGACCTATGCCCATCGGTGGGACAATATACAGGGTGTCACGGGAAGTATGTGCTGGGAATCGAACCAGCGCTTAACTAAGGTCATTTCTGACCTTTAGTGGTCCGATTACTACCCGTTACAAGTTATGATCAATTTAAGTTTTTTTCTTAATATCGCCAAAAAAGTTAGAACAAAAATAATTACTATAAAAAACATTAAAGATACCAACTTATTTTATTTGCCAAATGATTGGTGAATGGTTTGTCTTACTTTGGCTAGTTATTTTGTTGACCTAGAAAACATGTGTCGATTGAAAAAAAGACACATCACAAAAGCCATGCGCTATTTCGATTTGATCTGCACACTTTTTTGTTATGACTTTACTCTGTCAATTCAATTTTTGCGTATAAAAACAAGATTGAAAAGAGTAACCATCGAGTTTCTTGCCGGAGTCTTCTCGATCGGAAACAACCTCCGAACCGGTGGTAGAGTCACATTATGTTTAATTATGATATTAACTATCATAGTATTATTTTATGTAAGTTTATTTTTATTCAGTATATTTTTGCTACAATTTTAAGATATTTTTTACTTTTTTACTTTTACGATCCTTACTTCCCGGAATACCCTGTATAGGCTAATTACTACTTGAATTACAGAACAACAACCTTAGAAATAAAAGCTCTCCTTTTAACCAGGATGGCAGTCACCAACCAGAGTTCCCACCAATCGACGACAAGCCCCAAGCCTTCAAGGAGGAAAAACCCACCAACCTGCAAGCGCTGGTGGACGCCATCGGCACCAGGATGAGGGACATTGAGAATGTGGTGCAGAGGATGAGCGAGAAAGTGCATCAGCCGGATAAGGATACTGTCAGCGATGAGAAGAGGTAAGTGGACTACCCTTTTAGTCAAGATGACCTCACTCCACCTGATGGAAAGCGGCCGTGAGGTCCAGATACGAGGCTGACAAGCACAGTAATGCAACCACTGGCCTGCTCAGCCTCATCTTGAAGGCCTGATTATGCTTTTTCACGCCCGGTTTGGAGAAAGGATTATAAGAGCAAGGAAATACATGCGCTGGAAGAAGGTTCCATGTCTGGCTGGCTCGCCAAGATACTAGTCCCCGAACCTTTTAGTATACGAGCCAACAAATGCTGTGTTTGTGGGTCCCGTAGTCCAGCACGCGTGCTAGGGGAATAAAATGGTGGGGATGGAAAGTTGGAAAAACTCGTCAGAGCGTCTGGCGCTACTGTTTGCTTATGTGTTGCGTAAGACAGATTAGTTTCGTTCTTCACCACAGACAGTACTATAAGATTCCTGCGGCTACTTTTAACCCCTATTATTGGACATTCGGCTGCCAGATGTTTTCTTCCCAGCGCAGGACACTTTTGTGTAATGAATTATGTATACCCAGGTACCAGTGATTTATAGCAAATAGTTCTTCGAGGGATAAATCACCTCGAACAAAAATTTGCTATAGCTCACTGGATTCTAATCGAATATGACACCGGAGCTGCCCATGTCTCGTCCTTCATGAACCCAATGCCATATTCGAATACTCTTCAGCAGGCCAATCTCAGACACGGAAGGTCACGAAGGCCGAAACAAGCATCACAAGGAGTCTCGCGAGCACAGCAAGGATCGGATAAAGAAGCCCAACCCTGATGATGAACAT
Organism: Udea olivalis; assembly: GCA_947369235.1. Lineage (NCBI taxonomy): Eukaryota > Metazoa > Arthropoda > Insecta > Lepidoptera > Crambidae > Udea > Udea olivalis. The sequence goes on from OX376369.1 coordinate 10,075,828, forward strand.
TATAAGAGGTAAGTACATTCAGCAAGGGAAGTAGCTGTTAGGAATGGACGAGTTTTAACGGCGAATGATTAAATTGGAGTCATTACTTGAATTCAATCATTGTCAGCCCAAACCCGAATTGTTAATGTCACTCAAGTTGGGGAGTGTAATGTGACATCTGTAATTATAACATACATACATACCAAACTCAAACATCTTTATTTGAATAGACTTAATCAGTACTTTTAAATAGTCAAAAAATATACTAAATAATAGACATAAATACTATAATAATATGAATATATAAATAAACAGTATACAAACTTAATGCGACTTTACCACTGCGTCGGAGAAGGTGATTCTTACTGAGAAGACCCGGCGAGAAACTCAGAAGTTATTCTTTTTACTGGTTGTGGTTTTACAATGCGAGTTAGTAGAGTACAATTTGTTTGTTGATAAAAAAAAACTGCTTAAATTCTAACATACCATCACGACTATATCCCAGTCAGAGGCAAGTGACTGTTGCCTTTATGGCGAACGGAACACTCAGAAGCCCACTTTTCACCAATGGTATTAGAACCCAAAATGGTAGGTGGTGAGCCATCCGCCGCTATCCGGGTTGATTTGGTTTTTTATCGATGTTTTACATCACCGGAGAGTTATTCGGAAATTAAACAATGAACACAAAGATTTTGGTTCTGGCCAGATTTGAAATCGCGATGGCGATCCGCGATTCGAGTTGGAGTGCTAGGCCACGACGCTTTCAATTGTAAGCTTAATATTATTAGGTTTTGTTTTGGAATTTGAGGAAAAAACAAACGCAATGTTCGTCTCAAAGTCCGTTTAGGCAGGACTCCGACCCTTGCGCGTAGTCCTGTCCTCTTAGTCTACGACAAGTTGCCATTTTAAATTCACATTATCATTCGCGTTAAAAAATGTATTGGGACAAAGATAGAAACTAGAAAAATTCGACCTGATCCTGGAACTCAAGCGGGATTTTTTGTTGTAATTTTTATTGGTAATTTATTAAAGATTTTCACTGACATACAAATTGCGCAAGAGCTCACTAATTTTAAATGTGAAGAGGGAATGGCTAGTTTATACTTATTGCGCAAGTTATGGGGTCTGGAAAATAAATCTTTTGCTAGCCTGTATAAGTTTATATGCTTTTTAACGTAGTCGGAAATTTGCAAACTATATACATGGAAGTTAACGTTAGAATATTTAATTTTTTGAAGTGTGGTCGGAAACTCTCCCTTTCAGTAATATTTAGAATGATCCTTACACAGCGTTTTTGTAAAAAATAATAGCTGATGTTCAACCGTAAGATAACTGATTTTAAAACCAAGAAGATTACACTCATATTCCTGTTACTATAATTCAAATTAATTCGATTTAGAAATGCCGGTTTCTTATCACTTAAACTCGTGACCTCACAAAATAACGGACCGCCTGCGTTATCTACCTATTGTGATGCGCGTTTGTGTTTCTAACCTCCTCGTGGCCTAGGGGTTAAGCACCCCAACTCGGATCGTGGATCGTGTGACCCTGAGTTCAAATCTGGCCAGAAACTAAACTTTGTGGTCATTGTTAAATTTCCGGTTAACTCTCCGGTGGGAGACATCTATAAAAACCAAATCTACCCGAATAACGGCGGAAGGGTCACCACCTGCCACCAGGCCTCTGACAGTCCATGTACGATAATTTTACCTTTGGTTAGTTGGTTGTCAACAGCCGCGTAGCAAATGCTCTACGGGGCTGGTACCGCAAGATTCGCGTACATTTGTACGCGAATCTTGCGGTTCAACTGACGCGATGACGTATTGTAGATACTGACTACTATACCACAAAATAAAGAGTTTACAAAAGGACCGCTCGCACCTTTTTCCTAAACTTGCGTGAACCGCTTAGTAAGTGGGTTAAACCTACTTGACAGAACCGGCCAAAAACAAAATTCATCATGTGAAAAATTGACAGTGCGACTTCTCGACTCACTGAAACTCACTGACTTCGCCTGTAAACTCACGTCTCTGTTTGCATGCGTCAAAAATGGCGTGTTGTTCTAAGCGGGCTATCTGTCAGAGCGCCGCGCATGTCTAATTTGTGACTATACTATCTGTATCGAAAGAGGAAGCCCTGGTAATCATGCCCGTCCATGACAGCACGCATTTAAAATTGACAAAATTTATAATTTATATGTAGTGATTTATCTGTTACGTTAGTAACTATTAATGTGTGCTACCACGTCGGATTTTAATACTATCGGTGAAAAATGGGCTTATGAGTGTTCCGTTCACCATGACGGCAACAGTCATTCGCCTCTGACTACCCCGTTTGGGATATAGCCGTGATGGATGGTATGGATGGGAGCATCGAGAAGATGGTTCAGAAGCTATTTGTGTGGCCGTTCTCAGCGCGTAGAAGTTGACAGTGAAGGGAAAGGTACCAAGAGTATTTCATTGCCATCTCCTGTTCACCGAGGAGTCCCGCAAGGATCGATACTGGGACCAATTTTATTTATTTTATACATTGCTGACTTAGGCCTGTGCATCCGGAACTGTAAATTTCACTTGTATGCTGACGATTTACAACTTTACACATCGTTCAAGCCAAGTGAAACAGAATTAGCAGTGGGCAGTCTAAATAAAGATTTGGAACGTGTTGCTGAGTGGGCAGAGAGTAACAGCCTGGTCCTAAATCCTGAAAAATCTAAATATGTTGTACTGGGCACTAAACATCAATAGACACGCTCCAGTAATCAAGGTTAAGGACAACAATGTCAGTCATGTGGTGGAAGCGCGTAACCTCGGAATAGTGATGGATGGCAGACTAAGGTTTGAGAATCACGTACTTGAGACTATCAAAAATTGTTATTATAGGTTGAAAGTGCTTTACAAAATCCGCTAGTACCCAAGTGTCAACCTGAGAATCCATTTTTGTGAATCACTCATACTATCCAAGGTTAACTATGCTGATAACGCAATCGGAGGATGTCTATTGGCCCGAACCAGGAAGTTGATACAGAGAGTTCAAAATGCATGTGCCCGCTTTTGCTTCATGGTTCCACGCAGAGCCCATATTACACCCATATTACCAGAGGGGACTTTTAAACATGGAATCGCGAAGAGCGCTCCATTTTGCTAGTCTTCTCTTTGGTATCATAAATAACAAAACACCCCCATACCTGTATGAGAAACTTAAATTTTCTCAGAGACCGTGTCGAAAAGCATTTAGATTGGCAAATATACAGTACAGCACAACTGCGTTTTGTGGAAGCTTTCGTTATGCTGCCACGAAATGCTAGAATAATATACCACCTCCCATAAGAAACTCAAAAGCCGTTAGATCTTTCAAAATTAAATATAAAAAGCATTTATTGAATTGGCAGAAACAGTGATTTAACAATAATAGATTGTTACACAAGGTGAGAAAGTTACCTTTTCAATGCACGAGATGGTTTGGCGCGCGAGCGCAGCGAGAGCGCTAATAGTTCGAGGGCATTGAAAAGGTCTTTCTTCCGAGGTAAACACTCTGCTTTTCATTACGAATATAAGGAAAGTAAATAAAAATCAGATACATAAGTTCAACCAACAAAATTTTATTGAAACATTACCTACAAAAAAGTTGATGATATTTCTATTTAAAGTTTATATTAAAATTAGAGCAATTGTTAAACGAGAGAGAGAGGTTACTTCCTGGGATGTTGTTAGTTGATATTTTTTGTGCAACTTGAGCATCTTGAGTAAATGTTGGTGATAGAACAATCTCTTCATCCGGGCAATCTTTTGAAGTACTTCGTAGGCAATTTATGAATGTAATTTATAATGTAATTAATTTATGTGGCTGAATAGAATACATCGACTTGCCGCAAAAGGAATGTCAAAATAGAAGGTGACATTTGACAGTTATTTACTTTCAGCCCTAGGGCTCAGAGTGAAGCTTTCAACCTTATGCTCAGGCAACTTCAAGCGTACTTTCCGTGTATGAGTAATGAAAAGTATACTAGTCGTGTAACTATAATGTCCGTATTTCATGTATCACAGCTTCATTCACAGATATCGACAAGCTGATACACATGTTACGTGTATTGTGAATATTGATTCTGTGTGTATTTGTTTAGTATAAATATAGTGTATTAAGTTATATAAATATTTAAATGTTAGGAATAGGTTTAGGTTTATTGTAAATATTAGGTTTAGAACATTTGTAAATATTAATATGTGTTGCTATTAATTTATACTGAGTAAAGTACGTGAGTTACCTACAGTTCTGATTTATACAACCTGTATTTTATATATATTTTTATTCCTGTAACTGAACCGCTTCTCCCTTGTAATTGTGTACCGTTTCTCCCTCTTCACTTAGATGACCAGTGAAAACCAGCGTCGTGGTGCTATTTCACTGCGGCACATGCTGAGTGGTAGCCTATTTCACACTTTTTGTAATGTTTTTTTGTCTTTGTAACCTGTGTATATTTTAAGTGACAATTTTTTTTTTTATTCCTATATCGTCTATATATATAAAAGAAAGTCGTGTTAGTTGCACCATTTATAACTCAAGAACGGGTGGACCTATTTTTACGAATTTTGTGTTTTTGGATTTGTCTACATCGGGAATAGGATGATAAGTATCAAAAACATTGGGAGATTGACGAAAAAATAAATAAAAGCAAAAACATTTGCCAATAACTTTTGACAGAACGGAGTTTGTCGGGGCCGCTAGTTATGAATAAAAATAAATATAAATATGCGCCAGACAACACCACACACATGTCATGGTCTCGAAGTTGGGATGAATATCCCTGTATTACGAGGAATCAAGCCAGGGGAGTCTCCCAGCACACCCAGACCCGAGGCAATTCAGAAAAGATCGTTTCCTGAATTGACGGGACACACGGAAATCGAGGCGAGAAACCAGCAGTGCACTACGCCAATCGTGTCGTCAAATGTTATGTGTATTATGTTATGTTACACTTTTTAACTAATCAAATCGCCAGGTTCTCCGTCCGCAACAGAGGCAGCAAGTACCTGCACACTACGGACATCACGACGGATCAGCCTCTCTTCGTCGAAGACAACAATATGAACGGATACTTCAGTGATGCCAGCAACAGTCTTGTTAGACGAGCTAACACGCCTAAGGTAAAGTATTCATAACTGCCACGCTTGTCCAATGCAAGTTCGTGGTCGCAAATCCGATATACTTACATAAGTACCGTGCCGTGCCGTTGAATGCGTGAAAATTAGAATTTATAACCTAATTTTTATAACTGTGCACCTCGAGTTGTCAAAATCGTTAGGTTGGTAGCATTGAATTTCACCCGCCTGCAAGCTTCCTCATCACTCCGTTAAAGGCCCGTATTCACTTTGATTAGTAATGAGTGCAGGTGATTAGTGATTATGAGAAAACACGTATGGTAGCGTGAGATTTCAAACCAAACTCAAATATCTTTATTAAAATGGACTTTATCAGTACCTACTTTTAAATAGTCAAAAATTTACAAAATAATATACATAAATGCTAAAATAATATGAATATATAAATAAACAGTTTACAAACATAATGCGACTCTACCACCGCGTCGGAGTTGTTTCTTGCTGAAAAGACCCGGCGAGAAACTCAGTAGGTACTCTTTTAAACTTAAATTCTAACATTAAGAAATAGACAGAACAACCTAACAAGTACAGCAAAGCTACATAATATAAAACAATAGGCTGTACATACCAAGTCATTTATACAATTCCAAGATAAAAATTGTTAGTCATTAATTTCTTCTAAAAACCGTGAATAAATACTACGTGCCAGAGAACACACCAATTGTTATGGATTCAAAGTAAGGATAAATATGAGGCGTCTTCCAGCACTCCCAGTCCCGAGCATACTTGACCTTACCGATGATCGAACCTGAGACACCTCGCATGTTAAGGCGAGAAACCATGCTACAGCGCACTGCGTTATTCATGCCATACAAAAGATTAAAATATTAAACTGGTCACCGATAGTTCCTCATCATCACCCATCGAGTATGCCATAACATACATACCATCACGACTTTGTCCTAAACGGGATAGTCAGAGGCAAGTGACTGTTGCCGTCATGGTGAACGGAATACTCAGAAGCTCACATTTCACCAATGGTATTAGAACCCAACGTGGTAGGTGGTGAGCCTTCCGCCGCTATCCGCGTTGGTTTAGTTTTTTATCGATGTTTTCCATCACGAGAGTTAGTCGGAAATTAAACAATGAACACAAAGATTTTGTTCTCGCCAGATTTGAACTCGGGACCACACGATCTGCGATCAGAGTTGGAGTGCTTAACCACTAGGCCAAGACGCTCTGCGATAACCTCTGTGTAAATTACAACCCGGTATTTGATCGCCCGCCGTGGCAACGACCGCGTTATTTCCAAAACTTCTGGATAGATTTCTATCCCTTAAAAACGAGTGACTCCAGTACTGATACTATATTTTGTTTCAATCAGTTGAAAGACGAGTACAACTCGACGAGTCACGAGCGAATCCCTTCAGAGGTTTTGGAAGAACACGCCGAAGAGACCCGTCACCACGCTCACCACTGCAACCACAGTGAACACCACCGGCCCTTGCTGGTGAGTATTGACGACACGGTTGGCGAGGTGCCAGGCCTCTGTCACTGCATGTACTTGCGCGATAATTACCTTCCAGCCACCGGGTATTCTATGACTCATTTGGCAGTTGGTTGTCAACAGCCGCGTAGAGCATTTGTACGCGAATTCTGCGGTTGAACTGACGCGATGACGTACTGTAAGTACTGACTACTGACGTCTATATCGAAAGAGGTGGCCCTGGCGATATACAGGGTCATACAAAAAAGTGACTCCCACCCAAAAAAATTCGAAAATTCGTAAAAAAATCATAAAAAAACTAAAAACTACCAAAAATCGCAGAACATACATGGGAGTGATTCGGGTAGCCCTAGTGATGCTCTATCACTGGGCTTTCTACACATCACTATTTTTTGGGACTGTATGTCTGTCACAGCACGCATTTAGGATTAAGAAAATATTAATTTTTCTATGGATGTGATTTATCTGTTACGTAGTAACTATTAAGTAATCTGTGGCTGTAGTACGGTTTTATTTCCGTAGTGTCCCGGGTGCGATTCCCGGACGGGTCAATTCAGAAAACGATCTTTACTAAATTGGGTCGGGTCTGGGTGTGCTAGAAGACGCCCCTGGCTTATTCCCTGTCCCTCGTAACACAGGGATATTTATCCCTACTTCGAGACCATGAAAAGTGGTGTGTTGTCTGGCGCATATTCATTCATTTACCAGCTGTCCGTCAGTGGCTTCGCCCGCGTAGACTAGACGGTCTTTCCCGTCGAAATATAACCTAAATTGAAAAAAAAATTGACCTATGTCACTCCCTGATAATGTAGCTTTATATCAGTGAAAGAATTTTAAAATCGGTCCAGTAGTTTCGGAGATTACCTACCTCAAACATACTAACTCACAAACGCTTACCTCTTTGTAATATTATGAGTAGTATAGATATGATTACGGGTTAATTAGAATTGATTGGACAACCCTCTGAACGCAGTTCTAGTTGAAAAGCAATATGTCGCGGGTTCTCGTCCCCTGACGCTAAAACGTCGTCACTAAAACCTGACGATGGTCGTCTTCGGCGCAGGATGAAAGGGACCTAGGATCCCCAAAAGGAGACTCCTTTCAGCGCGCAAGGCCGCCTGGCAGCCAGCCTCGGGAGGAGCAAGCTCAACTCCAGTGCTCGATAACACAGACCACTGTGTCCGAAAACACGCGTTACCGTCTTCCTCGGGATCGTAAACCAAAACACACGTGCGCTTCACTACCTCAAGGGCCCTTTTAAGGCCTGCGCAGACGACGGACTTTTCTCCGCGGCAGAGAAGAAAGCACGTTCCGCGAATAAAAAGTCTGCCGCGGATTTACCACGGACTCAACGCCCACGGTGTGCGATCATTTGCTGTCCGAGAGTATTTGAATATTCTGAGATTACGTTGTGCTGTAATTTACATGATGTTTAAGCAAAAGAGAAGACTGCGTCCATCCCATTATTTCAAATCGATATTTAACGTGGACTAAAATCTGCCGTGTGCGTTGACTGCTCATAGTTCGTTCGGTCTATTGCCCGTGTACTTTAATCCGCTACGCTCCGCGGGCGTCCGCGATGTTTCGACAGATTTTTGGTTCGGCGTACTTTTAGTTGTTCGTGTGCGTTGCTCGGTACAGTTTGTAAGGGATCTATTTTGACGGACAAAAAAGTACGCCGCGGATTATCCGTCGTCTGCGCAGGCCTTAGTCGCCTCTTACGACAGGCAAGGATACCTCGGCTTAATCGCAGGGAAGAATGTGTTGATAGATGCGTCAACTGCTTACCGTAGGGCGGTTTACCATCTTTTTTTTATGGGCTAAGTTACTTAACTTTATATTTATTTTACGCTATCCTGTTTTTAAGACGTTGATGTTGTATGATAATGAACAAAATAAACATATATATTAAGTGGCAAGTTAGTCACAAGTTGTTTAATAGAAGGTTCATTGACTAACGCGAGTGATAATAACTTCCTACCTACTTGTGAGTGCGATGAACCAAGAGATTAGTTGTGATTTATAGACCATTAGTTTTACTTTTTAAATATTACTTAAGAAAAGTAATTGGCTTTTAAGAAGAAATTGTACCGTCCAGCCAGAAACATAAAAAAAAGAAAACAACTGCCAGTAACAGATTGGACTGGTTTATTGATCTACCTGCTAAATACGGGTCGTGGGTTCGATGCCCACCAAGCATACTCAGTTTTTTTTTCGCGCCAGGTAACATGACACTTGTCATGGTCTCGAAGTCGGGATAAATATTCCTTCGTTACGCGGTACCAGACAAGGATTAAGGGGTGTCTGCCAGCACACCCAGACCCGAGCCAATTTGGAAAAGATATTTTCCTGTATCACCCGACTGGGAGACGAACCCCGTTCACTATAGAAATCGACACGAGAAACAGTGCCCCAGCGCACTTCGCCAATCCTGTCGTTTAAGACAAAGATAAATAAATAAATAATAAATATCCCTGGACATTATTCCACACAGCGCCAACTAGCCCCAAAGCCCCTAATTAAAGCTTGTGTTATGGGATACTAGACAACGGATAAACATACTTAAATACATTTTCTTTTGTAAATACATACTTATTATACATGGAGGCAGGAGACACCCAGACCAGTACAAACAGACATGTTCATGCACACAAATGTTTGTACTGTGCGGGGATCGAACCCGCGACCTCTGGTGTAGTAGCCAACTTCTTAACCATTACACCAAGTCGGTCGTCTAAGATAGGGGGTAATTACCTTACTTAGTCCCTTGATATAATGAAATAGCTACAAAATACTGATCTGATATACTTTTTCAGGAGCCATTAGCAACCTACATGGCGCCCGTAGAAAACCGCCGGAAGTCCACCCACATCCTCACTTCCGACTCTGAAGAAGCGGAGAAAAAGAAGAAGAAGCATTCTCACAGGCGGAAGAAGGGAAAAGGCAAGAGCCACCGGAAGCACCATAGGGATGAGAAGAAAAAACGCACGAATAAGAACTCTGTTGAGGTAGACAGGAATGTGGTGTCGCTTGAAGATAGCAGTTCTAAGAAGTAGAATTAAAAGACACACACACACACACACACAAACACACACCTTTCTAAAGAAACGCGAACCCAACACCACAAATTGCCTTTGAAGTGGAGTAAGTTAAGTGAAAAAAAAACCCTTAGCTGGCAGTAGGATTTGTTATACTTAAAGAACTAGTGTTAGGATGATTCAAGTGCTATGGATTTGTTGTAAATAAATAGATAGAATGACGCGAGTGTAGGGACGTAATTTGCGTTTCAAAAATGCAGTACACCAGTTTGACGCTGTTTCGTTTAGTCCCCGCTTAAGACTGCTTCTCCACTAGAAATGTGTTATATATTGCTGTGGATGCGTTTGATATCCATTCACCAATCACATCCATTGGCCCACATTTCACCGTGAAATTGTAACCTTTCGAAAAAATTGTGATATGTATTATAATGCTTATTAGCGGGGCTAGTGTATTAATGCGCGCTCACGAGATGAGTAGACAAAAAATAATCCAATCAAATTTTGTCATTTCTCGTTTTTGTCTATAGTCCTCGACAAAATCGAGAAATGATTGCAGTATTTTCGAGTACTTTTCTCATGGGACGCGCATCTTAGCCCCGCTGATGACTATCATGACAGATACATTTATTTATTTATTTATTTATTCTTTATTGCACAAAGAAAAAGTACAATTGGCGGACTTAATGCCTAATGGCATTCTCTACCAGTCAACCACTGGGCGAAGCAGAAATCGTGTTGGCGGTGTCTCATAAAACCGGAAATAAAATATACTATTAATACCAAATATATATAATACCTTGGGGGAGGCCTATGCCCAGCAGTGGGCGTCGTTCGGCTGAAATGATGATGATGATGATTAATACAAAAAACATACTTATACCAAAATTATACATATTACACATACCTACATAATCATAATACATACATTTAAAGATACATACATTAAATATCGTATCTAAATTTTAAAATATTGCCTTGAAAGGAGAGAGGTTTGGTTAAATGAGTTAAGGTTTATCTATATATATACATCGCATAGCCCGAGCTGCGCATCTCTCTCGCACAGTGCAGCGGTGGAAACAGTCTTATAGTTGTGTACCTTCTAACATCCTCGCAGCATCTATATAATAGCATATCTCTGGTGGAAGAGCAGCCTAACATTTTTTGCAAAAGATGTGAAAATCAAGCAGAATTACACATTTTTTTTGATACGGATTCTTATCACTCAGCGTGATGCGTGATCACATAGCAATAAAGGTCAAAAAATCGCCTTTTTTTTTTCCTGTGGTCGTAACAAAATGGCCTGCGCGGTATATGCCTGTTCATAGCGATGGGAGCTCAACTAATGTTAGCTGTGGCTAAAGTGAGGTTGTCTGTTCACTACCAAGACTGTAGTTTAATATTAAGCTAATATTTTTTTTAATACAGCACGAAAATAATTGTAAATACTTGACAAATTGCTTTGCCAGTTAGATATTTGTAACTCTTAGCTATTTGTTGAAGAAAATAAACACATTACTTTAATTATGTAAAATGTTTTATTTAAATTCCATCTTCGTCTTATTCTGTTCAAAGTTCCTTGATCCTTAATCCTCATTAACATTTTTATTAGGGATCCGTATTCAACAAGAAAGGTGTCAGTCTGTCCGCGGTTTAACTCAGACACGCGAAGTGAGGGAGCACCTTAACAAGTCTCACAAAGTTACAACCGAATTATAAAACTGCAATCAAAGTTAATCACCACTTAAATTGATGATGTACCTACTGTCACATGTCAGTAAAAATCAAAGGGACAGCTATCATGAGCTATAGATTTTAAGGGCTGCTCAACTTTCATTGTATTACCTACAGAATTTGGGCGGTCTTCTGGTATTTTTTTAAAGAAAAGGAGCATCACTTTTTATTATCACACAGAACACACTTGGGGCCTGACTCTCGAATCTTTCGCCGGATTGGCATTAGATTACTGTCACTTTTTTACACCATAACGCTTTGGAATAAGGTTCATAAATTTCTTGTTTGCCATTTCTGCAATGCTTGCTTGTCCAATGAAATTAAGTTTAAGAGTCAGGCCCCTGCAGAATGTTACTTACCAAGGAGAGCACTACATAAATGAAGCTATGAATGTCCCGAATTTTGTATAAAAAGAAAACTCGTACGAATTGCAAATATAAAGTGAAATTACCTTCTTGTACGAAACATTACGCAGACTAGATATACTACAACCTCAAATTGGTAGTCCATCGCAACTGACGGGAGTCTCATGAAAATGTAATTAACTAATACAGAGATATTAGTTGAAATAGAAGACGCAAGTTACTCCGTTTGTATGAAAATCAAGCGTACTATAGTCTTGTGTCGTACACGTACGTACGATGTACGGATAAGCGGCGCGGCGCCACTGACAGATGTCCGCTTAGGCCGGTATACACTTTGCTAGTGCGAGTGCAGGTGACTAGTAGGAGCGATTGATTAGTGCAGGTGTGTAGTGCAAGTAGTGTCCCATTCTGTTTAGTGGATGTGTTTAGTTGCTGTGTTTAGTTTATCTCGGACACATTTAATTTTGTACTTAAGGTCTTTATAATTCAAAAGACATTCATTTTTACATACTCCTGCACACATTTTTATGGTAAATCTTCCGTCTACTTTGCCATTTTATGCAAGTTTTGCAAAACGCTAAACACCAAACACTAACACCTGCTGTCCAGACGTGTTTAGTGGCAGGCACGCGGCGAGTGAGGGGAATGGGAGCCGCGCGTAGCGTTGCCAGGCGCCCGGATAAAGCCGGACATAGGTAGGCTTTTTGATTGCATGTCCGGGCAAAATAAACGGTGTCCAGCTTGTCCGGCTTTTGTTAGGCTTTTTACATTTCGCAAACGAGCGAGCGCCGAGCGTGGGCGAGCGCAGGCGATTTATTTATTATTTTTGATTTTATTTATAATTTCATTAGAATTTAACAAGATTTATGGCAATCAAAAAAGCTTGATTTTTCATACAATTTCTTTGTCGTACATTAATACTGGGACACAAAATCCTCAATAATGTAGGGTGTCCGGCCTTACTACCTAAATGTCCGGCCAAACTTGCTGGTCTGTCCGGCAATTAGGTTTGGCGACCTGGCAACCCTAGCTGCGCGCGGGACGAGGCCACTTGCAAAAAATAGGACACGCTTCTAATCGCTCTACTACGCAGGTTACTAATCACTTGCACTAATCTATCGGTGTCCACACGTGTTTTCTACTAACACTAAGCACCTGCACTAACTACTGAGCAAAGTGAATATCGGCCTAGAGACACAATGACTTTACAGACGATGAGCATGATGAGCATCAAAGTCGCGGCCAGTCGTACTGTAGCGAGTGTTTTGGTTTTTATCGAGCTTGCTGCAATTTTTGAAATAATACATTTTGTTTTTAGCACAATCTGTCATGTAGGTGCAACCTACCTACTTCAATTTAAAAATTCTGAGCAAATATAATAATAAACCGGGGCGGGCACGCAAGTTTAGGGAAAAGGCGCGAGCGGTCCTTCTGTAAACTCTTAGTTAGCTCGCGTGCTCGCGTCGTCTAGTTCAATTTATATCTAAGATTCATTGCAAACAAAGCTGAAGATGTACGATAAAGCTATAATTAATGTATTATAACCACTCCATATCTCTTCAAGGTTGTAAAACTGCCAAGCAAAACTAAGCCCTATTCCTTATGTGATATTGGTGAAAGTGACAGATGGTTCATGGAAGTATAGTTAAAAGGTCTATAACACTATACTGAGTATTGCTCTGTGAGGAAGAAAGGGCCCACACATTTGCAGTTCTGTCCTGTTACATATCGGGTTGGGGCTTAGAGTTCAATGGTAAGTTTAATTTTATTTTGTATTCATTAACGTTGAGTGTCAAGCATTTTACAAAATAACGAATAAACAATAAAATAAAAGCAATATACAAAATATAATATTTTATGTCATCATTGATTATTGTATTGTAGAAATGTGGTATTTTTTTGTAATAAGTACCTAATGGTATTTTTTTTATAAATCTGGCCAGTGTTTCGGAGTCTATTCAATACAAACAATCAAATCTTTCATCTTTATTTTACTCATATTGTAGATAACTATGTGCGGTCAGTATCAAAAGTATCTTAGCATTTCATTTTCATAACCTTCGCCTTCTGTTCTGTTTTCTTTCACTGTTAGTTAGTCCATATCTTATTCATAGTATGAAAAGTATGTAGGTATTTCTAAGTATATTATTTTGCATCAGTATTGTCTGTCTGAATGTCTGTCTATTTTATGATATAGCATTTTTTTGGTTGTGTCCTTTATTTATCATCTTGCACCACCACTTAATTTTGCTTTAGACTCTCTACCTGAAGGTTGCCTGGTAGAGATAGCTACTAGCGAAAAGGCCGCCTAGTTTTACATCGTATTTGATTATTTGAATCTGTAAGTAATTGTTTTGTTTGTACAATAAAGTTTATCTGATCTTATCTTGTCTTAAGGTACGAAAGTTACAAACATTTGTCACCTTTTTTTTTGCGTGGAAATTCATTTAGGCATTCCCAAGGCCCTGGGTTCGGGGCACCTCGGATATATGGGACTCGGAGCTCCTGGGAAAACAGAGACCCCTACCCACTAAAACCTGACGTCATCTTCGGCGCGGAATGGAAAGGACCAGGGATCCTCGACAAGGGAGAGACCCTTCAGCGCTTGGGCCGCCTGGCAGCCAGCCTCGGGGGGAGCAAGCTCAACTCCAGTGCACGATAACACAGACCACTGTGTCTGAAGACACGTGTTAACGTCATCCTCGGGATCGCAAACCGATACACACTCAGGCTCCCCCGCGTGCGCTTCGCGACCCCAAGGGCCCTTTTAGTCCCCTCTTACGACAGGCAGGGATACCTCGGTGGTATTCTACTCCCCTAACCGCAGGGAACAACACTTGTCACCCACCATGTGTTTGAGTCGTTCGTTGATAGTCGCTACGTCTGTGGGAAAGTATTTTCATTTTTGTAAAAAATGGAAATGGTTAGCCTGGAAGACTTCGAACAAAAGTTGTATAAGTCAAATTTTTGGCAAATTCCGTCTATGAGCATTTTTGAACACAAAAACAGTCAATTAATCAAGGCAAATGTGGTATATGGGTTATACGGTATAAAAACGGTAACCACCTTAATATCACTTATGTACAATAATGCTAGTGTTCAACAAACCAATTGTATTTTTGTATATTAACACATTAGCTGCCATGGGGTCACCGGTGACCCGCAAACAATAGATTTTCTATTGTGTCTGCTTTAGCGGCAGTCAAAGACTTAATATCCTATTTATCAGTAAAATTACATTTGGATAGCTAAGTTACTACCTACGTTATTAATTTGTACGATCAGTATTATATACATTCAAAAGCACACAGTGACTCCAAACTCGTTTTGCTCATTATCACAAAATGTTCATTTTGTATCATAGACCACTTAAGTCCCAGCTAGCCAAGTGTAGTTCGCGTGAAACATCTATAGTTTGTCCAATTTAGGATGATAATTTTGACAGTTCACGCCTATAAAGTATTGCATTTTATTTTAGTTAAGTGCACTACAGATGATATCGTACTTCATTAACGGGTACCGCCCACTTAGTGAAGTGCCTTGCAAACGAATAACAGAAGACAATAGAAAATCGGTTATAAAACAAAATTAATCTAAAATATAAAAGTGAACAACTTTTGTGAACAATAATTTGATAATAAACTCAGGGACAGTTCTTCTATTGATGTTGACGACGGTGATTATATACATATAGTTAAATTGTTAATATAACTGTTTTTTTATTTAAATCCTAATAACTACTTTATTTGATTCACTTGAGGGCTTATAAAGTCGTGATATATTTATTTAATTACCTTTTTAATGCACATTAAAATAAACTGACGATTACAAGTTCTTTGAAATAATGAATCGATAGTCGAATCGATTCACTAACGGTTATAAACTACCCCATCCCTATTGAAAGCTGTCAAAATTATCAGCCTAAATTGGACAGACTATAGTTCCCTCTGAACTTCTGAAGTGGTTGCGCGCATGCGCAAAACCTATTTTTACATACATACCATCACGCCTTTTTACCAACGGGGTGCCTACCCCGTTGGTAGAGACCACATCTTTCCACTTGCTAGTCTTGCTACGGTCCTGACACACCTCTTGCGCTTCTTCCACTCTCATTAATCCTTTCATACATGCTCGTCGATCAGGGGTACTCCTGACCTGACCTTTTGTGAGCACGTCTTTTTCATAGGAAAAAATAGGAATGCGGGACTCGGGGTCAACTTTAGAGTGAACTAGAAGCACAGATTAAAATAAAAAGTTTAACGTGGAATATATAAGTTGCTAACTTGTTCTCTTTGTAACTATTCATTTATGAATGTTTTATTGCACAAGTACACCGCAAAATGCATTCTCTACGGGTCAACGACACGATCGAACTGATAAATAGACGGTGCCAGATAATAAACAAATTAAATTCTCTAAATTTAGAGACGCTAGAGGCCGTGGGTTCGATGACAAACGTTTATGTGCGGAACATTTTTGTTTGTAAGTGATTTTTAATTTTTAGCATTTAACAATGCACTATTTTCTACACAAAGATAGAAACTAGACAAACTCTGACCCTAGTTTTGTTTGTTTTGGGTACTATTTGACAGGTAACAATGGTATGAAACGTCAAATAAGAGTTCGTAATACCAACCTAAGATGGGCAGGAGCGTTCGCGTGACGTAATGGTCACGTGACTGGTAGGAAGAGATCATATTACCAAAATTCCCGGACACTTTAATTCACGGACAAATGCGAGCAAGCTTTAGGAGGTCTTAATAAGGCCCCATGGCCCAAAAAGGTCCTGTTTAAGTTGCTGACCATACGTTATTCAAGGGCGTAATTTAAAATATTACTTTAATACTATGTAGGTATGCTGTGACCTTTGAAAGGCAAACTGGTCCCTACAACTTTAATTTAACTTTTTTTAAAGTCCCTTCCCGCCATCTTTTAGTTTATTCTGTTTCAAGTTATTGATTTTATAAAATATACTTAGCCATATTTTTAGGATTACGTACAGTCAAACGAAAGCATAAATGAAACTTTATTCGTATTTAGTAAGAAAAATGAATTAAACACAGTGACTTGGCACTATTTACGACACGATTGGCGTAGTTCGCCGTAATGTTGTTTTTCTGTTTCTCGCCTTTAATTCCGTAGTGTCCCGGGTTCAATCCCCGGTCAGGTCAATTCAGGAAATGATCTTTTCTAAATTGGCCTGGGTCTGGGTGTGCTGGGAGATGCCCCTGGCTTAATTCCTGGTCTGGTACCTCGTAACACAAGACAAGAGGTGTGTTATCTGGCGCATATTTATATTTATCATGAAAATTAAATTTAAAAAATATCTGGGATCAATTACTCCAAGATCATCTGACCCCACACTGAGCAAAGCTTGTATTAAGGGTGTTAGAGTCTGATAAACATACCTACTGAAATATTTCTAGATACATACTTAAAAATAGATAAAACACCCAGACTTTTTTTTGTTGTGTACAAACACAAATGTTTGAATGCTTTTTTGGGATTGGGATCGAACCCATCCGATGCTAAAGGCAAGATTGCTTACCATTGCTCCAACAGGGCAGTCAGATTATACTCGTAATACAATTTCTATCGGCATTCTCTAGGTGCTTTTATATCAGAGCGAAATACTATCGACGTAATAACGAAGTCTTCAACGACTTATGTTTCTGCTGACTGTACCGGACGGACGCGGCCATCGTGGTATGAAAAGCTATTCTTGAGTTTTACTTAAGAATAGCTTCGTAGACAAAAGCACTGAGCACACAGATTAAGCAGAAGCTGAATGTGTGAAAATTTTAAATTAGTTAAATGAAATAATAGCCGATTTTATAAAACATTGAAGACAATGTTTGAATGTTGCCTTAGGGTACGTTTCTACCATAGACGTGAGACTGCGACGTAATAGTTTTATTAACCTTCTTCTTCCTGAGGTGCCATCTCCTACCGGAGGTCGGCTATCATTAGTGCTATCCTTATCTTTGATACAGCAGCTCGGAACAGGGATCTTGTGCTAAGGTTGAACTATGTCCGGAGATTCTTTACCCACGAAGTACGCCTTCTTCCGGGTGGTCGCCTTTCTCCCCTGCATGATGAGTTGGAGCAGGTCGTATTTATCATTACGCATTATGTGACCAAAGTACTGGAGCTTGCGTTTCTTGACCGTTTTCAAGATCTCCACCTTTTTCCTCACCATCTGCAAAACTCTTTCGTTTGACACTCTATCCGTCCACGATATCTTCAGAATCCTTCTGTACAACCCACATTTCAAAGGCCTCCAAGCGGTTGCTCATATATTTCATTAACCTAGCTTCGCGATTCTATTGGTTTTGAACAAACACATTCCTCGCAACGCATCCTCGCATTCTCCTGTAAGATAAGGAATAGAATATAATTTAGAATAAATAAATAAATATCTGGGACAATTCACACCAAGATCATCTGACCCCAAATTAAGCAGAGCTTGTAATATGGGCGTCAGAGACTGATAAACAAACTTAAATATTTCTAAATACATACTTAAATAGATAATAACACCCAGACACATAACAAATACAAATGTTCGTCACACAAATATTTGTCATGGGTGGGGATCGAACCCACGACCTCTGGCGCTAAAGGCAGGATCGCTGCCATTGCGCCAACAGGCCAGTATAGAATAGAATATAAGTATTTATTATGCTTAAATGTGGTACATTATTGATGTCATTTTTCTTAATCAGTTACACAGCACATTTAGCTAATTCACTTAGCATGCAAAATTATTTGTTAAGTGAAACATTAATATTAACAATTTAGCACGTACACATAGATGTTGAACAAAATATACCTATGACCGAAGAAAAATTACGCCGTTGATAGGATTATCAATTCCTCGGTATAGAAACGCCATCTATTAGCAAACCAGCGAACCAAGAAATTGTCTTAAAATTATTCTCAAGATTTATTTCGCGTTTTCATGTCATTAAATAGCTAGTATAGAGCGGTACTGAATTAAAAACTTCGACTTTCCTAAAAACAATATCCCAAAAGGGGCAGTAGAGAGGAGAGTAAACAATTTAACTCAAACAAAAACCGTACTTACGCATTTTTCAAAATTAATTACGCAACGGATGTTTATAATGCGGTTTTCATGAATAGACAGAGTACCTAATAAGTTCAATCAATCAAATATTTTTTTATATATAAATATATATTTGACGACACGATTGGCGTAGTGCGCTGTAGCGCGGTTTCTCGCCTCGATTTCCTTAGTGTCCCGGGTTCGATTCCCGGTCGGGTCAATTTAGGAAACGATCTTTTCTGAATTGACTCGGGTCTGGGTGTGCTGGGAGACGCCCCTGGCTTATTTCCTTGTGTGGTATCTCGTGACACAGGGATATTAATCCCTACTTCGAGACCATTACAAGAGGTGTGTTGTCTGGCGCATATTTATATTTATTTATATATCATAGTAAAGTACAAAATATCATTTACTTATGCTAGCAGAGAAAATCCTGACACCACATTTATGGTGCATTTACGCCAAACGTACAAAGAATGTTCTTTCGTAATTCATTTTTAATTTAAACAAAAGGAATTCTAACGAAAAATTGGAGGAATCAAGGCCGACCATTTTAACTCGTGCTCTAGGGTCTCCGCGACACGAAATCAACAACAGTACAACGAAAGAATGCTCTGTTTACAAACAGAGTTTGATGGATTGGGATAGAATGAGCATTTGTTCGTTAGGCCTCTTCTTCTTCTTAGCGTGTCGATGGAACCCGAGAATTAATTACAATTAATTACATTGTACTATTGTACTATTTTATTTACGTTTATTATTATTATTTCTATATACTTTTTTTGACATGTCATAAGTGCTTTGTACAAGCTTAAATGAATAAATGATTTTTTACTTTACTTTACTTACTTTACATCGTAGCAGCCCAGAATTCAGCCACTTGTATTGCGGATCGACTGCCGTCCATTAAATCCGCTGGCGTGCAGGTGTTGGGGCACGCCGGGCACGATGTTAAGTGTGCCATAGTTTGCATAGGTCTCTGAATGCACCTTTTAGTATTGCACCAGCGCGAATCTGCCCCCTGATTCATAACAAAGTTATCCTTTTTAATTCATTTTTTAAGTATTGGTAGTTTTTATATCATTTAGTTCATGAAAACAAAAGGCTTTTGGCTTTTACATATGAAAATAATTATAACTAAGGCAAAGCGAGTCATTTACTTTAATTAAAACAGACTTACCGAATCGGTCGCTAACTTCGTTCTGAATCGAGGGGCCTAGTGTGGATCGCTGGTTAATTATAATAACTAGATTACAAATATCTGGGACAAGTTACACCAAGATCGTCTTACCCTAAACTGAATAGTTTACTTGTATTAAGTGAGTCGGAGATAGAAGATATAATTTTCCTATACATTTACAAACACAATACACATTAGTTAATAAATAAATAATAAATAAATAAATATCTGGGACAATTCACACCAAGATCATCTGACCCCAAACTAAGCAGAGCTTGTATTATGGGCGTCAGAGACTGATAAACATACTTAAATATTTCTAAATACATACTTAAATAGATAATAACACCCAGACACACAACAAATACATATGTTCGTCACACAAATATTTGTCATGGGTGGGGATCGAACCCACGACCTCCGGTGCTAAAGGCAGGATCGCTGCCATTGCGCCAACAGGCCAGTTAAAACTACTTACAGAAATAAAAAACTTCATCCAGCTTAGAATAACTTTTTTTTTTGCGCCAGAGTACATACACCACTGTTCATGGTCTTGAAGCAGATAAACATCCCTGTAATACGAGGTACCAGACGAAGAATTTAGCCAGGGGCGTCTCCCAGCACACCCAGACCCGAGCCAATTCAGAAAAGCTTGTTTCCTGTATTGACCCGACCGAGAATCGAACCCGGGATACCACGCTAGTCAAGGTGATAAACCGTGCTACAGCGCACTACGCCAAGCGTGTCTTCAAAATACGCGCTACAACACGTCAACCCATTTCGATATCGGAAGAGTCAATGACTATCAATAATACAACGAACGGGATTCGAACCCGCGTCTTACCCAACCGGGCTCCGACCACTAAGCTACCATGACTAAAATTTTACGATTTTTTTCTATTGTTTACGTTGCAAGCAAAGTTTATGATTAATTTATATTATATTACTTTTCACTCTCATTTATTTATATTTCATAGTTAAAGTATAAGGCTGCTTCTGTTATCTAATTATTATTGTAATTTATTTGAACTTGCAATGTAAAGAATACTTATTACAACTGGTAGATGCTTATTCTTAATTCAAGTAGATCTCTGAACATGGTTGATGCTGCGATTCCGTAGCTTCTAAATAAGATGAAGTACATACAATATCAGATCTAAAATAACTTTAACGGTTATGCGAGTTCAGATGTAAGCTATATAAAGAAGTCAAGCTTAATAAAGTAAATTCACACCAAACATAGCTCAGTTGAGACACAATGGCCGACCCGCGCAGTTGCCTCGTATTATTCCTATCAGTCTTGGTGAGTTGTTTATTATAACGAACTTAGATTACACTAAATGTTAGTAAAAAGTCGAGATAATATAGGTAAAGTCGGTTGAATTAGATAGTGGCTGGCACATTCAGTTTTTGCGATGAGTTTCAGTTGAAGAGTTAAAGATCCGTGGCAACTTTGTGACACTATTTTCTTGGGTAGTATCCCACTGGTTATATCATCTGGGCAAGTAATTTATTACCTATTTTAATTTAAATATATACTATTACATACTTTATATACTTTAGAGTAAATGTCACCTAGTAAAGCCATGTTTAAAACAGCAACCCGTGATTTTTTAAGAAATTCTCTGTAGCTTCCACTGTTCATCGTCTATTCTATTTTATTGTTTTCCCGTAAGTGATATTATAAGTAAGTATATATTTATTTATGCTATGTATTTCTATGTACTTATATACGTATAATTTATATTGATTAGGTTGTATCTGTCGTTTTTAAGAATTTATAAAATCTTTTTATTCATTTCCTTTCCTAAGTTAACATTTTGTACCGCCAACAGGATTTCTGTATCATCCGATGGTTGACTGGTAGATAATGCTTTTAGCATTAAGTCAGCTAAAGTAAATTGTTGCATTAAAGATTAAATAAATAAATAACTACTTATTCATCTATACCATTATCATAAAGAAAGACTAGTATAAATAAATAAATAATCTTTATTGCACAAACAAACAAATACAGCAAGTTAAACAGTAAGTAGACATAAAATGTACAATTTAGGCGGTCTTATCGCTTTAAAGCGATCTCTTCCAGATTACCTTCTGAAGAGAGACTTGTATAATATAACGGGTAAGCCTGTGCAAAACCAAGGATAAGTAAGAGATATTTAAATAATAAACTACATGAATTGATGAGTGTGCAAGCTACTGGACCGATTTAAAAAAAATCTTTCTTCAATATAAAGTTACATTAAGCGAGTAACATTGCTAAGGCTTTATTTAACGGGAGAATTAATCCACTCGGATGGACGAAGCAGCTGACGGAAAGATAACTTAGTATAATTGTATTGAATCCTTATAATCCAAGCTAAAATTAGATGGCAAAAGACGTGGTTGAATACAGAACCGTTTCCATTCACTTAAGTTCAAAAAAAACGTATTTGAGTGAGCAGAAAGTACTTTTAGCAGCGTAAATTCAGAAAATGATTTTTTTCAAAGAATAATTCAATTAATTCCCGCCTTTCGACCATTTTTATTCACGTTATTAACAAAGGTTTTATTTTAACTGTGTTAAACTTTGCAATATTTCAAAAAGTTATAGCTTAGGTAGGTATTTACTCTAAACAAACACTTTAGCAGACCTAGGATTTGAACCTGGGAGCTCAAACATCCATGTGAAAAGCAGTTCTGTTTTTCTGGGGTCTAGGTATTACTATCTATCACAGACCTACTAGAGCTGATTAAGGGCTTATTACAATTGCTCATCCAGTTATGTTAATTTCCTGAACTGAGTGTGACGAGCAATTTCATCAGTAGACATCCAGCTGGAACAGAAAATGAGTTAGAACTTGGTAACCGCTGACTGGCTGGAAGTGAAAGATCATTTACGAAATTGCTCGCTGCGCTCAGTTAAGAGAATGAACTTGACAAGATAATTTGAGGGGTTGTAACAGGCCCCAGTGCTATCTATTGTGTATCAGTTTCTGTTCGACAAAGTAACTGAAGGTTTGCGTAATTATAAAAATTTACCTTTGATTTTATCAAAACGGATTTGAGACGAAAGTTATCGTAACAAGATGACAAAATGTTAAGTTTTATAGCTATTTAAATCACTTAACCACGCGTGTAACGCTGTATGAATAAATTAAGTTTTTTTTCATTGTAGCTGTATTTTATATGTATACGAAACGTCATATCTTTATCTATGACGTCATGTACCTTTAACCCCCTCTCTTTATCGGGTGCCTGCGCCAGCGACACAGACATGTCTTGGGCGGTCAATCTAACACGGAAACTATGCCGGGTGCCCCGAAACTCACTAGGTTATATACCAGGTACCAGAGCGCATACACTACTATGCACTAGCGAGCATTTTGACTTCAAAACCGGACCGCGTCGTGGCCTAGTGGTTCAACACCTGCACTCAGATCGTGGATCGTGTGACCAGAGTTCAAATCTAGCCGAAACAAAATCTTTGTGTTCATTGTCAAATATCCTACTTACTCTCCAGTAGGATCACCACCCTACCACGTTGGATTCTAATACCATTGGTGAAAAGTGGGCGTCACCTGAAGGTTTTCGCCCATTATGCCCCGTTGTTCACATTATTCCAGGAGCAGCATTCCAGTCCAGCGCTGGAATATACCACTGGAATAATGTAAACGGGGCGTTGGGTTGGGTACCTATGTTTCATAGGCAAATATAGTAATGGGGAACTCGTTTCGTGTACAGAGCGGACAAGTTTTCCTATAACGTCATAATTATCTATGATCAAGGAGTGCTAGGCTTTTTCCTAAACTGCACCCATGATGCAAACTATCCAACTTGAGGGTAGGTTGTTAATAAATTATCCACTTCTCCGCGTGGTAACTGAGGGGTACGTTCCGAAACGGGTGACCGTGAAACGGCTTTACTTCATTATTATACACGCGAGTGTGACTACCGTGCAAAGGTTTGTGTATTTACAAGCCTATGAATGAATACTGCATTTGTATTCTTATAAAATAAATTATTCAAAAATTCTGATTTTAACATAAATAGTTCAACACCTGCCAGTATGCCATATTTTGTCCTAACGATATGAAAATAACCCAAAGTAACTTATAGAAAAGCAAGAAGTAAGTATAGTCCTTCAACGTGATGACAAATACACGTCAATAATTTTTTTTAGCTTCCTCACACTCAGGGGTATCCAAAAATAACCTATAAATGTTGGCCGATTTCTTGTAGTTTTCGAGTTTTTTTTTGTACGAATTTTTAAAAATTGCGTTAGGTGAGTTATTTTTTGGTGACTGGCGGGATCTGTTGAGATAAATGACTGTTTTTTTTTACTATTAGGGGATACTAGGTTTAGTGGATTTATAAATAAGCATTTACATCCATAACGCTTATCCAAACTTTAAAGAAAAACTGAAATTGAATAAGTTAGAAATTCTGTATTTTCTCTTGGACTTTATTTCATGCCTATACTCGGCTTAGAAAAAGAGAAACAGGAATGGGCAATCTCCTTTACTATTTTTCTCGCTCTCAAAGTGAAAAGTACAGTTTGCACCTCGGGACTAAACGCCATGTGCAGGAAATCAAAATATATTATGACTATTTGGACATTACAAGTTACTGAGGAGGCTTGAAAAAATGTTTGTAGCTACTCTTTATAATAACAATTATTATGATTGAATTAAGTTTTGAAAGCCATTTAAGAAAAAGTAGCATGAACTTTCTCGTCCAAATTATTTTTAAAAACACTATTTTTCTTATTTTAGCTTTTTTAGAAGTGTAAAATTTAAGTAAACAGTGTATCAAACAAAACTTGATTAAAAGTGAAATTTACGTGTATGTTCGGACCACTCTGTATGTTCCAAATACTACATATCATTTCTGTTACAGTTAAACTATAGCTCATAGTTAAACTATACAGCCAATATGTTTTTAATTGTAATATTTCCTATTTTGGAGACAATTAGCGCGTTAGTACCGAAAAGACCTCTAGTAAAAGTTATTTATTTCCATTTACTTGACATTTTCTATTTATCGCGTGATTCACCATTAAATAATTAAATTCCCCAGATAGTTCTTTGCGATAGATATCCGTATTTTGTTGGTAACTAAGTTGGCTTTCACCCTCATCATAGTGTCGTGACACAGACAGGCAGGGTTTGCGGGTATTCTAGGATTAACTATTACAAAGTTTGCTTTTGTAAGCTTCGGCTCTAAAACGGGGCGGGGAGACAACTGTCACTTTTTTGGAACGCAACTCGAGTTTGCTATGAATGCTTGGTACTGGTTTTTATTGATTAATCAAGTGCAACCCGTGATAGTATCGCGTGACAGTTGTAAAGTTAGTTAAATTGTAAAATCGTGCATCACAGGAATTATTTAGTTTCGGCTTTTGCAAGGTGAGCGCTTTAGTTGGTGTTTGAATGGTCAACGTATTTGATACCTTACGTTTATTAGCTAAGAAAACCTTCTTTTCACAGTGCAAACGAGTATATTACATTGATTAGGTTATTTTATATTTGCATTTCAGCCTAGGTGTAACCGTTTGATATACTTAAATAATGTTATGGTAATATCAAGTCTAGAATCGTTACAAATTAGGTATTAACAAATACAACTATCTATAATAATGGAATGGTACGGTATCGATATTTATACATTTATTTATTCAATATTTCACATTAACTAAAGTACAAATGGCTGGTTTAATGACTATAGGCATTCTCTACCAGTCAGCCACACCAAACAGAAATATTATTTAAAAGCTTTTTAATGGACATGATTATCGATTTAATGTTCGCCATAATCTATCAATAGTTTTGTAACACTAAAATTCAATTGACGTAATTCCAGTATATGTATACGCTGCAAACATAAAAAACATTTTGGCAAAGAGGGTACACTAGCAATTCAAAGAATAATATCATGTTTTTTTTTGTTTTTCAGATGGTGGAGAGCGTTGAAGTTGTTAGGTATAAGATGAATGATGGAAGAGAAATACCGGCAATCGCTCTCGGCACCTACCTTGGTTTTGACGAGGTAAGTAACTTCGTGAATAAATCATCGTGAAAATTGTAATATTTGTCGTCGAGGGAATCGAAGCAGCGACCTCTCGGTGTACAGGTACGGGCACTACCTTCACCGATCACGCTAACTAACCTCTTTTGGAACATAAGTTTATTTCACGGCCTAATTTCTATGTTTTGAAACCTTTTTGAAGAGCCCGGGTTTCAGTGTTGCTATTAAATGAAAAAAACAACCATTTAATTATGTAAACTAGTGTGAACTTTCAAGGGGACAATTTTATTGTGAAGTAAATAGTTTTAGTTGATAACGTAATTTTTACGGATGTAAATCTATATAGATAACGCACGGTGCTCAGTCTTTAAATGGAAACCAAGTAGTTATGCTACTTTTGAATGTGCAATCACGATAGCCTTTTATTTAATATATAATCTTCTGTTTAATTGGTTTCAAGTAGGTACAAATGAAAAGACATGATAAGTGATCCTGCATTTAGCGCCGGAGGTCGTGTTTTCGAATCCCACTCATGCCAAACTTTCATGTGACGAACATTCATGTTTGTTGTATTGTGTATTTAGATGCTACATTCTGCTCTGCTTAGTTTGGGGTCAGATGTTCTTGTGGTGCAATTCATCCCACATTATTTTTTTATTTTTATATAAAATCTACTTGATTTTGAATTTCATTGCCTTAATGGGTACGCATTGACTAAATGTAGCAGCGTCAAGAGACCCCTCTCTGTACTTTTTTATGACAGCTGAAGTGAGTGCACTGGTGTCATTTAATCCAATTTATGTCTGTAGCCAAGTGCAGCGGTCAATTCTATCAAGAGCTAATCAAACCAATAGGACTATGTTGTAAACAGTTTAGGTTTATTTTTATTAAATTGCTTTTAATTAAGTTAGTTACTACGGATTTCATTATTTTCGCTAAATCATTTTTAATTTTTATGTTTTGAGTATCACAACAACATAGGCGATTACATTTTACTCTGCTGTGTGATCAATATGCATCGAATGTTTATTTATTACACAGTATGGCGTCGTGAAGTCAGAAAACAAACAGCTTCGTAATGCTGTGCTGCATGCCTTGGATGTTGGTTACCGGCATTTTGACACAGCCATCATCTACGGGACCGAAGCCGAAATCGGTGAGGCTGTGAACATGAAGGTCAAGAGCGGTAATGTGACTAGAGAAGAGGTCTTTGTTACTACTAAGGTAAGTTTAAAAATTGGGATATAATCTGGTCTTGCTATATTTAACAACAATAATTTAAAAAAACCAAAACCGACTAGACCTGTCTCTCTATTTGCCCAATAGTTTTCTTACGAAATACCATTAAAACTGGCCTGAAACATTTGAACTTATTTTTCCTAAATTGTATATTAGGCAAATAAACGGCCAAACAAGTAAAAAAAATTAAGTATAGTTTTTAATTTGTAAGTTTCAAGTCAACGTGTTTTATTTCAGTTATGGAACACACATCATAGGAGAGAAGAAGTAGCTACAGCATTAAATCAGTCTCTGGAACAGCTTGGGCTGGACTACGTAGATTTGTACCTCATGCATTGGCCTATGGGATTAAACGTAAGTAAATGATTGATATAAAATACGAACATCAAACGGTAGACCAACTAATATGGTAATCTGTGCGGTAGACTAAGACGCAGCAGACAGACAGCCGAAAAGATGGTGAAAAGTTCTGCATGCCAGAAGGCGATGAATGATATTATACTGTGGGATACTGGGTGAAGTTAAAGAGTAGGCAAATAATTATGGTAATAAGAGCTTTTAAATCAGCACTGAGTGATGAAACAAAACAAATATAAGTTGAATAATAAAATAAGGATGTAAACCATGAAAGTGTAACAATTATTAAATATTTGTCCCTCTCTGTTTATTGAAAGCTCGCTCATTACCAATATAGCGATCCAGAGCCTGTAGTTGTTTGTTGCAAACCTTTTCCTTTAAATCCAGTGCAATTGGATTAGGCAACCTCTTGCAATTGTCGAAATACCTGAATAATATATTTGATTACGTCTCTTTTGTTTCAGGAAGACTACTCTACCTCAGAAGTAGACTTTATGGAAACTTGGAGTGGGCTTGAGGACATGCATCGACTTGGCTTAGCTAAGTCCATCGGCGTTTGTAACTTTAATAAGGAGCAGCTGGAGAGACTTTTGAATGAAAGTACTGTTAAACCGGCTGTCTTACAAATTGAGGTATAACCAACCGTATAATTCAGTCTATTTTGACTTGCTCTTTTTTTACTGACATTTATCTGAATTTTGTTTATAAGCTTCTCTCCCGACGTCTACTTAAGTAAACACTCATTTTATACATTCCTGGCTCCTGACTCCCGAACTTTTTATTTCGCCGGATTGGCATTACATTAATGTCACCAAACATTTTTTTGAACCTTGACTCTTTGGAATAGGGTTCATAAATTTCTTGTTTGATTTCTGAAATGCTTATCCAATGAAATTCTGTTCAAGAGTCAGGCCCCTGATAGTCTACGTTGGGTGGCGTTAATTGTACGCGTTGATTAAAGTTGATCTTCAACTCTAAGCTCTTAAAGGTTGTTTTGGCAACCTGACATAAAATTACTACTAAAGGGTTATCCTTTAGTCTTTTTTAGTTATTTGATAGCTTAGTCTAACCTAAATACTATACCGGGTGAATAACAAACTACTCACAAAAATGATATGGTAAAATCAGTAAATGATGTAGTCGCTATGTGCCTAAGTGTTTTTTTTTAAATCAACTCTAATTTTAAGGTTTTCATATAAAAATACTCACTGTTCGACTTATTTGTATAGTGACCTGTACGTGAAAGTTAATAAAATAAATTTAATTTTTACTTAGATTGTTTCTATATCGTCTACTGAGTATGCCATATCGTTTTTGTAAGTCTTTTGATAATCATCCAATTTTTTTATATCTATATTTTTGTTGCCTAGGTTCATCTTCAAATCATTCAAACAGAGCTCGTAGATTTCGCCCAATCACGTGGAGTTGTAGTTATGGGGTACAGTCCATTTGGCTCATTGGTCCGGAGGTACGGAGCTCAACAAGTGGGCCCACAGATGGATGAGCCTACTTTAGTAGAAATCGCAAAGAAATATGGAAAGACCACTCCGCAAATAGTATTGAGATGGCTGGTACGTACTTTTAAAAATGTAATTTATGCATGATAACCTACTTGATGGTAAAATTAAATATTATAATTATTGTCACAGTTTTAAAACACACAAAGCAGAAGAAAGCATGATGCAATTATTTGCTATGCTTTTGATTGAGTCTGTGTGTGTAATAAATAAATAAATACAAATATGCGCCAAACAACACACCTCTTGTAATGGCCTCGAAGTGGGGATTAATTTCCCTGTGTTACGAGGTACCACACAAGGAAATAAGCCAGGGGCGTCTACCAGCACACCCAGATCAGAATCAATTTAGAAAATATAGTTTCCTGAATTGACCCGACCGGGAACCAAACCCGGGACACTACGGAAATCGACGCGAGAAACCGTGCTACAGCGCACTACGCCAATCGTGTCGTCAAATATGCAGCTTGTTATAAGATATAATTGCTATTTTTGTGCAGGTCGATCGAGACATCGTTCCTATCCCGAAGAGTATAAACCCGAAACGGATTGAAGAAAACATCAACATCTTTGACTTCAAACTCAACAATGAGGAAATACTGAAGATTAACCAGTACAACCAGGATCACCGATACACTCTGCCATCTTTCTGGCAAAACCACAAGTATTACCCGTTTAAGAAAGTCGCAAACCCTCTGGCTGATCCCTTCCGGCGTATTTTCTAGAAGAGATATTCATCTGCCTACTTCCTGATAAATAAAATAGTCCCCAGTTACTGTACCTACTAATTTATTAAGATTAAAATAAATAAATGATTATATTAGTAAGTATACATAGTTCATAAATTTATTTATTTATCTAACATTTCAAAAATGATGGTGAAAAAAATGTACTGCTTGCAAAATGTGATCAGTAAATAATGGTTTAACTTAAATTATGTTCGTTATTTGCTTGCCAACCTATTCTAAAAATCCCAGTATTTAACCTGGGGTTTCAGAGTTATGTCTCTTGAACTGAGTTTCATTGGTTATGTTTCGAATAAATGTCAAACATGAATTGTATGAACTTTATTTCAAAAAAAAGTTTTTCGAAATTTAAGTGACATTATTCTAATACCAATCTAGCAAATTTCAATTCAAAAAACAGGATCCTGGCTCCTTACTTCCAAACCAAATTTCGCCGGATTGGCATTAGATTACTGTCACCAAAAATTTTTTTTTAAACTATAACGTTTTGTAATAAGGTTCATAAATTTCTTGTTTGACATTTCTGCAATGCTTGTCCAATGAAATTCTGTTCAAGAGTCACGCCCCTGATCTTTCTTTAGTGATGATGGTGAACCACCAGATGTTCAACACAATGAAAAAATGAATCTCTGCAAGTCAAAAAATTATGGGAAATGAGTAATGTAGCGCAGTGCGTGTGTATGTGTTCTCAAGTGTATTCGCCTTTCACATAAATATAAATAAATAAATAAATAAATATGTCCCAAGTTGCAAAGCTTGGGAAACACTTGTGCTGTGCAGGTAGGTTATTCCAGAAATTACAGAAAAGCTACCTTTGCTCAGCTCAATGCCTGTCTCTTTAAAGAGCGAAAATGCTTGACTAGGCTATTGGAAGAGCTTTTCTACTGGTGACGTGACATAGTAGTTTATAATGACGAATTCACACTCGGTACAGCTTAAGCAGCATTCTCGTGGTATAGAACGCTTCTCCCTGGACAAGAAACCGAGTGTATGAGCACTCACTGAGATTCAATGTATTTCTGGGAATTGAAATAAAAATAGAAACGGCATACACCCAGACCCAGGTTATCATATTGTAGCTATTTTTCAACGAAAGTTTGGGTGCAGAACCCACGTCACTAACCACTCTTTATTCACAAAAAAATGTCTTATAACACTACTTACCTATGTATACTACTACTAACCTATGTTTGTTAATGTTGACTAATACATATTTCATAATAAAATTAAATAATTAATAATAAGTTGGAAAGTTTGCTAAACGCTCTCACACACGAACGGCATTTGCCGTCGACATGCTGGTGACGGTAGAGGTCGACGGCAGACATCAACGGTAGACTTTGTATGTACAGGAGCTAAGTAATCCTCTTAGGATTTCGTCAAAGAAACAATTTTTGCCTTTACTATGTCGTCGTTGACGAAAGAGAAAGACCGGTCGTTCTAGGATCAAGAAATAGCATTAAATAAAGGAAACTCTATTTTTCGAATGTTACGGGAAACTTGTAAGTTCGAGTATTATATTTTTAAAGCAATAATAAGCAATTCTATATTAATTTATTCGGCTAAGCTCATTTTGTGCGCTTCCTAGCTTAACTCGTGGACTACTAGAAATAATAGACGCGACACGTTACAACTGCAAGCGACAACTGCACAAGCAACGGCATGCAGAGGTCGACAGCAAGCTGCTGTCCGTGTGTATGAACTCGAAAGAAATTTAATAATAAATTAATAAAAAAAAGCTGCCTACGAATGTAATAATATTACCCTCATTAAATGGAAGCATTACCAAAAATGGCAACATTCTATGACAACTGTCAAATAAGGTTAATATCGATTCTGTTCCGAATTGTTTCAGCGAACTTTTATTATTTTGTCTAAAAAATAAATAAAACGTGAACGTCGTGAAATGTAAAATTGTTTGAACTGAATAAACTCCAAATAGTAAAATACAAATAGAACTGTGTCTTCAACTCTTGCTCAAATCATTGACTAATTTTGCAAAAAGTGAAGGAAAGCTTTTCTATAGTTTAGGTTTGAGCAATAGATTCGGAACGTCAAAACGAAAAAAGTAAACGGCGTAAAGTAGTTCGCTCGCTTGTGATTTCTGAAAAAATCAAGTCAATTCGCCATATTTCTTTGTGTTCTCATTGCTTTTGCAGACAATAGTGAATTTTAGTGCCGGTGTGTCTTGAAATTTTACATTGTGGCTAGAGTGACGCCTTACCCTAGCATGACATATTCCGGGAGGAATAAATTCGAGGTAACTTTTCGATCGATCGCATTTCCATCCATTGTTTGTTTTTGTCGTAAACAGCTGACGTCTTGTCCCTAGAAGCCCTTTGTTCTATAACCCTATCATTATTGTAATTTCTTTTCCTGTTTTAGCTTAAGAAACCACATAGTATATTTTAACAACTTTTACAAAACACTTCGAAAGATGTAAACATAATAAACAATCATCTATTTTTAAACTTTGAAGTACCTACGTGCGAAGTGGTTCTATAGTTTCATTTGCAAATAAAATACATTCGTAATAATACGACGCACGGTTTTATTTCTTTCTTTGTGCGGCAGTTTGTTGACCCCTGTAACGGGCAATGACTCTCAAGGAGCGAGTTCCGTTATGACTATAGTTTTAAATTATGACCTCTAATTTCGGTGCCGGGTGTTAAGATTTTGGCCAATGTTTATGTGCAAAATTATAGTTTACAAATAAGTTGATATCACTTTTTTGTAGTTGTAAATAGTAAATTAAGTCTTAATTATGCCATCAAAATTATTAGAGGTTTGTAAGAAACAGAAGAAAGATATAAACAAATTGGTTACCAATAAAAAAACTCCATTTATCAAAAAGAAACCCTGGCACTATGGGGTGAAGTTTGAAATTGTGTTCACTGCATCACTGGTTTATTTATTCACAGGATCTCTTTCAAATTCAAATGTTTATTGCACTTCTAAGTTGTGCATACATGGTGGTATTTGTGTATGACATATATTTGCAAAGACCCTGATAGGGCACAGCAAAATAAAGTATCTTACATTAGTGTTCATATCATTCAAGTGTTAAAAGTAAGAATATCATATCTTTTCTTAAACAAGCTTAATATTGAAATTATAATTAAAATTTAAATTTACATCATACCTTGCTACTTGTAGCTTAACATTTTAATAACAGACACCTCAGATACAATTAATATTTAGATAAATACCAAAGCAACAAATGCCAACAAGATTGCCATACCGGAAATAAAGCAGCCATTAAAACATTAATATGAATTTATAAATTTGATTTCCCAGTCTTTATCTTCTACGCAATTAAGGTCATTAATTTTTTTATCACACATTTGTTTAATTATAAAATCACTTTGTTTTAGTTATCTAAGGTTTTATCTATTTCACAAGAGCTTAGTGGCAGAGATATATTTTTTTGTTATTGTTTTTTTTATGGCAGTACTGTTTTATCTCTCTTGATATTGGTACCTAAATAACGGTTCTGTGGACTTAGTTTATCTGTATGTTTGTTTATCAATAACAAAACAAAGTGAATTTCTTTTGTGAGGATAGTTTCTGAAGATGGCTGAGGAGATAGTGACAAGTGAATACCTTGTGGATAATTTTAATCAGACCAGTGTAAGTCTTGGAAATTAAAAAAAGTAAAGTATTTATTAATACTCTCTCACTGCTGGGCTAAGGCCTCTGCGAGTTTTCGGCAAATGAATTTAAGTGGCCAAAGAAAAATGTTCTTGATAATACTTCTTACAAAAGCCATGGCATTATGAGTAATAATAATACTTGATTTGATATTCTATGATATGAATACTCTAAGAAATGAATAATTTTATTTGTAACAAAAATCTATGATTTAAAATTTTCTAAATTTCTTTGAAGTAACTATTCTGCATATTGATTATTTGATGAAATGATAATATGAGAAACAATTTATGTGAAACAAAATTCTATGAATCGTAATTCTATAAAACAGTGTACAACCACTACAATTAATAGATATTGGCTTAGTCATGCTTGGAAATATCTACCTTATATATTGGGTACTCATTTCTTACTCATACATAGGTGATGTAAATTGTAAAACAGTAAAGTTTTTTAATTTTATTCCCATGTTTTCAATAAATATGAATGGACATCTGATTTGGTTTGATATTCTTAAAATAAAAGTAAAAATAAAATAGGTTATTAAAAATGTAGATTAGTGGATTTTATGTTTTTATATCATCTATTGAGTATGGCATATTATATAGTTATTCTTTCCATTTGGGATATTATACTCTAGTGATCCACTCTGGCTTGGCACAGGTTATTCTATGAATTTGCTGTTAAATAAAATACAGCCCAGGATGTTCTTTCTAATAATGTTTTTTAGGTTACCTATCCACGCATAACGTTTTTTGCCATAAACTAATAATGCATGCTGTTAATGACCATAATAGTTGTTTGCCATAAGCCTTTATAGCATAACTTCATAACGCATAACATGTAATGGCTGAAATTTGCAAAGCATAATCATAGAAAGGCATAATTTCGATAAGCTTATATATCAAAAGGCATAATTTTTAATTGCCATAATATTCAAAAAACATACTATTCAAAAAGCATACATGAGATAAGCATACCTAACTCAAAAAATCCCTTAACTCCTGTCGAAAAACACCTATAATACCATATTATGCAAGCAATACATGCACGCATAATACTAAATAGCGAGGTTTTGGGCGCTTCGCCTGTCGCTGCCGCGGCACGCTCGCTTCGCTTGCTCTGCTCGTGCGTTGTTTGGTCGCAGTTCTAAGCTAACCTAACCAATGAACGATATAACCATTTTTTTTTTCTTCCTGTTGGATGCTAAAATTAAAATATCACGAACAGGCTCTTTGGGGTTAGAAATACTTCATTACTTATGTCAAAATAAATTTAAAAAAATGCTGAAGAAACTATGCTTTTTAACATATGTACATTTTCAGTTATACTTTTTAGGACTATGCCTTTAATTAGTTATGCTTCGTATGAGTATGTCAAACAAAATTATGAATAATAAAATTATGCGTTTTAAGGTATGCTTAATAAAATTATGACAAATAATAATAAGGAGTTTGATTATTTTGGTTTTTATGATTATGCCTTTTAACAATTCTGCGTTATTATGTTTATGCCAAATGAAAAATTTGCTAAAATCCATTATGCTTTTTGATTTGTATGCCAGATGATGATGTCAATTGAAATGATGGCAATAAACGTTATGCGTTTCATAGTGTCACTGTTTTGTCTTCTTGTTGACTAGACAGACAGTCATTTGATCGCAATCGCGCCGAGATTGTATCGTAAGTTGTTGTTGTAAGCGACTGAAAATAGAGCATTATCTCAAGTAGTCTACTATACTAATATTATAAAGAGGAAAGATTTGATTGTTTGTTTGTTTGTTTCTTTGATCCGATCGTTAAAATTATTAACAGAAAGCTTAACTATTCAGGCGTGATATTATTTATTATTTTCAACTGGGGACGCTGGCAGTGGTCCCGGTGATCTGTCCGATTGTGGTGGACCATTTCACCCATTTCCCTGGGCCCCCCTTGCAGGGTGTCTTTAGGTTGTCCCATTTTCACGCCGTCCCGTTGAATCTTCCCATGGCTCTGAATCTTGCTATCTGATCCACCGTCAGTTCTTCAAAATCCTCTTCATCTAACGAGACAGACCCCATGAGTTCCCATCGAATTTGTGAGTACATCGGGCATTCCGCGAGTAGGTAGAAGCTCGTTTCCTCGCTGTCCATGCACTCCGGGCATGTGGGGCATCTTTGATACCTATCACCGTAAGGTGCCTGTTAAGTCTGGAGTGTCCTGTGGCGATCTCTATGACCTTACGTGCACTATTCCTTGACAGCTTCATCAGTTGACCTGTCCTCTTCATGTTCATGGCGCTGATAAACATTTTGGACTGCCGCATGCCTGTTGCTGTCTTTCATCGTCTATTTGTTGCTTCTATGATTTCCTTATGATTACTCCTTGGTGATGTTGTGGGCTATTGGCAGCCTGGGTTCCGGACCCACTAAGCCTTCAGCGGCACTACCTCTGGCTAGTTCGTCTGCTAGCTCATTGCCGGCATTCCCCTTGTACCCAGGGACCCAAGCAATCACTACTTCTGATTTGTTTGCGAGTCTCCCTAGAGCTTTTTTGACAGTTGCTGATGTCGTCTCTACTTTACTAAGTGCTTTCAACGCTGCCTGGCTGGCATGACAATATTTTATTATGATTGAACAAAAAATTCAGTGAAAAATGATAGTATATTAAGTAAATCAAGTCTGAGAAAAGCCGGCGAGATAAGAAAATGGACACCAGCTGTCAAACATTTGATAGAACGAAGTCTGTTGGGGCAGCTCGTGTTAATTATACAGATTGCGTTATTGACACTTATTAGGTACCTACTGAATGAAATAGACCACACTCTGGACCTCTTCACAGGTACTCACTGACTAGGGACACTTTAGGGCATCCTGTACTTGGATTATTACACAATTGGCATAGTGCTTTGTAGCACGGTTTCTCACTTGCTGCCCGCGACTCCGTCCGAGTGGAATAGTTCCGCTCAGCTCCTATTGGTCTCAGCGTGATGATATATAGCCTATAGCCTTCCTCGATAAATGGGCTATCTAACACTGAAATATTTTTTCAAATCGGACCAGTAGTTTGACGACACGGTTGGCGTACTGCGCTGTAGCATGGTTTCTCGCCTCGATTTCCGTAGTGTCCCGGGTTCGATTCCCGGTCGGGTCAATTTAGGAAACGATCTTTTCTGAATTGACTCGGGTCTGGGTGTGCTGGGAGACGCTCCTAGCTTATTTCCTTGTGTGGTACCTCGTAACACAGGGATATTAATCCCTACTTCGAGACCATTACAAGAGGTGTGTTGTCTGGCGCAAAAAAAAAAAGTTCCTGAGATTAGCGCGTTCGAGCAAACACACAAACAAACTCTTCAACTTTAGAATAGTATAGATACTGTAGTCACAGAAAATATAGATGTGCGCCAGGACCTAGGGATGATTCCCGGTCTGTGGAGTCCATTCAGGAAATTAACTTTTCTAAATTTAATCGGGTCTGGGTGTGCTTTGCTGGTCTGTTACCTCGTAACACAAGATCCTTACTTCGAGACCATCACAAATTCGCGTGTGGTCTGGCGCATATTTATATTTATACATTCGTGGCCGAGGGGTTTCAGAGCTCGGCCCGAAACGGAATTTGTTTCCGTAATTTTCGCAACGTACCCCGGGTTTGTGATCACCAACCCGCGTTTGGCAAACGTGGTGATTAAGCCAATACCCATCCATTGTAGCGATCACTTGATTTCAATGACAGGACAGTAAATAGGCTAATTACTTTACTTTTTCACTTTACTTTTTTAAATAATCACTTATCATTTTTGCACTGGGTGTGGATCGAACCTACAACCCGCCCTTTAGCAGGTATAGTCAGTCACTCCACTTCGCAGCTATCAACGAGCCAGTAAGCTAATGTATTGAAAAATCTAAAGATAAAAACTAGAAAAATCGATCGGAGTGCTGAGTGCGAGTTGCTGTGGGAGAAGTGACTTCACCATCGCGTTTTGCGAGCACGTAAATGTCAATTAGTATAAAATCGAGCCACCGCCATCTAGCGGTAAATTCATGTAACATTAAGGCCGCTAGATGGCGCTGACTCGATCCCATACAAATTCGCATTTTTTGCTCGCATAACGCGATAGAATAGAACATTGTTTATTTGCGTGAACAAATAAAAATGAGCTCACATTTCACCATACCCAGGCATAATGCTTAAAGTAAAATTCAAAATTCAAAAATGCTTTATTCAAGTAGACCATAAGTTACAGTTCTTTTGAATCGTCATTTAACATTGAAAATTTAGCTTAGTATAAACATAAAAGACTTTAAATATAATACATACATGTAATGTGACTCTACCACCGGCGTCGGAAGTCTGATTCCACTGAGACGACCCGACAAGAAACTCAGCAGTTGCTCTTTTAAAAAGAGGTGGTTTGCAATTCAGGAAGTCAGAAATCAGAAATATTCATTGAATAAACCATGGATGTCTTATGTTAGTTGGCATTGCAAAATTACAGTACACTGGTTTACCCATTTCGGGCATTCAACAATAATTTATACATAAACAGTGATGTACTCGTAGTATAGATCTACATGAATATACTTACATTCATGTAGACTTTTATTCATTAAATTAATTATTATATTATTAGATATTGTTAATTGTATTGCATCAGCATATAAAGAGAGAGAGAGAGGGATGCTCATTTTAATTAGCCATAAATTATTGTTATCGTCACATTCATGTTCTTGTTAAGTACTTAAAATGTCGAGGGATTTGGATCTATTATAAAATGCGTTTAAATTGTAAAATACATTGTTTATAAGCCACCGCTTTAGTTTTGTCTTAAATAGTTTTACACTTAAAATGCCAGTAAATAATAATAATAAATAAATATCCCTGGACATTATTCCACACAGCGCCATCTAGCCCCAAAGTAAGCTAATTAAAGCTTGTGTTATGGGATACTAGACAACGGATAAACATACTTAAATACATTTTCTTTTGTAAATACATACTTATTATACATAGGAGACACCCAGACCAGTACAAACAGACATGTTCATGCACACAAATGTTTGTACTGAGCGGGGATCGAACCCGCGACCTCTGATGTAGTAGCCAACTTCTTAACCATTACACCAAGTCGGTCGTCAATAATATTACAAGGCAGCGAATTATAAACTTGGTTAGTCACTTACAATTTTTGCCTTTGTAACCATAGTTATCATTACGGTACCCTAATTATAGTGTACCCGAGCAGCCCAGGGGCCTGACTCTTGAACAGAAAGCATTCATTGGAGAAGCATTGCAGAAATGTCAATCAAGAAATTAATGAACCTTGTTCCACAGCGTTATGGTTCAAAAAAAAATTGGTGACAGTAATGTAATGCCAATCCGGCGAAATTTGGTTCGGCAGTCAGGGGACTGTTTCCGAAAGTGGCACCTGTTCACAAGTTGACGTATGATGATCCAGCCATCGTTCCACTCAACCATATTTAAGGGAATGAAAATTAAAACGTAAAAATAAAAATTCACGGATTCAAAAATATTATTAAGTTATACCTATTTGAATTATGTCATGTTGCTATTAATACTGACCTATTACGTGATTACGCCACCTGCCCCTAGATTATGTAAATGCAATTAACGAGAATGCATCGCCTGACCTCTCAAATCGCATGAGAGATGCGACGATATGCAATACTTATATAAGTACCCAACATACAATGACGAATACATATTTTGACGACACGATTGGCGTAGTGCGTTAAAACACGGTTTCTCGCCTTGACTTCCGTAGTGTCCCGGATTCCCGGTCGACACAATTCAGGAAACGATCTTTTTTAAATTGGCTCGGGTCTGGGTGTGCTAGGAGACGCCCCTGGTTTACTTCCTTGTCTGGTACCTTCTATTATCCCTACTTCGAGACCATGACAAGTGGTGTGTCGTGTGGCGCATATTTATTAATTCATGAGCAGCCTCGCGATGTCAATACCTGGCTTAGGGCTGCCTGTCCTTTGACGAGTAGCGTGTCCTTTGCTTTGAAGGCAGAAAGCAAACACGCGAATATAGTCATCCTTTTGTTTAAAATCTTTAAGTGGAGCTGTTCAAACAGTTTCGGAGAGTGTGCGCAAGAACTA
Source organism: Udea olivalis (assembly GCA_947369235.1). NCBI lineage: Eukaryota > Metazoa > Arthropoda > Insecta > Lepidoptera > Crambidae > Udea > Udea olivalis. Next base: position 10,115,412 of record OX376369.1, read on the forward strand.
CGCAACTTAATGCCACCCTCTACTTTCTACCACCGGACCACTAGACGCCGGGAGGGCTTCCACCCCATGTGGTAGACTTTCCAGCAATCACTCAACGGTTTGCTGCGTCTTTTCTGGTCCGCACCGCGAGGGAGTAGAACGCTCTCTCTGCGTCTGTGTTTGCGGATACTTACAACCTTGGTGTTTTCAAGGTTAGAGTGAATAGGTATTTTCTGGGTATGCATGTACCACCTTGCGCCTCTTCATCGCTTACTACCAGGCGAGACTGAGGACATACGCAAACCCATTAAGAATTTAAAAAAAAAAGCTGAGAAAACTATTTTGTTGTTTCAGATATCCCGGTTTACGGGCGAAGATGAGAACCACATTAACAAAAAGCTGCCGAAGGAACTGCTCCTGAAAATATTGTCCTATCTGGACGTTGTTTCACTATGCCGGTGTGCTCAGGTAAGACATTGTACAGTCAGAAACAGAAGTAGCTTGACACTTTAGTTAACTGTCGAATTTTTGTTCGAGTTGCCATAGGGAAATGTAATGACAGATGGCAGATAGAATAGGACCTAATGTCAGGCCTCTGTCACTGCATGTACTTGCGCGCGGCAGTTACCTACCGGCCGCCGGGTATTCCATGACTCATGCGGCAGTTGGTTGTCAACAGCCGCGTAGAGCATTTGTACGCGAATTTAGCGGTTGAACTGACGCGGTGACGTACTGTAAGTACTGACTACTGACATATCGGAAGAGGTGGCCCTGGCAATAAATATTATGTCTGTCCCATGACAGCACGCATTTAGGATTAAGAAAATTGTAATTTTTCTATACATACATATACTATCACGACTTTATCCCAAACGGGGTAGTCCGAGGCATTTGACTGTTGCCGTCATGGTGAACGTACCATTCAGAAGCGCACTTTTCACCAATGGTAATAGAACCCAACGTGGTAGGTGGTGAACCTTCCGCCGCTATCCGGGTTGGTTTGGTTTTATATCGATGTTTTCCAGCACCGGAGAGTTAGTCGGAAATTAAACAATGAACACAAAGATTTTGGTTCTGGCCAGATTTGACACGACCTGCGATCCGAGTTGGAGTGCTTACCCACTAGGCCACGTCGCTCTCTATTTTTTTTATGGATGTGATTTATCTGTTACGTAGTAACTATGAATGAGGTGCCCGTGGCTAAGTGACAGATGGTCCCGGCTGACGTCGCAAGATATCAGCTGTAAAGTCTAGACAGAGGCCTAAAAAGGCGGCTTTATAACATCTGACGGTAAGGTTTATCACTGGCCTTACATTCCGCACTGAGCCCGCGTGTTAGAGTATGGCTCGTTCACCTCATAGTTGAGGTGAGGCCTGTGCCCAGCAGTGGGACGTATATAAACTAATAAATTTCCCTTCAGGCATTAAATCCGCCAATTGTACTTTTTCTTTGCAATAAATAATAAATGAATATTAAACAATTTAATAAATTACCAAATGAATAAATACTTAATTGAAGTTTTTGAGACGACACGACTGGCGTAGTGCGCTGTAGCACGGTTTCTCGCCTCGATTTCAGTAGTGTCCCGGGTTCGATTCCCGGTCGGGTTAATTCAGGAAACGATCTTTTCTGAATTGACTCGGGCCTGGGTGTGCTGGAAGACGCCCCTGGCTTATTTCCTTGTGTGGTACCTTGTAACACATGGATATATTAGTCCCTACTTCGAGACCATCACGAGAGGTGTGTTGTCTAGCGCATATTTATTATTATTAGTGAATGAATAATTTGAAAATAAAAGCGAAATAACCGTAATATTGTAATTGTACTACTAACAAAACTAACTTATAATAAGTAATAATTGTTCCTAACACACTAATTGTCTATGGATGGATTCTGAATTATTATTTTTTTAAATATAAGGCTGTACCTACTTATTTGTTTTTGGTTTGTAGTAACTAATAAGTAATCTCTGCTAATGTAGGTATGTATGCGTCCGTCACGTAAAAGGCGACCGTTACGTTCAGAAGTTTGTATACCATCTTTGGTTCCATTTAAGATCACTAGGGGGCGCTTTACCGAAATCCCATACAAAATGTCAACGTGGTTTACGTGATACAGAATGCATAACATATACAGAATGCATAACAATACAGTGTAGGCGTAGGCGATCTACTTTGAAATGATACTGTAGCGACATCTATCTCGCCACATACGAACTAAGAACTATCGTATCCTACATCGCGATATCAAATTTATCCGAGCGATTAAACATAAATACAAGAACCCGACAACAACCGTCGGGCAGTAGCCCACCAGACACAACACCCGTCTGGTCGGAGGATCCCCCCTTTCAATGGGGTGTGATCACCGTCTCAGAAGTCGCAATAGTTTGCTCAAACGTACCTCTGCAATAACGTGCTCGCCTGGTGAGGGGCGTTGTAACCTGTGGCAGGATGCTCATGCTCCACCACCAGAATATCTTGCAACTACTGAGCACCTACCTGCGGGTTGCGGCCTGCCGTGGCTTACATGGAAATCGCTCAACTGACTCCGGACTCAAGTGGGCCGCTGCAGAAGTAACCTGAGTAAGTGGGGATACATCACCCCAGACAGGATACAATGCGAGTGTGGCGCGCCAAACAGTCCATGCAGCACTTGCTGTCCTGCCCTCAGTGCCCCGTCAGCTGCTCACTTCAGGACCTTTATCAGGAATAGCGGTGGCAGAGCATTGGGCTGCTACCGTATAGTTTTATGGATCATCGACACAAAGAAGAAGAATGGTGGATGAGGAACTTCACACCCTGTTCCTCACACTCGCCGAAATGGTGACCCCGAGCATGAACGTCAGCACAGAGCCTTCTCAACGACCTTGGCACAGCACACTGCACTTCGGCTGGTCAGCAAGCAGAAACGCACTTCTCTCCTGGTCGACGCAGCAGCCAGCCGCTACGCAGCACTGCACCACTCCGACTCACTGGAGCATTCGCAGCATCACCCCGACTCACTGGGGCATCACCGCAGACAGTTCCAACTCACTGTGATCTATGCGGCATCTGGCTCCGACTCTCACTGGAACGTTCCACTATCGACCTCCGGTCTCGGAGGGGAGTGATGTAGCGACATCTATCTCGCACATACGAACTAAGAACTATCGTATCCTACATCGCGATATCAAAGTTATCCGATCGATCAAACATAAATACAAGAACCCGACAACAACCGTCGGGCAGTAGCCCACCAGACAACACCCGTCTGGCCGGAGGATCCTCCCTTTTCAATGGTGGATGAGGAACTTCACACCATACTAGCTACTGCACGGCAATCAAGTGAAATGTAGTTATCACATCAATCCACTTCGGCTTAGAAAGAATGCCTTTGCGGTTAGACTATAGAAAACATTATGAATGCTTTCCGCCTGCGGCCTCGCCCGCGTTTTGTTATATATTATGGCCAAATTACATAAAATCTATTTAAATTGTAGCCCATGTGTTATTCTGATGTATAAGCTGTATTACAGTAATGTTTCATCTAATTCCTTTCAGTAGTTTTTGCGTGAAAGAGTAACAAACATCTTCACAAACTTTCGCATTTTAAATATTAGTAAGATTAGTAAGATAACAGAAGTTTTGTATCGTACTTTTTAGGTTTCAAAACTATGGAACATTTTGGCGCTAGACGGCTCAAATTGGCAGAGGATAGATCTTTTCGAATTCCAAAGAGATGTGGAGGTAAGTTTATTAGTATATTTTATATCGAGGGACTAAACGAAGCCATAATATACCAGAGGTGGAAACCGAGGGTATATTAAGTTGGCGTTTAGTCTCGAGGTGCAAATTGTACTTTTCACTTTGACTGCAAAAAAATAGTCAAATTAGTACAAAAACATTTAAAACCGAACTAATTTACACTTGACAAAAGTTCTAAAATTTTCGCGGTCAGTTTTTTCTTCTGAACTGAACCAGTCACAGATTAACAATTTAAAACATATGGCGCCACCTTCTTCGCGGACAAACCATGGAACTAAAACTCTCAACGTTTTCGCAATGAAAATGGTCCACACTCCACAGATAATAGTATATTTTAACTGGCTGTTTGAGTTTGTCTATGTCACATGAAGGAAATTAAAAAACTAGCTACTTTTTACTAGCTAGAGACTAAAGTAGTCACTTTAGTCCCGCTTCGTAGGGCTATATTGGCGTACTTTTATTGCATGAGAAGTGAAAACATGATTTGTTTAATTATCCTAATTTTAGTTTAATTAAACTAATTATTCTTATTTTTCCGTGGCAATGGCAAACATTATTTGAGCTTTACCGACCCAAACCCAGCAACATGCGGCGTAAATGTGCAGTTCTTCCATAGTGCGAGAATTTACAAACCTAATGGACCAATGCCCCTGCCTGGATATCGAAACCATAATCTTCAAGTTACAAGCAGGAACATAGCATCTACCTACTACCCCACCTTCGTATTGCTAGTTTTCTATTAACTATTTGAAAATACAATTTCATATTTTACCATTTTCAGGGCCCAGTGATAGAAAACATATCGCAGCGGTGCGGCGGCTTCCTCAGACAGCTATCTCTTCGAGGGTGCGAGAGCATAGCAGATGGGTCTATGAAGACTTTAGCACAGGTAAAAATAAATATTTTGTAAAAAAACCTGAAAAATTCATAATATTATTTAAAATATTATTTTAAAAATGCACTTAGTTCGACAAAAACAAAAACACTCGCGATAGTGCGACTAGTCGCGTGACTGAATCTCACCGATATCGCCCTTAAACTCACTGTGTCTGTGTGCGTGATAAAAATGGCGGTTTGTTCTAAGCGATCGTACAGCAACTTGATTTTAAAATTAAATGTATATCTATAACAAGATAATGTCGTTTTGCTAGGTGAACTCATTGTGAATATATTTTTTTTATATTCGTTGTGTGAACCAGAGGCTTTAGCAAAAAGCAAAACGCTATAATCGTTTCAAGACATACGCGACGAGCGCTGGACTCCCTTCGCGTTCAATATAACAACGCTTTCAGGGCGCTGTTGCGGCTGCCCCCCTTCTGTAGTGCGTCGGGTATGTTTGCGGAAGCCCAGGTGGATTGCTTCCATACCACCATGCGTAAGAGAGCCACCTCGATAGCACGTAGAACGCGGGCCAGCGGCAACGGACTCCTGAAGGCGGTTGCGGCTAGGTTGGATAGTCCGTTTGAAAGACACTGGATATTTTTGCATGCACCAGTGCCCCTTAATAATTATGCCTCCAACAGGAAGTGACTTCATGTTTGTATTTGTTTATTATTATTGTATTATTTTGTATCTTTCGTTTCTTTTCTTTTTTTTAAATATTAACTTAATTTTTTTGTAAACATGTGGACTACATTGTCTGAATAAATGAATTTAATTAACTATGCCAAATTTAAAAATGTATAGGGTTGACATCCAATTCTAGTTTGATCAGACGAGTGCTGATGTCATATGTCACCGCATGATGTATATGTGAACATCGTAAGTTTATAATTTAACTCGAGAGATTATAAACAATCTACAAATTGTGAACTGCACTAAGCCATTTACAATTTAACTCATAATTTTTCAAAAGTTTACTATCCATGGCAAACTGAAAAATTGTAAACTGGCGTCTGTCTAACTTGCATGCCGCGAAACGCGCTGATTGGTTGAACGCCATGTGCCCCACGCGCCGCCATCTTGGGATTGACATAAAAAAAAACAGATATTTTTATTATTATATTATTTGCGTATAGATGATAACTAAAACTGATTAAGGTATATTGAATACCTAGTCGCCTATGTAAAATCAAACCTGTGATCAGGTGATAAGATTGGACAGATTGTGAACCCCGTTGGTAAGTTCAGGTTCGTTTACAATTTGACGGTTTGCCACGGGTAGATTATAAACTACCCAACATTAATACGTTTTATTGTAAGCATTATGGTACAGTTCACAATTTTTCGATAGTTTACAATTTTCATTAGTAGTAGTTTTCATTAGTTCACAATCATACGGTGATATGTAGATACGTTCCTTTTTTAATTTCTCCTTAGTGCAATCAGTGCCGTGAAATTACTTTTAATAAAATCGGACCACAGCCAATGTTGACACCCCTTCCAACTACTGAGATTTATTTTAGTGGCCCCTCCGTCCAACCTCTCGGTTATGCAGAAGGGCACACTATTCCTAGCACACCGTGAAGTGTACCGAGGACCATCTGCGGTAGGTCCTGCCGCCACAAAGCACAATGCATTACATTAAGGTACTCATAGGCGAGTAGCCCGTGGCATAACCCACTCCCATTTATCCAGAATGGTACCGGAGCAGTTATAGTCGCTCACCACGCGCATCCCAAAGAACGCTAGCGGATTCAATCCCCGCCAGGGACGTCAGAGAAGCCAACTACCATTTCTCCAAAATGGTGCCGGAGCTGTATAGCACGCTCCCATCTCGATGCACTGCCGTACATCTACCCTTGACTACAGCAGGGTGGCCGGATAGGCGATCTAGCGGATACCCATCTCCTTGCTATCCAGGCAAGTACCGGAGGAGCGGCAAGCCGCTATAAGGGTTCCTCACTAACCCCGCATCTAAACACTTAGCAGCCCAACGCCCTAGACCAGTGAATTTAGATACTCGTTGCGCGCGAGAAGGGACGCCCGGTACACACTACCGAGCAGACGAACATGCCCCACCTCTGCAACTAACCACATGCCACCACGAATCCAACTCCAAGTTGGGGCCTGCCTTAAGAAAGGCAGGGCTGGGACCCCCAACACCCGTAGACCCTGATCCTAACAGCCAGACCCGTAGTTCCAGCTGCGAAAACCCTACCTACCCGGGTGAAGTAGATAGCGACAAATATTGCCAATATTGACAGTGTCAAATCTCTATTTTTCACAGTCATGTCCAAACATAGAAGATTTGAACCTGAATAAATGCAAGAAAATCACCGACCAGACCTGCCAAGCGCTCGGGAGGAGGTGTAGCAAGCTTCAGAGGTAGGTGCTAAGTTTTGAATACGATGCTCATTATTTTATATTTGTCAATTGTTTTCTTATTATTAACAGTTAGGGTATTAAGGTAAAGAAACAAAATTAAAGACCGAAAACAGGCCTGTGTCACTACGTAATTTGGTTTACTTAATCACCTACGCGTTCGGTCCGCCCGTGTGGACAATTTAGTCGGGTGTCACGCACGCAGTGCGCAGGACGCGACCGACGCGGCAGCTTATTTTCGTAAGCTGAAAGTTCACAGGATGGTGAGACAAAAGCGTTACTGTACTGCATTCGGATCAACTAACACAAAATTTGAAGATATGGATTTAACCTTCCTCAAAAAAATGGGTTCATTTACGACATCACATTAGAAACCTCTAAAATTATCAGTGTTTCTCTACTATATTATTAATGTTATATACATATAAAACTTCTTCTTGAATCACTCGTTATCTATTAAAAAAACCCGCATCAAAACTAGTTGCGTCTGAAAGCGACTTTTTTATACTATGTAGTGATTAACAAACAAATCCCGAAAAAGCGTATTTGTTTACAGTATTTATATGTACCTTCGTGGCTCACGCAAGCGCTTCATATTCCAGTATTTGCATGCACAACCCTATGAGCGACACGCAGCCGGGTTACGTCACAGTCGCCAAGCAAGATTTCGTGAAGGCGAGCGGCGAGCGCTCGTAGCGCCTTAGATATAAGATTTATGTTCGATTGTCCCGGCCGTTCAAAGATTTAGGTACGAGTACAGGTGCAGAGTTGTTTTGGAACGTATTGGCGCGCATCGAAGGTTGATATTGTAGTGCAATTGTGTCGAAAGTGCGTCTTTTGTTATTTATTTTATTCTGTGCCGAAAAGGTGATTGATGTGATCTCTCTACTTAGGTAATAGAGTTAAAACTACCGTGTTTCGTTAAGTTGCCAAAATTGCATGCAGTGCTCGTACAGAACAACCAAGTTGTAAGCACCTATGATATTATTATCAGACCTATGTACACATAGCTTAGTTAGAAATAAACGATTTGAGATTTAAACCATACGTTCCAGAAAAAATCCTCCTATAGTCCCGGGTTCTTCAAGCGGGTCGTGAAAAGGCATTTCTGCAGGCCTTCAAGGTGAGGATGGCCAGCCCAGTGATTCGTTTGAATGACTGGGCTGGTCAACCTCATATCTGGACCTCACGACCGCTTTCCATCAGGTGGAGTGAGGTCATCTTGACGGGCAATATAAAAAAAAAACAAGATTTTGTTGATATTTTTCTTTGTTTTTATTACTCAATATTATGTTGGTCTAAGTTAAGAAAATGGTGGATCGTAATTATTTTTTTGGGAATATCTTCAGTCATTGGACCGGTGGACCGGACATTTTGCAATATGGCCGATTTTGCAATGTTGTTGAATGTTTTGTAATTCGGTCATTTTGCGATGTGGACGGTCCACGATTTCACCGTTTGGACCTCAGACGTAGGTATTCGTGTAATTTGTACCTAATTTTAGGTTTTTAGGTTTGTTTTTGCTTTTTAGTGGCTTTCTTTCATTTTGTAGTGTTGTTGATAGTATATTTATAACATTAATCCAGGTAGCATTTGCCATTTTGTGTGTAGGTAATTGTTGGTTATAATTTTTTAATTCATTTAGTTGCACTTCGGTAGTTTTTTTGTACTTTCTTATATAGGTAATAAGGCAGTCTTCGATTAGTGTGGGTTGTGTTTTAATAAATTGTGTATTTATATTTTACTTCCGAATTTCGTATGTTTTTCTAAGTTGAGCACCATTCAAAATGTTGACGTCCTCTAACATGTCAGTAGAATAGGCGTGACGACAGTATTGAATAATCAAAGATATGATTATTTCAGAAGAAAATATATATTAAAAGGATTTATTTATTTATTTATTTGCTATTTATTTATTTATTTATTTGCATGTCACATTACAAAATGTTAAGGTGGTATTAATAAAGTAACTAAGGTTTACATGTGACGCCCCGCAAGGGCACAGCAATAGATTTTTGTGGGATTTTAGATAGTGATATGATTATTTCAGAAGAAAATATATATTAAAAGGATTTTAGATAGTGATATTTATACTCCATTCATTATAGCATTAGACAGAAGTAAAAAAGGTTCTTTTTAAGGTACACTTTGTGGTCTTTGTGGTCTTTCTAATGGTACTTTTACCATTTATGCCGAATTTATTAAAATCTACTTACGAGTATATAGCAGCTATCACACTTAATTGTTCTTATCTAACGTAAAGGAACTCCAGAATTTATGAGGCTTTTGCTTAAATAAATTATTTTGTCTTGCATCAAACTATATTGTCGATGTAAAAACCTAAAACAGGCAGGGGTTTTAATTTTTACAGTCACTATAACTCTACCAAATCTAAAATGTTACATAATCCCTTCATACGTTGTTGCGGAAAGGGTTTTCAATTTTGTCAGGTTATACTCAGGTATGTTATCGTCATGGCAACATCAAATGCAAATTGCCATTCATTTTAGCCCCCCTGCTTCTTATTTCTAATGTTATAATGAATGAAGTATAGGTTTGTTGAAAAATTTGAGGTTAATAAGATTTTCAATAAAATAAACGAATAAAATATTGCAATAGGCCATTTTAACTGAAACACGAATCACGGCGCATGATGTCTCATAAAACACGTTGTTTACCTAGGCGTGACGTCAGAGCGGACGCCATGACACCCGCAAGCTGTTTTTGCGCACTATTGAAAGCATGGTTTTAAACTGACCGGGAGTTCATGGCCTCAAACAAATTGATTCTTGTCGTCCTTATTTTAGAGAACATAAATTACTCACATTCCACAAAAAGAAACATTTATTTCAACAAAATTTTCAAATAAATAACCGAAACTTGCGATCCATGTATAAAAATAAACTTAGCAAACCTCGGACAAAGCTTACACTATTCTCAAATAATACGTTTATGATGTGTATAAAAATATTAACAAATTTCCCGATAGATTTAAAGATTTTGAGTTTTTTAAGTTTAGGAAAGAAATCAAGGCTTGGCTGCTAGAAAAATGTTTTTAAAGTATTAACGAATATTCAGAATATAAGTAGCTTTTAGTTAGGTCATAAAAATGTAATTTTTGTAATTTAAATGTCCCTGACATAATTATTGTAAATGTGTATATGCTTGCAAAAGCAGGATCAAGTGATACTTTGTTAGTTATAAGATCTATGTACATAGCTTTTTCCATACACAATAAAGACTTACTTACTTACTAACTTACTTACTTACTAACTTCGTTAAATTTTAGTTTATTTTATTACGCAAATAATACACATTACGAAATACACATTACGGAAGAGGATTTCAAAATCAACAAATTTGACAATACAGCACACGAACTACTTACATACACACACATACTCACGCAGTCACGCTCTCACACATCCTTACAACATTCTCATTCATTCACCCACACACTCACACACACAACACTCCACTCACTACACACATTTACTACTTATATAATACATATACATAATGGTTTTTTTCAATTAATTAATTTCTGCTCGTATCTATCTTTTTTATTAGATGTTAGTTTTTTTATTTTTTCTATATATAACTTCAAAACAACCTTAACAGTCGTTATTGTCCTTGTTACCGTGACCAGATACCAGGGTCGAAGACGCAGGCAGCTGTGACACAGTTCATACTAGTACAGCCGCCGACATTAACCTCCAGTGCATTATTAAATTCATAATTTACACTAAGATAGGTTAAGATTTTATATGTTTTTTAAGGAAAGAAAGAAATAAAATATTATTATATATTATTATTATAAAATCTTTCGTCATGCCTATTTTAATGGTCAGCTATGCATGTGAGGTCTCCTTAATTTGAGTGGCGTTTCTGTTGAGATGGGTATCAATTACATCGTCCTTTATCGTTTTTAGGGTATTGGCATATGTGATATTCAGAAGGCCTATGATGCATAATTTGAATTTTAAACTGGTTGTGAATTTTGTCATCACCACAAATGCGGTTATCAAAATAAAATAAATAAATAAATATCTGGGACAATTCACACCAAGATCATCTGACCCCAAACTAAGCAGACTTGTATTATGCGCGTCAGAGACTGATAAACATACTTAAATATTTCTAAATACATACTTAAATAGATAATAACACCCAGACACACAACAAATACACATGTTCGTCACACAAATATTTGTCATGGGTGGGGATCTACCCCAAGACCTCCGGCGCTAAAGGCAGGATCGCTGCCATTGCGCCAACAGGCCAGTCAGTATTAGTACTGTAAAATAAGTAAAAACAAATATTAATATAATGTTAATTTTCCAACTTTTGTCTCGCTTGACGTGAGACAGACATACTTACTTTTACTTCATGTATATTATTGCACATATACCGGGTGATTTTTTATTTCCTAAGGAAGATGATATAGCATAATCAGCAGATGATGTAGAAAAATCTCAGTAATAGTTTTTTTTTTCTCTCTTTAATTTTAATTTCAATTTTCTCAATCAAAACCAAGACGTGTATCCGTATTTTTTGTATGAAAATCTTGAATTATTTTTTTTGAATTTTATTTTCGCTTGTATAGTTTCTTCATCTCCTACTGAGTATGCTTTATAATTTTCCTCACGGTATAAATACAATTGGAATGTTTAGTAGTAATGAAGGCTTATATTGTTTTCAGAATAAACCTCGACTCGTGTCCCAGTATAACAGACATATCTTTGAAGGCGCTTTCTGATGGATGTCTCGTAAGTTATTTATTTATATAAATAAATACCTGGGACAATGCACACCAATACCATCTGACCCCAAACTAAGCAGAGCTTGTAATATGGGCGTCAGAGACTGATAAACATACTTAAATATTTCTAAATCCATACTTAAATAGATAATAGCACCCAGACACACAACAAATACAAATGTTCGGCACACAAATATCTGTCATGAGTGGGGATCGAACCCGCTGCGCCAACAGGCCAGTCCAGTATATTCTTAGTATTTGTTTACAATGTTCAAAATTGGGAAACGTACGAAGTTTGAACAGACCATTAAGTTTCAAGTATTAGAGCTTAATATTTCCAATATGATTTTTCTGTAGTTACTTTTTGAACCTACAAAAATTTAACTAAAAGTTTCTGAATTTAAAAAAAAAATACTCTAACCTTTACTGTCTACTGCGATGTAGAAATTATCACAGTATAAATTACCTAGTTTTTTTTCAATTAAAATGTATTTAAACTAAGTAATGTAAAGAAGTACAAATGTCAAACTAATTTTGTTTAAAAACCGTTTCGTTTAACTGAAAACTTTTCGCAGCTTGGAAATATGCTTTATTTTTATATACTCGCTCTTTATTCCAGCTCCTCACACACGTCAACGTATCCTGGTGCCAGTCAATCACAGAAAATGGCGTCGAAGCCCTGGCGAGGGCGTGCCCTAAACTAAAGAGCTTTATATGCAGAGGTCAGTTTCAGCTAATAGTGTGACCATGAGCTCTGTGTCGTCGTTACATAGAATACAGAATGCAAAATATTTAGCCCAAATGTCCGATATAGATGAAGCTAAAAAAAATCTCTTCTGCTTCGTTCAAAAAATTTACTTAAATATCTTTATTAAAAAAGTAATATAAAGACCCTTAACGAAGCCGACACCAAAGTATTCTGCACATCATCAGGACCATTTTTTCTTTCTAGACCATACCTGGGAACTCAATGGTTACCAAGTTATTGAAGGCCGAAGTCAAAAAAAAAATCTCAAGATTTTGATGGCAACAAACTGTAATCATGATTACTTAATTTTTGTCCTAAGAAACATTATCAAAATATCAAGTATTTACTAACAAAACATTGCTTCAAAACGTTCAACTCGCGATGTACATCGCGCGCACCCCTCGACTATGCGTCACAGCCGCGCACACGCACACAAGCGCAGGAGCGGTCTGTTGCACGCGTTACATTGCGTAGTCCGTTTTTAGGTTTAAAATTGACACAAAAAAAATTACATTTCCTATCAATAATTATTTTTTTCTGTGACTTGATTTAATGGTCTGAGTGCGTAGACGCCGCCTTCGTTAAGGGTTTTTTTACACCCTGTATATACCGGGTGATTATCAAATAACTTCCGAAAACGATATAGCAAACTCACTAGGTGATGTAGAAACTATCTGAGCGAAAATGAAATTTATTTAACTAACTTTCATTTCAAGGTCACCATACAAATCACTCGGACGGTCAGTATTTTAAATTTATTATAATAAATTTTCGGTTACATAGTTACTACATCACTCACTGAGAGTGAGTATGCCATATCGTTTTCGGAAGTATTTGTTAATCACCCGGTATAAAAACCCTGTGCTTCAAATTAAGTACTCCTAAAAAAGCCTGTGTAGTTTTTTTGGAGATGGAATATTTTTTTTACTGTTTAAAGTTTAAAGAGGGAATTTTGCGCGCGACATTTACCGAAATACAATTTAAACGTTATATTGAGTTTATACAAAAAACGCGCACTTCAAAATAAAAAAATTAAGACTGTCAACACTCAGAGGTATCCAAAAATATGTACTTACTTATTTTATCCGATTATTTGTTGTTTTAGAGATATAAATATTATTATGAATATTTGAAATTTTCTAGGTTGAGTCACTTTTTCGGAATGATATAGTACATAATAGCGTCTGCTTACTGCGAAAACCGAATAAATGCACTTTTTTACAAAGTCAAGTTTGGAAAATAGTTTTAAGTAATTTTTCATGCTCTTTCTACTGGTAAAATCGAACAAATGTTAAGTGTAACTGTTGCAGAGTTAGCCAAAATGAAAAACTTTTAAATACAGATATTTCGATTTACATATTATATACAAGTACAACATCAATAAATACGGAAAGCTTTCTACACGTTAATTATAATAAATATATAAATGTATGTATATTTTTTTTCTAATGTACGTGAAAACTTTAGCACAGACAAGTTTTGTACAGTGAAAAACGATTAAAAACGTTTATTCTTGACGACCGACTTTGTGTAATGGTTAAGAAGTTGGCTACTACACCAGAGGTCGCGGGTTCGATCCCCGCACAGTACAAACATTTGTGTGCATGAACATGTCTGTTTGTACTGGTCTGGGTGTCTCCTATGTATAATAAGTATGTATTTACAAAAGAAAATGTATTTAAGTATGTTTATCCGTTGTCTAGTATCCCATAACACAAGCTTTAATTAGCTTACTTTGGGGCTAGATGGCGCTGTGTGGAATAATGTCCAGGGATATTTATTATTTATTTATTTATTATTATTCATACTAAAAAATTTCTTGTTTTTAGGCAAAACCTGCAAATGCATGCGCTAATTGGTTAAAATTCAATTTTTGCCATTTTTACTATCACACACACATAAAAACACAAATAAATTATAAAGACATATATATTTTACAACTTTCGTAAGAGACATTTATCTGTAAGTAAGTTTCAAATGCCATTTCCTCGAAACATCAATATCTGCATTTATCACGTTTTCGCAGTAAGCAGACGATAGGTTGTTGCGTGTTGAATAACTAAATTGTCTCATTGAAAAGGTACCAAAGACGAGGATACAGTACAAGTATATGTTTTCCTAACAGGCTGCAAGAATGTAAACGACAAAGCGGTGTCCTGCCTAGCCACATACTGTCCGGATTTGGAAGTGCTCAATGTACAAGGGTGCGATGTGAGTATTAAAAATTTGAGTATATATTTTTCACAGAGTATTGGTACAGAGACGTTTAGGATTTGAAGTTTCTACATACAATCACGCCTCTTCCCAACGGGGTAGGCAGAGACCACATCTTTCCACTTGCTACGGTCCTGACACACCTCTTGCGCTTCTTCCACTCTCATTAATCCTTTCACACATGCTCGTCGATTATGGGTACTCCTGACCTGACCTTTTATGAGCACGTCTTGGACTTGTCCTGAGTACGTCCGTCTAGACCTTCCCCTTCCAACAGCTCCATCCACCCTCGCCTTGTAAATTTGTATCGTTAATCGACTTTCATCCATCCTCTCCACATGCCCAAACCATCTTAGCATTCCCATCTCAATTTTTGTGACAACATTCTCTTTCACACCACATCGCTCTCTTATTATGCTATTCCTTACTTTATCACTCAATGTCACTCCTGCCAAACTTCGCAATGCTCTCATTTCCACTGCATTTATCCTACTTTCAACCTTCTTTTGCCATACCCAACTCTCGCTTCCGTACATAAGCGTCGGCACTAACACCCCCGCATGAACAGCCAGTCGCGCCTTCTCTGACACCTTCTGGCTGTTCATAAAGGCATGCAGCGCTCCATTTAACATATTCCCTGCATTCACTCTTCTATCAATATCACCCTCATGCCTTCCATCCTCGTGAACCTAATCCCCAGATACGAGAACGTCAACTAAGTTTCAATTTATTAAAATTTTGGATGCTTGATTGCTATAAACACGACTTTTATATTCTAAACTTTAATAAAATACTTATTTATTCAAAATTCGACATTATTTCAAATGTACAGTGGACAAGGGTACAAACAATAAAAATTACCGAAAGTTTATTTGATTAGGAAGATAGAGTAAATGAACCATCAAACTATTTTGGGTGCCTAGTGCGGCTTGTGTTTTATAGAAATTCGATTCATAGAATTTTTTTCATATAAATTGTTTCTCAAATAATCATATCATCGTATAATCAATATGCATAGTTACTTACTTCAAAGAAATTGAAATCATAGATTTTTGTTACAAATAAAATTCATTTCTTAAAATATTCATATCATAGAATATCAAATCAAGTATTATTATTGCTCATATGTTTGGCTTTTGTAAGAAGTATTCTCAAAAACATTTGTTTTTGCCACACAATGTTCATTCGCCGAAAATTCGCTTCTGGTACTCGCCGGCCGCTGCCGTGCGATGTGGCCACAGTTCTAACCTAACCTAACAAACAGAGACTTTTTAAACTAATGTCTGTCATTATTAAATTAATCAAATTCCTGTGAAGTATGTTTTTATGAAGTATATAAGTGGTTGAAATAATAATATTTGACATGAAAATATGTGGACTGAATATTCTATAAAGTAAATAGTAAAACAATAAAATTCGAAATGAAAATAATTGAACCGAATATTCTATGAAACATTTTTTGTGAACCGAAATTGCGAAAAACCCCTAGTGCGAGTTACAAGGTACTTTGGTCTTTTTTATTTATAAATTACTGACTTACTCAAACTAATCTAATTGCAATAGTCTCTGCGACCCCACTGCTGGGCAAAGCCCTCTCTTCCCCTCTGCCATATCTCTATCTATCTTTGGCCTTTTCCGACCAGTCCCCGGCGAAGACATCCAGTACTGACTATAAAGATTTATACCCGTCAATCTCTAGTAACGATACAATTTTTTAGGTTTAAACACTTTTTGAGGGGTAAAAATATTTTGGTCTCCAAAATAAGTCTTGTGAACCTAATATGTTTTACCCTTAAAATTATAAGTTACACAAAAATATAAAAGTGGTCCAAAGAAAGAATAGTCTACCAAATATTTAATATTTAAAAAAGTAAATTCGCATAACAAATAAGATGTAACTTGTATCTGACAAAATGATGCGTCAACTGTAAATGTAACCGTATGCCAAAATTAGTAAATGTTCACCATATTTGACATACCCAATCACAGAAAACAGGTTGAATAACTAAAAATTGAGAATAGTAAATGTTCACCAAATTTGGTGAACATTTACCAATTTTGGGTTACAAATAATTTTTTTTGGATATCATTTTGTTCAAATTTGGTGAACAGTTGAACATAAGCCTTTTTGGAGAATAGACATAATTCTTTGTCCATTTTTTCATTAAATCGTTCGACGATTTCATGATTCGTCTCGGGCCTGCGATGCGTCGCATAGGCGTGTCTGGATGTTCGCGTCTTAATGATGTTTTTAATGTATTTGGTAATGGTAACTTAATTAGGGTATAAATAATAAATGCACTTTTGAAAATTCAAGGAAAAAATTACTACGAGTATGTCATTTTGCAGAACTTTGTTTATTACAATTTAAAGATAATTAAATGTTTTTTTTTTAAATAAAAGATCAATATAGTCCAGTCAATGAATGCTCAGAAAGGGGTGTAGATGGAAAAGTCGAGAGCAGAAAATTAGACTTCGGAACTCGTTTGGACTAGTTAGGAGATAAACATACTGAAAGTCCTTACCCCTACGAGGTGAGCCCGAGGGGCGACGTAAGAACTTGGTTTTGTTGCCATTCGAACGGGGACGTTATAAAAACGATTTAGAAGAGGAACAAAATGTAACTCGAATTACACTGATAACGAGGTGACTTATTTGTCCGAGTCGGTATCGTCGTGGAGAGTCACCTTCAGAAACGATACCTGCCGAAAAAACGAGCCAAAAGACATAGGATCTGCCAGCTTTAAAACGCACGCAGACTGATCGTCTGGCACAATGTGTCGTGAACACGGACCGCGCCCGGCTCCTTGCGGCATTTGAAAAGGAATCAGGCTACTGGCTCCACACTCTTCTATCGAAAATCATAGGTACTCTGCTGGACGCCAGTACCCTGAGGATAGCCTGCTCCCCCCGGCTAGGTTGCAAATTATGCCTGGCACATGCATGTAATTGCGGACGAAGCGTGGACGAATTTGGCCATCATGGGCTGTCTTGTCCCTTGAGCTCTGGCCGGATTTTTCGCCATAATGCCCTCAAAAGGATGGATGAAAGGCGATTAACGAAACAAATTTACAAGGCGAGGGTGGATGGAGCTGTTGAAAGGACAAGACCAGAAAGACAAGTTCGAGACTTGCTCAGAAAAGGTCAGGTCAGGAGTACCCATAATCGACGAGCATGTATGAAAGGATTAATGAGAGTGGAAGAAGCGCAAGAGGTGTATCCGGACCGTAGCAAGTGGAAAGATGTGGTCTCTGCCTACCCCGTTGGAAAAAGGCGTGATGGTATGTATGTATGTATGCCCTCAATGATACATACATCGCCCTCTTGCCACCGTTTCTATTCCCGCTACTCTGGAGCCTCAGGGTCTCTTTAGGGGTGATGGCAAGAGACCTGATGCTGCCACACTTGTGCCATGGACGCTAGGACGCATCCTCATCTTGGATGCCACTTGTGTGGATACCCTGGCAGCGTCCCACGTCCATGGCACAGCATTGAAAGCTTCCGCTGCGGCCGATCAGGCTCAGATCCTTAAGCGCCGCAAAAATTCTTGTCACTACTTCGTGACAGTGAATTTGTGGCGTTTGCGGTGGAAACGCTGGACCCGTGGAGCTCGGACGCGAAACAACTCATTTAAACTATTGCGTCCAAATTAGTCCACGCTTCGGGAAACCCTCGGGCTGGAGCATGATTTGCACAGCGCCTGGCGCTGGGTGATGCCGCTGGGCCAATTTTATATGATGTTTTTTATTGTAAATATTTATTTAGAATAGAACAGAATAAGCATTTATTTGACCATCACACATTAATAAAAATAAACAAAAGAACACAACAAAATAACAATAGGCAAAAAACAAAAAAATAATTACAAATAAAACATGTGTGACAATGTTACCAAAATGGTTACATACAGCTGCTATGTCATGGCGCCTTGATGCTGGTTTTCATGAGTTATTTTGAAGTGTTTTATTTATTGTTGCTTTGCTAAGTGTATATTTTAAATATTTGTTTTAGTTATATAAATGTTTTTATTTTATTATTTGCCAACACTGTTGCCTTAAATAAATGTATAAATTTACTTTTTTGAGAAAACATCTTCCAGGTGATTTCCTTGACGGTTACAGCATACTTCAAATCTTGCATCAAAATTTTGTAAAACCTTAGAGTTATCTCCGAAATGGATTCCATTTCTTGCCGAATGGTCAGCTTCTGTTGATGTAGAGTTGTTGGATTACTGGAGTATACTCTGTTCTTAAGGTGATTTCCACATAAAGAAGTCTGCTGTAATGAGATCGGGGCTTCTTGGTGGCGCGAGATTTATTTTTGTGGAACATGTCTCTTAACATCTGGATACTCTCATTTGAAGAGTGTCATGTAGCCCCATGTTACTGGAACCAAGTGCTGCTGTTATAACCTCGCGATTCTTGCAGCTTTGGAATCAAAAAAACTTTTCTGCATGACAGTATAGCAATTTGAATTGACGGTCTCGATTCGCAATTACAAATTATCAAATTAGCTGAATGTTTTTCGTCAGTCCGTGATACGCTTTGGCGACCGCGACGCTGCATTCTTTTCGTCGATCCATTGCAGTTCCTTCAAACCTTTCAATCCATTGCCTAATTAAATTAGAGCTTGGACACTAATTGATGCGCCGCAATTCGAATTCAGCACGGGAAAGCCGTCGGAAAGTGGCAGAAGATCTAGATCTTATGAAATGAAATGCGCGGACATAAAACGCGCGCTGCTCTTCCGTGTTACGACTCATGGTGACCAAAATTACAAAGCCCACGCTACACACCGATACCGCTCTCGCGCCCCACCCACCATTTTGCCGTTTAGAAATGCGGGCGAAATCAAAACTGTGTTTATCTTTGGGCCACCCTGTATATTGCTTCTGGAACTTCGTTATAATAGTGTTATTTTTGGAATTTGTGTCCCATTCATTAGGTTTTTTTTCGTACCTCGAAAGGAAAAAACGGAACCCTTTTAGGATCACTTTGTTGTCCGTCCGTCCGTCTGTCTGCCTGTCAAGACCCTTTTTCTCAGGAACGCGTGGAGGTATCGAGCTGGAATTTATTTCAAATACTCAGGTCTACTGTCCCTCGGAGCTGTAAAAAAATCAAACTTCTAAGCCAACACAATCAAGAGATACAGCCGTTTACGCCGCAAATTTCCACAAATTTTCGACACTCGCAAGGGAATCAAAACCTACAGGCTACTCCCGTGAACTCAGAATCTTGATATTTGGTACGAAGCAACGTCTTATAGCACAGATAAAGGAAAAATTGCGGACACCGTAAATTTTTAGTAACATCATATCATAAAAATATTTTTAATAAATATACCTTCAGGTTTGTACGGAACCCTCGGTGCGCGAGTCCGACTCGCACTTTGCCGGTTTTTTTTATCTCGTCGTCTCTTACTTAGGTTGATTACTCTTATAATACAAGTTTTGCTTAGTTTTGGGTTAAAAGCCTTCTACATGTGTTTTGTTAGTTCCTAGAGTCTGACAGACAATTCATGCTTAGTTTTGTCTCAAAAGTAAAAAAAATTTCTTATTTTGTTCTTGGAGTCTAACAGACGACTTTTTTATTACTTCTAGAGTCTAACAGACGACTCAATCACTCGTCTGGGCCCAGCAATGCGTCGCCTCTGCGTGTCCGGTTGTTCGCGTCTCACAGACACCACATTGTCGGCATTAGCGACGCGCTGCGCGGAGCTGGTGACGCTGGAGCTGGCTTTGTGCACGCAGCTCACTGACGCGGGCTTCCAGGCGCTGGCGAGGGTGAGTGTTCGCGTCTCACAGACGCCACATTGTCAGCATTAGCTACGCGCTGCGCGGAGCTGGTGACGCTGGAGCTGGCGCACAGCACGCAGCTCACTTCTTCCAGGCGCTGCCGAAGGTGAGTGGGACCGGAAAACCCCTTTTTGATTAAGCTAATTCATAGGGTAAGAAGAAGAAAGGTTTCATGTTGGAGAGTAAACATGTCATAGGGTTTATAGAGTAGCCTTATGAAATTATAAATATAAATAAATATGCTCCAAACAACACACCTCTTGTCATGTTCTCGAATCAAGAATGAATACCCTTGTGTACCAGACAAAAAATTAAGCCAGAGAGGTCTCCCGACACACCCAGACCCGAGCCAATTTAGAAAAGATCATTTCCTGAATTGACTCGACCGAGAGTCGAATTCGGGACACTACGTTAGTCAAGGCAAGAAACCATGCTACAGCGCACTAGGCCAATCGTGTCGTCATCGCCAATCGTGTAACTTTTTCATAAGGTAACCCTATTGAAGGGTAACCATGTGATAGGGTTACCCTAACGATAGTGTAAGCCTTACAAAAGGGTTACCCTTTCGAATGGAGTTAACTTCTTTCTTGGCTTACCATATTGAAAGGGTTTTGAACGCGTCAAAGCAATTAGATAAGATAAGGGTTTTTGGAAACAAGTCTTCAAAATACCCTTTCAAAACCTGGTAACTGATTCCGGTTCCTGGTATCTGCGATTGGGTGTTCCTGTCTAAGAGACGCCACATTGTTGGCTCTGGCGGAGCTAGCACGCTTAGCTAGCACGCTTACTGACACTGTTTGGAACTCTTTACAATGTGACTCTACCACCGGAGTTGGAAAGTTGTTTTCTGGATTGAGAAGGCCCAGCAAGAAAATCATGTGTAAGTTTAATAAAATATGAAACACATTTTAGTTATGAACACACACACCACAAACGGACGAGAGTACTGTTTAAGTTTTTTTCATGTATTTTTTATCATTTTTAATCCCTCGTTTACAAATTCTCGTTCAACACCGACAGAGAAATGGAAGTGGCTGAAAAACAGCGCTATCTAGGATCCTGATCCTAGGTCACCACAAGCAGAGCTACCTCCTGAATTACCTTCAGTGTTTTATTTTGTGTGTTTCATGATGTCTGTACTGTTGAAAGCAATAACGCAATTTATTTATTATTATCAAATTCTTAAAGAACACTTAAATTGTGGAATGAGCTCCGAGGTTTTTTAATAAACTATAGTATGGAGTTCTTTAAAAAGAGGCGATCAGGGGCGAGTGATGCGCCTGATGTAGTGCTCGTCCATAGCCAACGGTAACAACTTACCATCATGCAGGAATCATTGAAATTACGGGAATTGAAAAATTTACCCGGTATTTCTGGTCGCTAGACTCAGATAATCTTAGTGTAACATCCCGATCCCAAATGTGTATTAATGTTTTGATTTCTTTTTTTTCCAGAGCTGCAGACTCCTAGAAAGAATGGACCTCGAAGAGTGCGTGCTGATCACCGACGCGACCCTCGTGCACCTCGCCATGGGCTGCCCCAGGCTTGAAAAACTGGTGAGTGATGTAGCGATATACCGGGTGAGTTTTTCATAATTTAAGGAAAAGTGGTTTGAACATTTTTGTATGAAAGTTGGCATATCCACCTGCTGCCTTTTTTTAGAAGTTTCCGTGCACGATAGAAGTGATATATATGGGTAGAGGAGATCAGAAGACAAACAAACAAAAAAATATTAATAATACGTTACCCTAAAGTGTCAAGTTTCCGAAATGGATATGAAAAAATATATTTTAGACATTTTTTGTTAGGTTATTATTCATTGTGCGCGGAAACATTGAAAAAAAAAACGAAATGGTGGCCACCAGGCAATGCCACAAAGGTTCAAAACCCTTATATGATACTCCGTCGGTGATGTAAGTAAAAGTAATTTATTGACCAACGCACACTGAGGCATACACAAAAAAAATAACATAACAAAGAAAAAAGGACACAATAAAATAATAAAAATTAAGTAAAAAATAAAAGAAAATAATTTCAGACCTCAATGTGGGGGGGGGGCAATAAGGTCCCTGTCTCAGCATGTGTCGAAGCTGCAGCAGCGCTGGTATTTTGACAGGGCCTCGATGTGTGGTCTTGTCCGACATTGTATATACAAATAAATAATAAATCAGAGAAAGAAATGTTTTTGTGGAGATGAGCAATAATGAATAATTGAACAAAAAATAAAGTAACAAATAAAAATAAAATAATATTAAAGTGTGAATCACTGCGTGTCTACACATGCGCCGCGTTACGTGCATAGATTACAAAAAAATAATTACGTGCAATGGAGCGCAGCTGTCAGCCATGTTGGCAGAAGTCTTTTCTCATTAGTCTGTGGTAGGCAGAAGTGTCATGTCATCTCACCTTGCCACGTACATAATTATGTTGTCATACTTTGCTTTTTAAAATACTTAAATGTAAAAACTACCTAAATGAAAACCAGTCTGCAACGTTCTGATTTATTACTAGGGATCACCCTACTAGTTTATGCGTGATATTTATTGCTCTGACTAGAAAAACTGTTTTGTAACAATTGTAGTAAATCCTTAAACTTATTATTTTTACTTGGTATTTCAATAGCCAACCATGTCATTTGATTTATATAAAGTATAAAAAATATCACCACGTATTCGTAGATTTGGTTTCAGAATTTGACTAAGAAAATATTAATCAGGATACAAATAAACCGCCATCAAATGAGAGGTATTAATTAGGCTTAATTGCAATTTCTCGCATGTTGTTTAATACAATGTTTATTTTTCAAAAGTAATTATTCATTTGTAGCTTTTTAAAAAAATTATGCCAAACCGTATTTACACAAAAATTAAATAAAAATCCATTTAATTCTACGTTTCAGACCTTATCGCATTGCGAGCTGATAACAGACTATGGTATAAAACAGCTGTCACTGTCACCGTGCGCGGCAGAACACCTGACTGTACTCGGTAAGTGATGTTCCCAGTCTGTAAGTAGGTAGGTGTTGGCGTCATTTAAATGGGTAACTAAATGATTTCGCTGTGTAATATCTTGTGAAAGATGATTTTTCCTACTACTTCCCCTAAGAAAGTCAGTCCTTCGGACTATTTCTGAGCCTTGCCTCTTACCTCTATGAGGTCTTTTTCTCCAACGTCACAGTTTAGAAGCCTCTAATTTGATGCTTTTGATTTGCTTGTAAAAAGTACTTAGTTAAAATGAACCCTTTTAGGGTATTACACAATTAGTACATACAATTGAATGTTCCAATATAATATCAACCGAGTCCCAAAGTATTACTTACCTTCTAGGATACTTCTGTATCATTTATTTGATCTTGTGTTGAAAAGTATTTCCATATAGTCTTTGTGTGCATAGTTGCTGTGATATAAAAAAACAGATATACATAATATGTCACTTATTTTTAAGGTATTTTAGCAATTATACATTATGTTAATTAATGCATTAGATAACATTTTAAATTTTTGAAATTGCATACTGTTTTCAGTAGCAAAATATAAGTAGATTTCAATATAAAATTTCATATGAGAATAATAATAATTATTATTATCCATCCATTATTTGTCTTTGTTTGACGACACGATTGGCCAAAGGCGAAATAAAGATCTAATCTTTTTATCTATCACCAGGGTTGGACAACTGTCCCCTAGTGACAGACGACGCGCTGGAACACCTGATAGCCTGTCACAATCTGCAGCTCATAGAGCTGTACGACTGCCAACTCGTCACTAGGAACGCTATACGAAAGCTCAGGGTGAGTTATGTTTGGAAAATTCGATTTGGAGATCTTTTTCGTGGTTGCGAGCACTAGTTGTTGTAATATGATTTATTTACAAACATACAAAATTATGAAGAGCCAAGTTATTTATAACTTTTTTTAAATAGTCCTTAGCTTAGTGATAATAAGCATAATTTCAAAAATGTAGATATCCGTCACCCTTTGTACTGTTTTTACAAAAGCTAAAATAAGAGGTGTAGGTTTGACAACGACGATATAGCTACGAGCAAATTATACTGGGTGAATATTTATATCTAAACGAAAATGACATGGCACACTCGGTAGGTAATGCTGAAACTGTTCCAGTCCAAAATAAGATTATTTATTTTATTGTTTAAAATTTAAATAACTAAATCCCCATATGAGTTTGTTTTACATTCGTATGTTTTGTATGAATACCCTACAATTATACTCCACTCAACAAATATAACTTTCTCCAAGATAGTTTTTACATCACCTACTGCGTAAGCAGTAAGAATTGCTGTATTGTAGTTTGGTAGTCCATTCAATAAATCGGTTTGTTTGACTGTCAGTTATATCCATGTATTTCTTTCAGAACCACCTGCCCAACATAAAGGTGCACGCGTACTTCGCCCCGGTGACGCCGCCGGTGGCCGGGCCGGGCGCGCGGCCGCGGTATTGCCGCTGCTGCAACATTATATGAGTTATATGTGAGTATTTTGAATAACCATAGGTTTGATTTGGACTTTAAACGTGTTTTTATTGATTTGCTAGCTGCTCTGACAGACTTTTCTGTCAAAAGTTATTGGCCTGTTTTTATTGTTTTCCTCATCATTTTTACGTTTTTTCTCTCCTTAATAACCTGCTTTGTACCCTAACAATTATACAAAATAAATAGCCTAATTGGTCGAGTTGTTCTCGGTTTTGCACTTAGCAACACGTTGGCGATACATTTTTATTTTTATTGATTTACTAGCTTGCCGTCCGCGGCTTCGCCCGCGTTTCGTTATATATTATGGCCAAATTGCATAAAGTCTATATAAATTGTAGGCCATGTGTTAATCTGATTTATAAGCTGTATTACTGTAAAGTTTCATCCAAATCCGTTCAGTGGTTTTTGCGTGAAAGATTAACAAACATACATCCTCACAAACTTTCGCATTCATAATATTAGTAAGATTTTCTGACTTTTTCATGTGTGTTCTTCAAATAATATATAAAATCTGCTGTATGAGTTGGTATTTCAACACGTATTGATTTATCTTTTTTTGCTTTTTATTAAAGTTTGGTAAAATTCATTAAGTACTAAATATTACTTTAGGTAGATAGATTTATTCATATATTTTAAATTTTTCCCACGAATTAGTCCGTGGCGACCCGTCTTATTTAAGTTTTTTTTTAGTGTTGAATTGGATTGAATGAAAATGGCAAAGTGGTAATAAAAAACTTTAAAACACTTTAAAAATACTCCTAAAGGTTAGTTTTTTTTTTAAATATTTTATAGAAGTTAGTGAAGAAAGTTTTAAACAACTTCATAATATTCCAAAAAAAAAGATTTGTTTTGTTATTCTTCTAAAACAGAATGTTTAAAAAATATTGTACTTTTTGCGAACATTTTTCTATCCAATTAAATGCAATTTTTCTTTTCGCAGGTCTATCAAAACTCATAGTGTGTATCTGGCAGAAGCCTGAAGAGTGAGTCCCACCAGGAATAGAGGCAGAGCCTAGCGGTGCTTTTAACCCGCGTGTTAATAAACCTGCATAATACGATGTAACATTAGAAAAAAATTTTTGAATGCAAAACATTGATGGATGATCAAAACTTGCTTGTGTTCTTCAAACTACTAAATACCAAATTGTCTGTGTTAGTGTTTTTTTTAATACTGTACCTACCGTGATACGTCAGTAGAGCTGTATGTCTTCCATGAGTTTATACCAATGACAGCCGCTAGCGTCCGCGTTGCCGCATTGACGTTTTTGTATGGGATTTCGTAACAGCGCCCCTAGTGATTATGAATGAAACAAAAACTGACATACAAAATTGGAAACTCATAGTGGACATCCTGATAGTGACAGTTAAACTTAGTGCTTCAATTTGAGCAATGCGACAGAATTTTGGGCAAAACCATAATTTATACAGTGGCAATTGTATTTTTCTTTCATGTAAATTGGGTCAGTACGATATGATTCTGCAAAAAAAAAACGATTTTACCTGTTTCAAAACAAAAAAAGTTGATTGAACGAATTTTTAAATGATTATCCAGAGGAAACCGTAAATAAAACAAGCAAAGTTGATGCCATTTTTTTTCTAATGGCACACGTATAACGGGATTATTAATATTTCTGGTAGGTTATAAGTGGAATTGTACGAATTTGTCGAACGAATTGTCGGGTAACTTGCACGTTACCCACCGTAAGATACTTTGGTAACAACGTCATTTTGTTGGGTAACTAACTCTTAGATCATAAAAACCAAACCAAAAAATCAACTCCAATATTCGATACTAAGTTCGAATGTGTGAGTGTTGACTCGCAAAACACATATACTTAGCCAAAAATATCATTTTACGCAACCTTAATACGCTGAAGTACTCTTTCATTTTCAATGCAAGCAATTGATGGTTACGACATTATGAAATAGGGTATTTGACATCATCAGATTCTATCAATCATTTAATATAATCAAAAACTACATTAAAACTTAAGGCTGTATAAAACTTTTAGGTCGTCCAATTAATTGTATGGCCCTTCAAACTTTGGTAGGAAAATCCATTTTTGGAAGTGTAAAGTAAATGAAAAATACTATACCATTTAATAATCTATACGATTTAAAGCAACTTTTGTTATGGTACCATACACGTAAACGTAAAATTGAATATAGATGTCGAACAAACGTTTTGCAGAACGCGAAGAAATATCGCAAATGACTGTATTTGTAGTTTGGGCAAGTCCAAAAATGTGTTTTTTTTATTGCGATATCTCGGGGAGTTTTGGTGCTTTCGAAATATGTTTTTACCAATGTTTATATTTTTAAGAAGTCTTTCTATAACACAAAAATAGTCCAATACCCTTTTGTCATTCTAATCACAGAGTGTTTGAGTGCTAAGTTTGTTTTTCAAGCACACATATTTTAGGACACTTTTTAGTAATTCATGGGGGGTGTCTTCGGTATTTATGATCGAAGAACTAACTTTGTCAAGTTTTCAGAACCAGAGTTTTTCGTAAGTTATCATATCAATCAATTGAGTAACAAAGAGCTTATTCTGCTTCTAGAGATTATATCAGTTAGCTTTTAAGTTTTATAGTAGCATTTTGAATGGAAAGGAACGTGAGACTGTTTTGAACGAGAAGACTGATCTAAAAGGAATGAAAGTGGTTGATGCTAAGTCAAAATTGTAATAAGAGTTGGGCTTTTGAGTAGCGATATTTTTTTAAGACATGCTGTAGTTTTTGACGAAACGATTTGCGTAGTGCGCTGTAGCACGGTTTCTTGCCTTGACTTACGTAGTGTCCCGGGTTCGATTACCGGTCGAGTCAATTCAGGAAACTATCTTTACTAAATTGCCTCGTGACGGGGTGTGCTGAGAGACGACTCTGGCTTAATTTCTTGTCTGGTACCTCGTAACACAGGAATATTAATCCCTGCTTCAAGACCATGACATGGTGTGTTGTTTGGCGCATATATATTTATTTTAACGCAACACGATTGGTTATTTTTACGATTTTTACTTGTAAGTTCCAGTTAGTTACCCTTACAAATGAAGTTACCTTTTTATTGGAGTGTGCACTTAGGAGCATGTAGAAATGTCAGCCTTACTAATCATGTAATAAATAAATAATAAAAATAGTTAAAATCTTGACTGCTCTGTGATGACGATGAGGTCCTTCGGTGTGTGTAATACTTGGGTATCTTAAAGAAATGTTATTTTTATATACCTCTGATTGAACTGAATGGTTCTTTTAGAAATCATTTGGATTTCAACTGTATTTTTTTTGAACTTGCGGTATGTAAATAGCTCTTAAAATGTTATTTTTTATTTGGCTAGGTTCACTACCTATATATTTTTCTAAAAACAAGCGATGCATAAACAGAGGCGAGAAATGATGGTTTTCATTATAAACCAATGTGTCCTTTCTATGATTTGAATATCCATAATTCCGCATTCAACAATAACTTTGCTAGCTAGAATTAAAGATGTATGGTGCATGAAATACAGAAAATACAAAAATAGTTAAGACATTATGTCTCGGGTTGTACTCGATCCATTACCCGTGATATGAAAATTGTACCTTTAGTAATTGTTTTAGTAATCTAACATGTTGATTGACACTTTCGATCTGTTGGAATATAAAGGCTTTAAGTAAAACAGGTTTTTACTCATGTTATTTATTATTATTGGGTTTCAAAAACCTTTATTTTCTGTGTACTACTTTTTTATATCTATAACAAAAATCCATGAAATGATTTGAATTAATGACTATTATCGATACAAAAGGTCGACTCAAACACATCCCTAGCTCTTATTGATTGGTTGGTTTGTAAAGTTTACGGAGTAGAATTAGTGATGTGTATATTGTAAAACGGGCAAGGTTATCGAGGCTTTAATGGGGTACCGTGCGAATCGTTTTGCTTTAGTCTTGTATGGTTTGCATTTTGTTTAATTATATTTTTACTGTACATTTATTTATCTAGCATATTAATTGATGCAACATTGCAACTATATGTAAAGTAGAATTAAAATATTACTTTTAATTCTGAGTTAATTAGAAACGAGCAAACATTTGAAATTTGTCTGTTACGAAGATAAACTTGGGGCATTGAATAACGTCAAACCTAACGCACTTCTATCATTTATTACATTTGTCAGTCACTCTGTGCCGGCCCCTATGAGTTTTATTGCACGGTTATATATAAACATATATATTAAAACTAAACTGACCAAAAAGTGTATGATAACAACATGATTCGCACCGCACCCATTCTTAGAAGGATAAGTACGGATGATATATTTATGTATGTTTCGTAAGATATATGAATAATGTGATGTAGTGATATGCGGTTCAAAACCTATACATATAATGCGAGCTATCACACTAGATGGGGGTATGAGCAAGGTGTGTTTCCCGTGTCACTAATAACCTAACAATATTGTAACATGAATCTTAAATGACGTCATTTTCATGACTCGCTACTCCTAGCGCCATCTAGTGAAGCTAGAACTAAAGATTTCTATATTTCAATCCCACTTCTGGATAGCCATGAATGCCAGTGTACCCAAGTACGATTGTGGAAATATTTTTAATGTAATAGCTAATGTACAATAAGAGTGTTGTGTCAATTCGATTAGTACACCAAAGATCGATAGTGATGTGACTAATTCTATATCGATAAAAAACGACACCAGTCATATTGAATCACAACTTGTTGTCGATACTGCCTCCTGCGTCAGTCGTGAGTTATTATCACTTATGGAACATTGTTAGTTCTGAGTCTTGGTGTTAATAACATTTTAGCATATATTCGAGAATATCGAAATATGTATAGCAGTGTCTAATACACTCAGTACAAGTTTGGTTTAGATGAAGTGAGACGAAGATGATACATTTAAATTACTAATCAAATTCACACAACATTATTTTAAAGGTTACTGTAATAAATATAAAAATGAAGTCATTTTAACATCACTTTCGTCCATAGATTATCTTGTCAACTGTCACTTCTAACAATAACTCAATAGATTTAAAATAAATAAAAACGTGTTCAACAAGTTAATAAGTGCTGAAAGATTATTTTTCTTTTATTCTGAGGTCGGAGATAGTTCGTGTATGCGAAATGCGATCATTGGCGATCGCATTGCAACTTTGTAGCGGTTTAAGGGGGTTAAGCGTGAGCTGGTGATAAGTGAAGGTCCAAAGCTATCGATAATATTAATGGTTAATGGTTTTCATTTTTTGTATTCGATTGACAATATTACGAAAAACTAAACTACCTACTACGGATGGGTACTTTCATTCATTCATAAATAATATTGATTGGCTCTGTTTCGTAGTATCGATATTGCCACATACTATTATCGATAGTTCAGGTCAAA
Organism: Udea olivalis; assembly: GCA_947369235.1. NCBI lineage: Eukaryota > Metazoa > Arthropoda > Insecta > Lepidoptera > Crambidae > Udea > Udea olivalis. The sequence continues at coordinate 10,145,787 of OX376369.1, forward strand.
TGATAATTCGACAACACTACTTTCGAGTCCTATATCATTTATCTCTTCTCACATCTTATTGTATTATCTAAATAGTATTGGCAGAAATAATAAAACAAATACAGTTCTTTGTTTATGATAGACTTTCTGGGTTCATAACCGGTTTAAGTCTTAGGACGCATCAAGAATTCTTTAGTTAGGGTGGCATACGCTACGTGTGTGCCCTTCATGCCCGAGCAGCTGTTTTGGCAGATCTGACTGGTATGCCCTTACGTATATGGCCCGCTATTGCTATCCAGACAGGAGCTATACTAACCCTAACTGACCTTTTTAGACGTCAAGTTTTTAAGTTTCGAGACCAGATCTACTGTTCTAGTGCATTTATTTACACAATTTTAAAAATACACCTCTTACATTGTTTTCTGCCAATACTACATGAACTTGAAAGTTGGCATATATTGCATCGTTATTGTATCTTAGTGTGATTATTACACAAAATGGTATTTACAAGACTTATCATTGAATAAAAAATGTTTAATAATGATCTGTTTTTATTATAACCCTGAATACCTCTTTTCCGAATCAATTATTTTCAGAGATTGATACGTTACAGATAGGTAAGTTTATCTCTAAAAAAGCATAACTACAATGATAACAGGAGGAATCTTTGTCTTTAGTTGGCTCTGTTTAAGAGTGATGGTTTAAATATCATATTTGTATGAAGATGCATCAAAATGTTTGTGGGGTCTTGAATAAAACATAACATTTTTATAACAATATCTCTATATTTATGGCACTTCAATATTTTGACAAAACACTTGCGATAAAACCTTAGGTTCGAAGCTCTGAGGAAATAATAACATGGTAGCTATTTTCAGTGGCACCTAAAAAACTTTTCTTTTGCTAAACAGTTAAACATTTTGAAAAGAAACCCCAGTTAGCGCCACTTACAGTAGCTGCATAGATCATAAATAACACGCTGACGTCACATCAAATTAGCGATTTTGATAGGTGTTCTGGCTATTTGACGTCGAATACTGCATCGTCATTGGCTGAAGAGCTGTCAAATAGCTAACGACTACAATCTGTGTCGCACGGTCAGCAGTTCGGTGTAGACGAGGCAGCATATTTGCTGATAGACTGATTGATTCATAGTTGCCATTACATTATCATGTTCCATTTAACCGTCTATTCACATAATTGATTACATTTTTAGGTACCACTGAAATCTAGACCAAATAAGATCTGTAATACTGCTCGGTTATTGTCAGAAATATATGGCAATTTTCATTCAAACCATTGGAGTACAGGGTTTTATCCATTCAAGACTTTTTGACTGCAACAAAACTATACAATTTAATTATTGAATTAAAAAAATATATTTAAAGACAATTAAAACAGGCTTTTGTGTGAACTACATCTGCTATGGCTCAGGAAATATAGTTTCGTTATACATCTTCTTAAAAATTAGCCAAAATACTGTTGCGGACAGGGAAGAATTCCTTACAATTACTCCATACGGAATCCTTCGGTCGCTTCTCACTATAGCATCTGTGGAGAGCGCGATTTGAAAAAACCAACGACAGATAATGTGCAAAAGAGACGGCAATGCAAATTTCAGTGACAGATAGACATCGTTAATTTGTACGAAATTCTTCCTACGCGAACACAGTTTTCTCTAAGTACCTTTTCTGTTTCATCCGACAGATTACCCCTTTGTCATTAAAACAGAATCAGTCTAAAAATACTGAATGCATAAGAACGCTTTGGTCTTATTCATTCTTGGCGCTCTGTCAACATTTACGATAAGTACGTTAACAGATCATTAGGTAAAGTATGTATAATGAACTGATTCCGTTTCATGACAAAAGCGGTAAGAGTACCAATTCAACGTAAAACTTTATAACCCTTTAGATTAGCAGTCAAATATCCTAAGCGAAAAATAACTTAGAAAGAAAGAGTAATACAGGTTTTATACATATTTTTACATTGATTGCAAATTAAACCGAGTTAAAAAGTTAGCTGTTAAATCCTTGATAATCCTTGAACAACTCTGGGGTAGTAGTTTTTTTCGCTAATTTTCTTAACTCGGTTTTTAAACATGACATCCTGTTTTCACTTCGGACCAACGGATGACATGAGAAAAATATGACAGCGGGCCACATAGTGTTAAGTATATGTGGGGCCACGAAACAAGTGTTTAGTTCGTTAAAATGTATCCAGAAATGAAAAAACTTACAGTAGGTAGGATATTTTTTTCAACCCTTGTTTTGTCCCCCTCTGAGAGGAGTCGGCGAGCAGTAGACTCGACAATTTTGAAAACCGCAAAGCGAGTAGCTTGTTAGTGATTTCAAAAATAAAAGTGCAATATTATTCTTATTTTTTGTATTTTTCTCACTTTAGCATAAAATAACAGCACTGACTTTTGTTGGACCAGTGCTGTAATGCTGCCGATAAAAAAATAAGTATCCTTTTAACAATTTTTATAAAATTAGGTTTAAAATTTTTGGTATATTCATTCAAGTTCAATTCAACTTCACTTTACAGTGATTTTTGTGAATAACATCATAAAAGCAATGTATTATTTGAAACAAATCAAATTACTTATTTTTATTAATGTGTTGTACCATTTGTTAATTAACGGTTTACAAGCACTTGTTACAAAAGTGAGTGGTGATTTTATCCCAAAAGCTTTTTTGTTATATCAAAAAATAAACACATGCGAAACAAACCTTAGGGCGAGGTGGAAACCTCATTCAACAATAAGCCCATGTCTGCATAGATATGTTAAAAACTCTAATTGACTATGTAACTTTAGTTTTCAGAACAGCTAGTCAATCTAAATGCGTGATATGCAATAATTAGAAGGTGAAGAAAGAAGTATTTAATAAATAAATGTGTTGAAACACATTCCCTTCCGAACGCAGTCGGATAAAACAAAAAAATGTTTCGCATCCGTAGAAATGTGTCCCAACACTAGATTTACATTTTTATTTTTATCTCTATAATATTAAATTAAAGCGAATAGGATAAAATTGTATTTACTTATGTCTTAAAAACAGCATTTGTAATAAAAAATTCTAGATACATTACGCATTTAAACTAGCTATCACTTTGAACACACTTTCCTACTAAATTAGTAGCTTTCGTTAGTGGCAATTTATAAATTCTACTATTCTATGTATTCCTTAATTTTGACTTGATATCAAGTTTTTTCCAGGCGCTAGTCATGCAAATTTTGAATGCACACTTCAACAAAAAGTAAGTAAATAGTAGTTAAATCCGAAAGACACTGCGGTGTCGTTGCGTTTATGTTATGATGAAGGCTTTCGTTATGATTATGACGTATAAAAATTTACTTATTTACTTAAGCATTAGCGTCATGTCTAGCGCAATATGTGACAGCTAATTTAAAATAGTAGATCGTAGGGTAATTTCTTAGCATTCCAAGGTGTCTCGGCTGGGTGGAAAGCCCAACTACAGTGCTGTGACTCATGCCTGACCGCCTGTACCATAACATTTTTACTAGCCTTAAAAATTTAAATTATTACCACATGCAATGAATGTGATATTATTTAAAAGGTAAAACTCGTACTTTTATCTAGCAACACTTTAAACGTAACTCGGGTTATAAATAAATTCAAAATTGTTTGGATGCTGAGTAATCATTTCGAATGTTGCCAGCATAAAAATAAGGTTATAATTTATATCCAAAATTATTAGACACGCCAGTGTCGGGAGATTAAGTATTACTAAATAATTAATAACAATTATAGGAAGATTATGTCTATCATATGATATTATGTTGTATCTATATTCTTCATAATTAATTTACATATCAAATAACCTATTATATGCTTTGCACTCATTATTATATTATAATCTATAAATATTTATATACAGGGGTAAATGAAAGCAAAAATAACTTGACTTATGATAACGTGCCGCCTGTAAAAAGCTAGGCACATTCTGTATTATGGCTTATTTATTGCACCGATGCCGACCTAATATAACTCTGTGTATTAAAGGAACTACAGTGGTATGAATTATTCTACTATTCGTGAATCACGTTTAATTTACTGACAACACTGGAAAGATTTTTAGTGATGCGTGTAATATATTCTTTGTAATGTATAAATTCGAAACAACTTAGCTATTTGGTTAAAAAGGTGCACTAGGATGTTTTAAAAAAAGTAAGGAATTATTTTAAGAGAAACGAAGGATAAAGATGGCTCTTTGTGTAGGCTTGGTAAATGCAGTCTAATTTTTGAAGAACTTGAAACTAGCACTATATACTTTTGAATCAGAATTAGGGGTTGGGTGTTCATGCCAGTAAATTAAACATAACCTTAAAAACAAATCATCAAAGACTGTTAGGAGTTCTGAAGGACTTGAAGACGAAGGAGGTACATGGTTTTGGGCCGGGATCTAGTCTGCTGGATGACAGTTGGACATAGCAGAAAGTTAAGCACAACAGTTTATTATATTTATGAAATGAAATCTTATCAAAAACTGTTTTTATATAGGTTGCATCAAGCATAAAGCAGAGATTATTGTAACTTAAATGACAGAAGATATTTAAAAAATACAAATCTCAGGGACGTATTAATATATTGAGTGGTGTGTCAGCCGACAAAAATATATCGATAAATTATTATTTGATCAATATAAATTAGTGTCCATTTTATTGGTTTAATTATTCTTACAAATATGCGTATCATTCCGACAAGGTCACTTTGATTTGGCCATCATTTTATTTATTCATTCATATAAAAATATTTCTGTTCTTGTCCAATTACTCCATTTAATATGTAACAGTCTTTGTTGCTGTTTAGCTCTAATATAACGGTTGTAATATACTCATTTTTAGGTTTTTAATAATAATGTTTCCTTTTCAAAATCACGTCTTATTTCACCTAAAAATGTGAATATTACAACTCAATGCAACGCGAAAGTTAAATCCCTAACATTACTGTTACTCAAAACAAATTGTTCCTATCAATGCCGATATCTCATCAATGCTAACCAATCTCATTATAAAACACTAAGCAGAAAACTTAACAATTAAAATATTATCATAATATGTTAACGATTAAATTTTATTTGGTGTTTAATTTCGTATATTAATTACAACTAACTCAATACGCGTAGCTCCTACTATACTGTATCTCTAGCTTTTAGTTTTGTCTTCCTTAAACCTATAAACTCACTTCAAAGCATCAAACCACACTCGAATTAGTTCAAACTCATAGGTGTTTTTGCAAAAAATTCAGGGGCAACGCATGCATTATGCAAAAATTCCTAAAAATATTTTTGGTTATGGATGACTTGGTTATTCAGGCTCTCACAAAAGTGTGCTAAAATCTACGTAATAAATAATTTAAATTAATGTACAACTAAACTTTAGAAACTCTAGATAAATTCGTCATGAAAATATATCAGTATTTTAAATAACGTTACCTTAGTTTCGTATAAGTAAATAATTTACAGAAGGACTAAACTTCATACATGACAGTGTAGATCTGTGTCCGTGACCTGGCTGATAATTTGACGTAAAGACACGAGATACACATTGTTTCTGTCATTTATTATGAAGTTTATTTACTAAAATATTATTTAAGCGACAAAAATGAAGGGAAAATGTGTCAATCTTTTTCTTCAATCCTTTATTTCGTACGGATGCTATGGCTCAACCATCTCTGACGGCTAACATTATCTAGGGTTATTATCACCCCTATGGAGATTCAGCCTGTCTACAACAGGCTTATTTGGACAGTTTCACCTATTTTAACGTGTACATTTTGTTCTTATCAAAACTCTCAGGTAACTAAGTGCTTCTATATATTGGTCATTTCAGTCTGCTTAACTATATTTTGTCTTTATCTATCCTACGTGTATTAGACAAAGACAGAAAATAGAATCACGTCAAAATGACCCTATCCTGTCACTACTTATAAAACATGAAACACAACCTTTTTACATTACTCTTTTGTTCATAATGATGGCTTATTTTTATTGCCATAGAACAAATTATTTTAGACACCTAACCTACTTAATTTCATTTACGATTACTTAATGACCTTCTTAATAATGCGGCAGTTCTCGCTAGTTCTTTCCATTTCAATTTTACTATCTAATGTGTTCCACGTCTAGTAAAGTGCGTCTATGAGCAAATGCTGGTCAAAAGTTGGACCAATCACAAGCGCGCGGAGAAAAAACCTTAGTCGATATATTTATCGACAACCTTGCATCACTATGTGACTGAGCAATATTTACATGCTATTTTATTCAGATTTTGGAAAACCGTTTCGTGTTCGGCACTGAGTATACAAGCCGATGGTCTAGCGATGATATAATATAATATTCCTAGCGTAGAGTCCTATAACACACACTCGCTATAGTTCTATGAATGTCGTCATTTAATAATCATTATTCATTTCAACCACGCATGTAATCAACTACGAAAACAAGCATGTAAACAATTCCTATTAATTTCCTAATTTATTATTTGCCTACTCCCAGTAGCGCCCTAACCTGAGGCTCCAGCCACACTCTTTACTTTCGTAGTGTCCCGGGATCGATCGAGTGTCTGGGTGTGCTGGGAGAACCCCTGGCGTTATTCCTTGTCTGATAAGTACCAGAGGTCTGGTGTAACGAGGTCGTAAACCAGGATATTTATCCCTACTTCGAGACCATGCGAAGTGGTGTGTTGTCTGGTGGATATTTATTTATTTTAATATGTATCAGCTAGCTACCGGCATGTATACTCGGCCTTTCGCCTTTAACCCCCTAACAATATTCCTTATTTATTAAGTAAATTTAGAGCAAAATGCTGAACATGAGAATTGTTGTAGATGATAATGTGCTTAGTTTTTGTCGCAGCAGAAGCATAAAACGGTATTATATTTAGGCACTTTTAAAAATGTGATTATTGCTAGCATTTTACCAACGGACTTTTAGGTGGGGTAGTACGATTCTATAGCCTAACCTCGTAGTAAAATATGTTAGAGAAAGATATTCTGTAAATTCTTACACTACAGTAACAATATTATGGATTTAATCATAGTGTGTTTGTAAGAAAAGTTAACACATTCACCTTCTGACATGAATTTGGTACCCATTTTTAGTTTATCAGCCCACCACACACGTACGTATTTAACCATCGTGTACACGTCAGACCAAACTACACATTTTGCCACACATGTACGGATTTGCCCGCCGGGCAGCAATGTGCATCAGTGGCGAAACGACTTGTATGGCCTGACAGTACACGACAGGTAAATAGGTATCTGTGTGGTGGACTATTCAACTATCATTAAACACCACATTACGAAAAAAACATGTTTTAATATGTGGCACATGTCATAAACTAAAGGCCATCAAGATAGCACCTTTTTTGCAAAGTGCAACTGGGCAGCTGTCAAATAAAGGTTTGGGGCCACGTTCCAAAATGGGTGACAGGACAGTCACCAAAGGCGAAATGAAAATCACTCGAAAGAGTTTTTACATTTTGTTTCTCTTTCTACTTTATTGTTCTTTCCGGCACTAATTAAGGAGGTGAATTTCATTATACTGTCAACCACTGTTATTCGCAGCACAACGGTTCCATCAAATTTATAGTTTAATAATCTTACTGAAATTGTGATAATTCTTAAGAATATTTTTACCCCAACAGATCTCACTACAGAGATCTAAGTACCGGCTGTGCGATTCTGTAGTCTTCTTGAGCGAGTTCAATGCTGATGTTTAGTTTACCTTAGTATTTACATTAAGTCCATAACTGTCAGAATTACGGATCAACACCGTCGAACTCGTCGACAAGTCGCTCGAACAACAGCGTTGAACTCGTCAACGTGTTGGAGAATCGAAAAGCTCCGTAAAAACTAAGCACCGAACTAAACTACAGCTACTTTTGGACGAAGAATTAAACTTAAACTAGGTTCGGAGTCCAGTTCAGTCAATCGATTGGCGCGCCATCTACGGTCGGTCAATCGATTATTGGGATATCGACTCGAGTCGGTCGATCGATAGTCGGCCATTGAAGTCTGTTAATCGATGGTTCTGAGTTGATAACTGCGACAATATACGTAATTATCGTAACAATAAAAAAAACTAAAACATCTGTTGAATTGTAGGTCATGACATGATCTACTAAAAAATATTTACTTCATGGCCGAATTAGCTATATCATAATTTGACCAATTGTCATGGCATAAACACAATGTGGTACCATGATTAAACCTTGCATTACCTTATCATAAGTAACTAAACCGATCGATTAACGATCTCGATCGACTTACGGCCAGAATTATTATTACATCTTTAGATAGACAAAAAAACAACTATAAAAAGTAGCAGACTTCGCTTGCAACTGTTATTTTCTAAGCGGTTCCGTGGTGACCATGCTACTTTTCACATCAATCCTTCGGTTTACCTCAAGATGTAATACTAAAGGTGAGTTTCACATACTTTAATCACAACTTAACTAAGTCGCCGTTAGCAACTGTATAAGTTAGTACAACTAAGTGCTCATTATCACCGAACTTGAGCAATGCTTAATCTGCCAGTTTACGCGTACATTACGTAACCCCGTACTCATAAAAACGCGATTCGTTTTATAAGACTATTCTATCTAATGTAATATTTCGTTCGTTTAGAGCGGTTCAACAGTACAGTAGCTAAATTAGTTTAACACGTCATTATTATGAATAAGGGGACGACATTTAAAGTGACATAACTGTCATTTAGGCGTTACTTCAATTCTGGCCGTCAGCCGTCTGACTGTCATATCATAACTCAAGCAATCGCATCACTAAACTCAACTCGATTCTTTGACTGTCACAACGCCGCAATCGATTGACGTACAACTGTCAGGAGTCCGACCGACCGAGTCAAGCGTAGATTCTACTTCACCTCAGGCATGCACATGCGAGCAGAGCTACCGCCGCTAGGGCGAGTGCCGCGTCCACAGCAGGGGCCGTATTGCACATATCCTCCTCGCAGAAACACATGTGGCCTGTGCCAGTACTTTCCATCATGCAAACGTGGTCGACCATGAACAGGTTGATTTGGAGCTGAGATGTACACGTTCGGCGGACTACTTCGTACGCTGGAATAGAGAAGAAAACACTCATGATATTGGGACCGATAACTTCATCTCGAATAACGCAGCTAGAGGCAAGTTGTTTGTTGCCGTCGTGAGGAACTCTCAACCAAATGCTTCGACGAGCGCATCTGCATCCAACATAGTTAGCCCATCGCTGTTGTTGGGTTGCTTGGGTTCTTAACCAAATTTCAACCAGCGGAATGTTAACTTTCATGGATACGGATATGTTAGAATTTGACCATGTGGACTTCATCGTCCGTGATGGTTGCAGTACGGGAAGGGGTCTTGAAAACCCCTGCTTCTTCTTCGCTTGTCTGGTGCCTTCTGCATAGGAGCGAATCCGTTTGCGAAGCAATAATGAGAAGAAATAGGTGCTAGACTTTGACCCCTTAAAGCAAAATTGACACAAAACTCAAACAACTTCATTCAAATAGGCATTCACAGTAAGTACTTTTAAATAGTCAATTTTAAAGAAAGATATACTAAATAATAGACTTAAATACTATAACAATATAGATATATAAATACACAGTATACAGACAAGCATATCGACCGATTCGGTTATTTTTTTATTTTTTATTTATTTTTCAAAATAGGTTACTTTTAATATAGTTTCGTTTATGAAAACTTTGCCTTTGGCTTTAACATATAAAATTATTTATTGCTACCGTTAAGCGGGTCATTTACTATAGTCAAAACAAACTCACCGAATCGGTCGATAACTTGATGTCAAGCTCAAACTAATTCTGTGATCCATTGTTTCTAAACACACTATGCCGAAGATACGCGACGGAAGTTGGGCATGATTACGCCTGCAATGCTATTTGAATTACGTGTCATATCAGCCAATGCCATGCCATGATGGCTTTGTACAGAGGCGTTCAGATCAACCTTTACAAAACCATTGCAAAATGTGTCCTATGCCAGCAGCAAAAGGTGCCCCTATGTAAAGGTTGATGTGAACGCCTCTGTACAATTTAAAACTGAGCCTGTGGGGCATGTAGCAGTGTGGCTCATACGGACCAGTTCACGTCAAGCTTTACATAGGGGCCTTTCTTTGTTTCGTACCACGTCATGGTTTGGTTGAGTTTTGTACCATGTACGAATAGTGGGACGAGTGAGCTCTATTATTGTTGAAGACATGAAAGTGGTGGTGGTGAATACTCAGTAATTAGCCTATACTGTACCACTGCTGGGCAAATGCCGCCATCATTGAAATCAAGTCATCGCTACAATGGATGGTGAATACTTACGACTCTTAGAATATCGCACCATCTTCACACAGCACCCGTTACAGGTCTGCAGCGGCGGCTGATCCCTCGGCAGCGCTGTGTAGTTGAACGGGTCTTTGCAGCGGTAGTCGGTCCAGCTGTCACACTCGTAGCAGTAAATTGTGCGGGCTGTGGACAGGGGTCACAGTCACATTCATAAAGAGGTCCAAAGCTTGAGGCTAAGGCGTGATAATGGGGGTGGAACTATGGCGTCTATTACAGGCATCAATGGAGTTCTAAATGTTGAGAATTATACAATATCTGCCTACTTGAATAACAGGTAGATCTGTCACCAGTATAATATAATAGTTTATTATCTGTCTCCAGGTTCTGTTACTAGCATGTGGTGCAAGTCCTTATAATATGTTATCTGTCCTAGTTTCTATCTCTCAGCAGCAGTTGTTAATAAGTCTTTGCAGCGGTAATCGTGGACAGTGGTCAAAGTCACAGATATACCGAGTGGTAATCAAAAGACCGTTTCTCTCTGAAGATTGTTTTTGTAAGCCTTCTGATAATTACCCGCTATAGAGAGCAGGATTATAATCATCACAGTCAGATGGAGAAGTGGAAGTATAAAAAGTTTATTAAAGATGCTAAAATTTGTCAATTACTGGTTCTCACTTATGGTCTATCACTTTTTGTTTCTAGATTCTGTTACAAATATATGTTGCTAGTGTCTGTTACTAACATCTACTGTATAGGTATCTATCTATCGCTCTCAGCAGCTTTGGTTTAGCGAGGTCATGCAGAAGTAGCCGGTTCAGCCGTCACCATCATAGCAGTATATCGTGCAGGCCTTCGACAAATGGGAGTCATGATTAGTCGAACAGAGATCCTGGTCTGTGGGACTATGAAGTCAACGAAACGTCCGATTCATCAGAATCAAATGTGTGTTTATATGGCTGTAGTCTTTTCTACTCATAGAACAGAGGGCCCAACGAGAGCATCATGCCCCTAAGCTTTTATATGTAATATCAAAATGTTTTTGAATGACATTTGAATAACGCTGATTTTGTGAGCTGTGTGTCTGTGTATTGTTTGGTTTGTACTTTGTATGTATATTAAGGTCGGTTGTCAGATATACCTGTACGACACTATTTCGCCAGGGTGGAAGTGTTGGAATCACATTACGATTTGCCATAAAATCTGAAATAAGTTAATAAATTGTATTTTATTCTGTGCCCAAACTAAGCAAAGCTTGGCTTCTATGGGTGTCAGAGACTGATGAACATATCTAAATAGATAATTATGAAAATATTTATAGTATGCAGAAATAGTAAAAATAAAGTTACAATACGAAAAACTGTCAGTGTTATTACAGGGTTATTTGAGAAAATATCAACAACCTCGCAAGACTAGGTAGCTACCATCATACAACAACATTTGTTCTACGACTTTTGATAATTTGACATAATTTACTGTGATAGAAAAATAAACATCAATTTATTTTACATCTAAATGTTCTTATCTCTGTGCGCATGGCATCGCAAAAATAAGGTAAACAAACCCTTCCGAATCACGGGGTGTGAATCCGAATCACTTACTATGTACTTTATATCAATAACAGCAGAGTCGCGCGCGCTTCTCGCACGCGTTGCCTTATCGTATGTGAATGAAACATAAACTTACAAATGTCACGACAGTACAAAAAAAGCATTTAACATTATTTTTCAATAATGTTTTGACTCAAGATAAAACTCGTAGAACAAATGTGTTTGTGTATGATGCCTACGTAGTCTTGCGAGGTTGTTGATGTTTTTTCAAAAACCCTGTATTTTTTATTTGGCTTGGTCGCCGTTGTCGGCCTATATTTTCGCAATCCTTGTAAATCTACAGTGTACTCACTACTCAGGCTAATCATTTAAAAATAGGTAGCCTGGTTACTAGCTAGGTTTCAAGGTATTTCAAGCGGTCGCTAAGCCTTGCAAGGCTGTTTCAGCACGCAATGTGGTGAACGCTCTGATTTGTGCTTATCTTGATGTCCTTATGTGAATATCAGCATACGTTGCCGACCCTTTATTTCGCAATGACCACGATTATTAAGGAATGTGAAATGGTAATACTAGGGTGGTCTAAGAGATTTTTATGTGTATGGAATTCGAAAAGTGATTTAATTATGAAATAATTTTGAAAAACTAACAGGACTGACGTCGACATATTTACCCGTGCCGTACAGAATCATTAGTTGGTTGAGAATCACTCAAAAGAGATAAACTAGCTTTCATTGTCAGTCATTTTGGAACTAGTGTAACTGTCACTCGTTTTGGAACCCAACCCTAGTGTTTGACATACACAACGTCATGCGACGTGACGCCACGTTTCAATCTAAGCATTGCGCTTCGATTTGAATTTCCCTCGTAAAATTATCACTTTGAATTAATTGAGTTTTGTTACAATCAAATTTCATTCAAGGTTCATTTAACAAAAAAATAGTACCATATTTTTTATAACAAGCATATTTCGTATAATAAAAGCTCTAAAGTTTGTACCTTATTTAAAAAAATACATGCCTTCATTCATATGAGCTAAAAAGTAGGTCAATAAGAAATAAGCAGAGCGAAATAAGTATAACTCAAGGTCATGATTAGGTAGGTATCATGTCTTGCAATGTAACTTAGAAGAAAACTCGATTAGTTGCGTTCCAATCGATAGTCTAATCAAATTAGCTGCACATCCCTATTCCTGACGCAATAACCTTGTTAGTGCTGCTAATTATATCGATGTCCATAATAAGACAAATAGCAACATGTAAAGTACTTATACAGTAATTAAGAATTGTTTGTGTGATAAAACGTATTTAAATGTATGGAAATATATATCTGTGTATGTCTATTTTGATAGTTGTGTGAGCGTTTCGTCACCATAACGTAACGCCATTTTTTGCTCATGTGGTTGCAACACCGGTAGAACTCACCTAACGACTTCGTCCCATCAGAACTACAGGATGTCTCAAAAATTAGTGATAAGCCGAAGCCCAGTAATAGAGCATTACTAGGGCTACCCGAATCACCCCCATGTATGTTCTGCGATTTTTGGTGGTTTTCGAGATATAATTTTTTTACGAATTTTTGGGTTAAGTCACTTTTTTGGTCACTGGGGCTCGAGGGTTTGCAGTACCGGAACTGAACTGGATTTTCGAATTCCCTGTACTGGAGCCTACCTACCCAGTATTTCAAAACTTCGGTACTGGAAAAAAAAAAAATTGGTAATTATTTTAAGAGTATCGTCATCATCCGTGCAGTCCGCCTTTCATATTTTTTTGGCCAACTTCGCGCGGTATTGTGCATCCTCAGTGAGTCTGGTGGCACGCATGGGGTTGCATAAGAAATTCGGATCACGATTTGTAAGTTTTTAGGTTAAAATAGCGCTATTTAGGTGTTATAATGATATTTATGAGGGATAGCGGGGGGAGGGCTACCCCCTGTACTACCCCCACTTCGCGGAACCCCGTGGTTATGGAGATATCCATGGTTAAAGTGTTTAGGTTAAAAAAAGCAGAATTTAGTTATTAGAATGATATTTATGGTTTTTTCATATATATTTTTTTTAATCTTTTCTGGAACTCGCCGGCCGCTGCCGCGGCACGCTCGCTTCGCTCGCTCGTGCGTTTTTTGGTCGCACTTCTAACCTAACCTAACCGAATTTATGTCTTCACGGCTAAGTGTTTTGTTTTGGCGGAGGGCTTCGCCCTCGGGCCCCCCATCCCGGTGTCTATGCCGACCACCGTTCCCGGGATTTTTGGATTTTTTTTAAGTTTCTTTGCTGGCGTTTTAGGTCGCTGTTCTAATCTAACCTAACCGAATTGATGTCTTTTCACGGCTGGGTTTTTTGTTTCGGAGCTCCCCTTCCCGGTTTCTATGCCTACCACAGTTCCCGGGATTTTTGGATTATGGCTAAGTTTCCGCGCCTCCGGCTCTTTTATATTCACTCTAGAGGTAGGGCAGACAAGCCTACGTGGAGTCGGGGTGCTCTGATTCTATTTTGAGTAATAAATAGCTTACATACTTACTTACTATCCAACGGAATTCATAGTGCCTTAATTTAGTTAACATAATAGAAATTCAAATTCACGAAATTTGTCAAACTTATCCTTTTTAACCCAACTTTTTAGGAAAATTTCAAAATTAATAAAAAAACTACGCACCTCCGCGCAGTTATGGTGTTGTTTGAAAGGGGAATCAACCCCTCCAAAAACGTGGAGTTCTACTTTTGAAGCTTCGAGGCGGATTTGCCGGACTCAGTGAGCTCGGTAGGCTTGTAGGCCCGAGGCAGGGCGAACCGCGAGGTCCCTGAGCCACGCCTCGAGACTTCAAAAAGCTCGAGCCTTCAAAAGAGCTCGAACCTATCAAAAGAACTCGGGCCTTCAAAAGTCTTATTAAACCTTTTTTTCACTATATTTTTTTTCAATGTCTTTTTTCTGTTAATAATCCTCTATTATTCAAAATACCCTTCTGATCACATATTATATCCCACGAACACATATTTAATTTTATTTTTCAAGTTGATGTTTCATTTCGGACAACGTTGGTCCATTTTTGTTAGTAGACATATACTTACAAGCTATATTAGTAACAAATAATAAACGACAATAAGAAGCCATAAATATAAATAGAAGAAAAGGAAGACTCCAAACGGAAAACAAACTTGAGAGCGACTCGCCACGTAAAAAAGTCTCGAGCGCTAAAAAAGACTCGAGCCCTGAAAAAGCCTCGAGATCGATCGAGCTCTGAAGAAGGCTCAAGTTCTGGAAAAGGCTCCTGAGTCGTCGAGCTTCATTCAAACAAGGCGAGCCCTGTAAACGACACCGAGCTCTAGACAAAAGGACTCGTAAGCCTGGAGCCTTGTACATCACTACTAATGATGGTTTTATAGACCTTGAGGTTGATCGGCATTTTGGGGTCACAAAATTAAATGTCACCAGTCCCGCACGCCATTTGGCCCAAGCCGTGGAAATTCGGGCTCTGACGTCGCTGTCGATGTCCCCGGACGCGCACAACACAGATCACAGGTATTTGACACGGTCCGTGCGCTCGACCACGTCAACGCCCATGCGGACGGACTGGCGATTTGTGGTGTTACAAGCCATGTATGCTGTCTTCGCAGTACCAAGTTTGGGGCGGCACTGTGGCGGATGGCGTGGAAGATGCGACACGCGAACCGAAAACTGCCGAATCGTACCGATTACCCTCGAATACGAATCGGGCACGTACTTCTGTCGTGGTTGATTTAAAAATCCAAATTGCGTACTAGAGTTTTGGTGTTTGTGCAGTACCGGGAATTTCCGGGACATAGTTTAGATTTCCCGGTACTAAAATTTATCGGGAATTCTAGGTATTTTCTGTAACCGAGAATTCCCGGGAGCAAACCCTAGGCACGATTAATTGAGATACATGCTCCATTTTTTTTCATCGTTAGCTGAATACTAGACCCACTTGATTTAGCAGCATTCACCTTAATGACACTTATCCGTAATTTAAAAAAATAAATGAAACTGAAAAAGAAAATACTGTTTTTTCCCAAAGTTTTCAATAAAAAACATCAAAAAAATGTTAGGGATGGTGGCTTTCTCGTTTAAAACTGATTCAAAATCGTGACAAAAAATTTTTTTTTGTTCATGGTTGTATTGTAAGGCCCCGTTGTAAGGCCCCAAAAATTTTTTTTTGTTTCGTGGCATTCTCGCTAACCGAGAACATCGCCGTTTTGAAAACTTTTTTGATGATTTTTTCTGAAAATGCATTTAGATAAATAAATAAATAAATATCTGGGACAATTCACGCCAAGATCATCTGACCCCAAACTAAGCAGAGCTTGTACTAAGGGCGTCAGAGACTATTAAACATACTTAAATATTTCTAAATACATACATAAATAGATAAAACCCAGACACACAACAAATACAAATGTTCGTCACACAAATATTTGTCATGGGTGGGGATCGAACCCACGACCTCCGCCGCTAAAGGCAGGATCGCTGCCATTGCGCCAACAGGCCAGTCAAATATGGTTATGAGTTAAGTTTTATTTGCTACCATAAGATTTTGAATTTACACTTCCGATAAAGACAAGTAAATTTAAGTAAGATGCCGTTGAACTATCTCATCGAAATTTATGTGATTAATAGTTGACATAAAAAGCTAATTTTTGAGAAACATTTGGACAAAAAAGTTTATCTAACTTTTTTTTAAATGCCCTTCATAACTTTGGGGAAAAACAGTATTTTCCACTTTTTCAGTTTCATAATATATGAACCTTAAAACCTCATGGCGCCTCGTATTTGTGAATATTGACGTAGTATTTTTATAATTGATAAAAAGTGCGGGGGTGGTGTGAACGAAGTCGATAAAAGTGCAATCATTTTTTTCCTTCCTAGTTTCGAAAACTTACCTCTGTGTGAGCTTGCATTTCAAGATGATGCTTGACATATATAGCCATACTTGAAAACCCCTGTTGTGTCTCTTTTTCATGTGACATCTTTTTCTAAACGCAGTCTAGATAACTATGGAACATACTTAACTAGTACTAAGAGTTGGCTAAGCTTTGTGTAATAGTATTTATGAAAAGTGTTAAAAATGAAAATGTACATACGTGTATCCTACTTACTATTTAATGCAAGATAGAGATAATAAATTAGTGTTTTCCAATCCTCCTAGGTAGATTGATTCGTTGCTCTAAATCAACTAGATGAAATCATATTCTTTCTTGAGCTACGAGTACATATAAAGAACAGGAAAACTGAATTGAAAATAGAAAATAAAATGTTTTTGTTGGTTTCTGAAGCTACAGGATACATGACCTCGAATTAAGAGAAACGGTGAATATCGCCCCCATAGATAATTGCAGGTGTAGGTAGGTACAGTCTATTACAGGTATTTTTGACCGTCGTTCTACTATAGTTAGGGGAGTCTCAAGATTCCTACCTATTATTAGAATCCCTAAGAAATCCCTTCATTATTAAAAAAGTCTGAACGTTGGTTTAGTAAAGAAACATCAAGCACTGTTTGGCATTTTTACTAATGCTAATTTTAATGGGTTAAATACTGATGTAAATAGGTATCTTATATATAAGGTACTTACCAGAAAACGCCTTGATCTAAATATAATAAACGAATAGTTTAAAATTAGTAAATATAATTTCATTTCGCTGTGAGTTGATGTCTTTATCGTATTTTTCTTTCAGCATTTTCCTATTATAATATAATTTATGATGTGCACAACGGGTGAAGGTAACTAAATAATGAATATGAAAGTTATGACGGTTCTATTGTAGGAATAGCATGTGAAAAATGTTTTTATCTAAAGCATAGAACAAGAAATGGAGGTCATTTGAACTTGCGTGATAAATAACAAACCTTTTTTAAAGTGTTATTTTTGCGCCATTGACCTGGTCATGCTGAGTTTATTATGACATCACGATAACTGCATGTCATAGAAATCGAACGTGCAATTATGCAATTGAAGCAAATGGATCTAAAATTACTGAAACAGTAGTAAATCTACATTAAATATTCAAAAACTGGTTTCTAAAACCAAACTATCATGGCAGATATTTTTTTGTTTTGTGATTCTAATTTAACTCCTACGAATAATGCTACACACTATGTTAATCTATTTTGCTACTCCAGCGCACATTACGATGCGCCTAAGGATGTACACATTGCGATAGGCTTTTTCTCTTTTTTAATTCTAATCGCTCAATTTTTTGGTTATAATCTTAATTTCAAAATTGTGTGTTATGTATTGTATATAATATTTTTTACGCGAACATTGTCGGATGTAATTGCATCAAACGGAGACAAATATTTTTATTTAAATAGCACAAGGTGCCTAATATTAGACACCCTCCGAATAGATTCTTTAGAGACCAACGCACAGTGAAACGAAATCAAATATAACTAGGGCTGCCTGTCATAGCGCGTTAAAAGCACAGTTTTGAGAAATTTTTGTTTTATTACCTGAGCTTAAAAAAATGTTTTGCCCTTCACTCAAGTATTTATTAAAACCTAATCAGCCCAATAAACAAATGATTATTTTAATTTAATTATTTAGTTTTAGAAGGTATTGCTTTGTGCAAAATAATTAACTACACACCTATAAATTGTTCATAGATATCCTATAATTGCTTCTGATATTAATAGTTTATAATATTGTTTACCAATACACTACTTTGTCGCTCTCATTCTTGTCGACATTTGCAAAAAAGTCATAGGATTCATGCTAGCTAGGATAGTGTTAATACACAGATGTATGAATAAATATATATCTGTAAAATTTAATGCAATGTATTTCTATTAGGTTTCTTAACAAGTGACTGACAGCCCTAATTAGTTTGTACTATATATGAATAAAATACAGGCAAACACTACTTGCAGTTACAACAAAAAATGCACTATGAAAATAACTAATGTCAAAAAGAAGGTACCCAGTCTACGGTATTTAAGTATGTGTATGTATTTAACTGAATTTTAAAATTAAATATGTGAATATTTATCGCCTTTTTAAAGCATTGTGTAATGTTTTATTTCTCAATAATAAATATTCCAATTTGTTCCAAGAGGAATATTCAAATATTTAAATCAATAATATAACAAGCTATTTATGTGTCAGCATTGAAATATGCGATTGAAGCTCAAAAGCGTCTTTTTTTATATAAAACTTTTTTTTATTTAACATTTTGTTTGATAATATCAACAAGTACTTACTTTGGCATTCCGCCCGAACAAGGGGGCTGAGACTTAGTGCCCATAATGCTGAAAATCCATGCTTCAATTAGTAAAAAAAGAAAAAGAAATAATATACATATATATCGGAAAATGTACATAGAGCTACACATTTATCTAAACAGAAGATCACAATCAGCGGAAACACTTTAAATCCTGTAAATAACTGAATCTGAAACAACAGTAGGAAAACCGTAGACTGGGCAGTAGTGAGAATTTTGGAAGATACTAGGAAAACAGGAAAGTACTAACGATATTATTACCTAAAAGAAAGACACCTGCTAAATTGCTTAAACGGGTGCTCCTTTTTTGTAATAATACCGCAATAGGATAACATTTTTTATTCTTACCAATTCAAACTACTGGTTGAGTGTAGATTTTGTGATGTCAATCTAAGTAAGTACATATTAGAATCCCAAAAAATAAAATATCTTGATTTGAAACGACCGAGCTCAAAATACCTGAAGCGATTAAACCTTATACAATACCAGAATTCAAGTAGCAAATTTTCAATTAACCTTACATTAAAATTCCAAAATATAAAATGCACCCATTAAGTAATACTAGATTTCTCGTTCTCATACATACCAACATACCATCACGCCTTTTCCCCAACGGGGTAGGCAGAGACCACATCTTTCCACTTGCTACGGTCCTGACACATCTCTTGCGCTTCTTCCACTCATTAATCATTTCATACATGCTCGTCGATTATGGGTACTCCTGACCTGACCTTTTCTGAGCACGTCTTGGACTTGTCCTAAGTAGGTCCGTCTAGGCCTTCCCCTTTCAACAGCTCCATCCACCCTCACCTTGTAAATTTGTTTCGTTAATCGCCTTTCATCCATCCTTTCCATATGCCCAAACCATCTTAGCATTCCCATCTCAATTTTTGTGACAACATCCAATTAAGAGCGTTGTGGTGTGAAAACACCACAATGCTCTCTAATTATGCTATTCCTCACTTTATCACTCAATGTCACTCCTGCTATACTTTGCAATGCTCTCATTTCCACTGCATTTATCCTACATAAAATGGTTGTAAATTATAGAAAATCGATTCATAGAATTTTGTTTCACACAAATTGTTCCTAATTACTATAATTTCATCGAACAATCAATACAGATAATGGTAACTTTAAATAAATTTGAATCATAGATTTTTACTTATAATATTTATATCACAGAATAACAAATCAAATATTACTTTTGCTAATAATGTTCAGTTGATGTAGAACTTATTAAAAATATTCTACTGAGGGAGGATCTGTTATTAGTTATTACATTGTATAAGTAACTAATATCGATACATTTTTGCCACCTAAGTTCATTCGCCGACAATTCGTTTTTGGCGATGCCGCGATGTGGTCACAGTTCTAACCTAGCCTAACCAACTGAACCATTTTAGTTAATGTCCGTTTATTTTCGCTCAAGTATAAGTTATAAGTTAAATTAAATCAAGTTTGATAATTTTGGTAAATTAGAAAATATATATGAAATTAAATTAACTGTATTTCGGTGAAGTATGTTTCTATGAAGTAATTATGATGATCTTATAATTTATTTTCGTCATGAACTTAATTGATTTTGTGATGATTTTTACGACAAAAATTATAACAAATGCTACTAAAAAATTAACGTAAAATGATTGATCACCACTTAAACTTGTTTTTTATTTGCCCTAGAATATTTTGAACTTATAAAAAATCAGTTAATTAGGCTTCGTTTTTTTTAAGTCAGGTATTTACACATGAAGTATTCCGTCATAAGATTTTTTGAGCTTGAGCTATTCAACTATAAGCTTATTTGAATATTTTATTTTTTTAATTATTTTTATTTTATTATTACGGTATTCAGAATTCGGGTATTTTGAGTTCATACATTTTAAATTAAGGCGTTGTTTTTTTGAGATCCTAATATGTACCCCAATCTAATCATATTTAAAAACAGACAACATAAAATCAGTTATTCACAGGAGCATGTTTGAATGTTTCGTTTAGTAGAAAAATAAAATAAAAATATATACTGGTTTGTACACTTTAATGTACTGTTAGGATAGAAGTGATCGTGTGGCTAGAAGGTTGAGATCATGCAGAAAATTACCCATTCCTGGTAACATCGCAATACATTCCTGTGGACACTCAAACACAATATTGACAAACAACTGCAAACATCGATATTATCGATTCAGAGCACGGAACATCACTAGAGCTCAGGAAGACATCTTTCAAAAATTGAATTAATTAATGAACGAATAGCATTCTAACTGAAACCGACATATGAAATATTTTACTTTTAATTATAGTATTTTCCAATGTTTGTTAATAAATAAATTAATTGCCAATTTTTGACTTTGTTAACAAATAAGTTAGCGAATTCCAAAGCAGTGACTTTAAACTTCTGTTATTGCTAAAAAACAGCAATCGTGACATTATATCAAAAAAAAGCGCCATCTTTGTTGAGTTTGAGTTTCTTAAGTGCTCGACCGCTCTTTCTACGTCAGTCGCACGGCAGACTTCGAGGTGTAAAGACGTATACTACTCGAATCGATCACCTCGCGTGTTTGCAGGTACACATTCACGACACAAACTAATGAACATTATAACATCTATAAGTATAACGTACACATATTCAGTGAGACAAAATTGACACATTTACTAGCTGTATTTTTTGTTACCAGTTCGGATGCAGGAGTTGCTTTTAACTTGGTCCACTCCGAACCAGGACATGAGCAGGACTGAAAAAGAAAATAAACATCAACAATTGAATAAAGAACTAAGTACCTACTCTAGGCTTTCAATGTCAGTCAATAAAAGCACCAGTGACAATCTGACAAGTAATAAAGAGCCACTCAGAGATAGAGCGTAACATTGTCGGCGAAAGCTGAGCTGTCATTGCTACAAACTCTTGTACCATGTTCGGTACCGTCAGCAACAAAGTTCGCTCTAGACTTTAGTACCATGTCACCTTAACCTTTGTCATAAAAATTAACAGGGGAGTGTCAGATACACTTTAGTAACATTATGGCACTAGGCACGAAAATGGCGCGCGGCCGAGCGATGGCGGGGCGACGCGAAAGCGGAGCGGCGGCGATGAACAACATGAATAGTACAGGCTCATCGCCCCGCCCCGCGGTCGCCCACCATAGTTTGGCTGTCGCCATTTTCGTGGCCACAGACTAAAAACTGTGAACATAAAATTGTCAGGGGATTGTCAGATTCGCTCCTTTGACAAGGTACGGTACTTAAGGGCTCATCTTCTTACGTTGCTGACTGCGAAGTTGGAGCTGTAGTTGACGGTACAAACAATGGCAGTGTTGTCTGTTCTAAGAGAGACCCCACACTAGCGTTCGTTGAGCGTTAGCGTCGTGCTGGCGACCCCCCTCACACTAGCGTTTGTACTAGCGCCGGGACGACGCAACGCCCAAAAACGCTAGTCTAGTGTGGGGGGTCGCTGGCACGACGCTAACGCTCAACAAACGCTAGTGTGGGGTCTCTCTAAATGCTAATGTGGCCATTTATGATGTAAACTCCCTAGGAAAATAATGTTTAGCCAGGAATTTAAAATAAGTTGTACTTATTAATTTGTTAGTAAACGAGTGACAATTGTGGTTTACAATTGGGTATGGGAAAAAAATCAAACATGTCCTAAATCGAAAACCATTTCGAGGCATTTGTATTTTATACCTTATTTAAATACGTACATATATCAACATGGTCTAGGGATTTTGAATTAAACCTAAATAACTAAAATTCTATTAACTTTTTGTTAAGACACCTTCACATCAAAATAAACCTTGTTTAATAGCCTATCTAATCTGATAAATAAACTTTTACATAAAGTTAAATTTAAAAAAAACTTAGAAGAAGAGGAAAAACTCAGACAAAATTTCAATCTTAACTTTATTTTTGCAACATCAAAACCTAAACAAAACAACATTTTTTTTTTAATTGTTGAAAACTTAAAATTAATAATCCGTGTATCCACCTAAGACTCTCCTGACACATCTGCAGCGGTTCTGCATACTCAAAACAAGGGTGTCAATATCCTGTTGTGGAATAATGTCCCAAGTCCTGCTAAGATGCAAGAAAAGCTGGTTTTCATGCACAATATCTTCAGAAAAATTCCTAAGAGCTCTTCTAAAGCATGCTCAATAGGATTTAAGTCAGGGGATTGTGCAGGTCAGTCTAAAGCTTGGATATCATGCTGTTGTAACCAACTTGTAACGATGCGCGCCGTATGTGGACGGGCATTGTCGTGCATTCGCTGGAAATTTTGTCCCATTTGCTGTCTGTGGGGCAAGATTACAAGCTCTAGCACCTCATCGCGGTATTTTAGAGTAGTCTTTTGCCTTGTATCCAAACGAGGTCCGTTCTACCGCCGAGACGAATTCCTGCCCAAACCATAATCGTGCCACCTTGATATGCATGAACTTGTTGTGGGTGCTGCAGTCGATTCCAACGTCCAGGTTTTTTCCAAACGCGTACTCTTCGCGAATCAGGATGAAATTCAAACCTGGATTCATCAGTGAAAAGCACAAGTGACCATTGAGAATGGTTCCAGTTTTCGTGTGCAATAGCCCATTGTTATCTTCTTCCTCGATTGCCTCTCTTTAGCGCTGGTACCCGAAGTGGCCTACGAGCACGTAGGTTGACTTCATGCAGTCGTCTTCTCAAAGTTTGACCGCTTACTAACAAACCATACTCTCTCTGTAGCCTTTGAACCAATTGCATCGCCGTTACATTTGGTTGACTTCGTGCAGCATTTACTATGAATCGGTCCTGTACATGTGTTGTAATGCGTTGAGGTCCTAGGTGCCGTTCCACCAGTTACCCCGTGACACGATAACGTGACCAAAGCCTTGATAGAACGCTCTGACTGGTCCTCATGTCTTCAGAAACCGCAATTTGGGTAGCGCCAGCTTGAATCATGCCCACTGCTCTTAACATTTC
Source organism: Udea olivalis (assembly GCA_947369235.1). Taxonomy (NCBI): domain Eukaryota; kingdom Metazoa; phylum Arthropoda; class Insecta; order Lepidoptera; family Crambidae; genus Udea; species Udea olivalis. The sequence goes on from OX376369.1 coordinate 10,169,812, forward strand.
GTTCCTGGTCAAGTGTCTACGTGACATGATTAAATGAACACCGGAGATGCGTTTGACAAAGATTTATAGAAACTTATGGAGTTTTAATCAAGTTAGAAGTTCGTGAAGATCTACTTCTTTGTAAGAAATTCAATGAATGCGAATTCCATCTTAAAACAAAACCTTTTATATACAAATTTGAATTTAAAAAAGGAACTTAATATTTTTTTTATAATCTGTCATTAATAGTTTTTTTGTAAGGCCAGTACTTTTTAAGTTATTTAAAAAAGTGTTATATATCCCTAGACCATGTTGTTATGTGTATTTAACATTTTTAAAAGCAAAGGATCTAGGACATTTTTTATTAAATACGTTGGCAAACTGGGGTCATTCATTTGACCCTAGTTTGCCAACGTACGCAAAGAGTACATTAAGGTTCTTATTGGACTCTTGACGGTAATCAAATTGACATCTCACAATTGAAACTTATTAGGTCGTTTAAACGTCCTCTCACGTGATTGGTTGATAATCTATCCATCAACCAATCAAATGACGCAATCTGTTTCATTCGTGAGATTTTTAGCTAGGTGATTCTACTGCATGGTATTAATGGTGTTTCCAGGCAGCAGATTTTAAATTCCCCCAGCTGAAAAATATTTTTCCACAAAGTTATTTTTAATAATACGTACATTAATTTACACCCATTGCCCAGACGGGTAGGTAGGACTTAAAATAGCTATTCGCTATAATCCCGACCCTTTCAGGTATGGCTTGGTTTCAGAACTTGGCAAAATAAATAGTCTACTTCTCACATTCTCGTGAGATGCTACATGATGAACGGCGAACTCTGTTTCAACCGTAAGTGCTGTAAATCAGTAATTTTCTCCTCATAATTTATTGACCACGAATCGGGGGAAAAACACATGTGGGAACACTAAGTGAATTTGTGACGTCATGAGTTCGCAATGATTAAAAATTTATAAAAAATTAACTACCGGCAAGATCAACAAAATGTTCAAATTAGTTACTTAAAATAGTGAAGGGTATTTATAAAAAAAATAAAAAAATGTTCCCGCACCCAATTGCTAGCTTGCTATTTGACAGCTTGTTATTTGCGTCAAATAGCAATAATAACCTTTAAAAGTTTGCCTGCAATCGCAGTCAGTAAATGACCGGTCTTACTAAAAAAATGCCGAGTGTAGTGATTACACGAATGAATAGGTAGATATCAATTGTAGCGATGACTTGATTTTCCAAACAATGACCTAATTATTACAATATTCAACATCCACCAATTTCATTATCAAGCTAGATGAAAGACAATTTTCAGATTGACATTGCTGGCAACTGCCCAACTAATGCGTTTGTAAAATTAACCTATGATCAAGGGAATTTAATAAGGTTGTTATCGCTCCGTATGTGATGATAACTCCATTCTTTAAAAAGTGTACCTTTGCCAAGTGACGTAAGTTGTTGGACTGAAACTTGACAAAGAAGAAAATCGCCGAATGCATCTCAGTTAGGTAGGGGTTTTGAAACTGCTCCTCGATGTGACGACACAATTGGTGACGCGTAGAGCGCAGTGGCGCGGATACTCCTCTGGACTTGAGGGGTCCACCCAGAACCTAATTTGCCAAAATTAGCTATAGGGTCTGGGTGTGCTGTAAGATGGACCTGGCGTTATCGTCTGGCACCAATAAGTAACGCAAGGATCTTGTTCCTTATTTCGCGACAATGACAATGGTGTGCTGTCTGGCGCATATTCATTTTGCGTAAGGTTGAATGTTAACAACCGGTGCGTTAGACCAGTATTCCATTTCTCTCTTCGCAATGGTCCTAGCCCGCTCAGATTTTTCACAGCGGATTCCGCAGGGCCCCAGGGTCGGCAACGCGCGTATGATACAAATCGGGTTACGTACGTATAAAGAAAGCTAAGCGACGATTCTTCTTCTTCTTAGCGTGTCGATGGAACACGAGAATTATTTACATCGTAGTCCAGGTATGTATGGTCGGCCTTGTGTTTCATCCCGATGGGTTTCTTGAACACACAGAATGTGACAGCGTGTGGTTCGGCAGAGTTCAGAAATAATTTCTGACTTGTCCTACGAAAAACCTTCGATGTTAATCGAGACTACGCACAAAGCCGGCTCTAGTGCTGGATTTGTGGGTTCCATCGTGGTGAAAGGATTCGCCAGTTAGCGTTAGGTGATCGCCAACTGTTGCCCGGGGTGCGCCCGACGTACAAAGCTTTGGTACATCTGCGGGGAGGCTCCTTTCGTGCACCGAAATCGTGAAGCGACGATTGGGGGGATGGTTCTGCGCACCGCCAATTTAGCCCTAAATTCGCTCACTGCGCAGAGCCTGGCCACCGCTCCTTTAAATGACGAATGACAGCTCGTTGACGTTTTATAAAAAGGGTTAGATAAGCGGAATACTAAGTAATTGCCCTAATAATACAAATACAGGTATATTAACGCATTTGCGTCCCAGTTGTTGTCCATTAATAAGCTTTGACGTCACTAGACCAAGCGACACTGAAAAGCATGGCCGCTGCGGTTGACGAAGTAGGGTAATGTGTTCATGGTTGTGTACGCGCAGTGTAGGTACGGAACAGTATGTAAAATGTACGAAATAGAATGGTTAACTGCGTCACAAGACCGCTATGTCTGTACTTGTTTCTTTTGGTTGATACATTTTATTACATTTATACCTTTTTGTGTAAGGGAGAGCTGTTACGGGTTCCCATAGCTCTTTCGGGCAACTGGCGCGTGTGAATCTCGGGAACTTTGGGACACAGAGACACAGATTTTACCTAACAGCCCAGAGACGATGGGAACGGGATCCCTGACGTAACACTTTATAGAAAGAGCACTCTCTGAACTTCAGTGCGCGACAGAAACCTTTTTTTGAAGACACGCATTGTCGTCTCCCTCGGGATCGTTTCACGAAGCAACCCGGCCTGCACACCTTTTCATCATGTAATTCTGATAAGCGTTCCAATAGCTCTAAGGTTAACTGGGAACTTCAGGACTTAGATTTCCTGGGAAACAGAGACCCTTCGAACTCGAGCTGACGGCGCAGGACCGAAAGGAACTTCTTGCTGGTAAACACAGCTCCTACGATTATCGACTTGGACTGACCTGACAGTCTTTCACTAGTAGAATGGAAGTGGATAAATACTTCAGGTAACCATGGCTTCTCCCCTTTCAGTTAGGGGTTACGTAAGGGGAAGCAATGGCAAAGGATTGCAAGGGCTGAAGAGTAATCCTTCTTCAAGGCTTATGTGTTGAAGTCGGGTGTGGTCAGGTGGGCGGTAAGGTATATTTAGGATCTCCCTTCAATAATGAAAACAACCCCTTAAACTTTTAAGTTATACTAACTTTTAAACTTAGTGTATACAGGGTTAATTCATCCCAGTTAATTTGAATCTCTATTGTACAGTGAAAAGCATAAATATCTGTACGTTTCAAAGGCTTCAAAAATATCTGAGCATAACTTTCGCCACAAATATCTATACAAATCAATAAAGAGTCTGAATGAACTCTCGTTTAGATATTTGTGGCTGATGTTTTGCTCAGATATTTCTGACTGTACATACTCATTTAAATATTATCATTTTAAACCAACCCAATATTTGTCTTCGCTTGGATAGATAGCTTTAATTTCTACCTTGGCACATATCCAGTGAATATTTTATACTCTCCACTCTTGATCTACTATGAAGACCAGTGAAGGAACTGAGCGGTCATCCCCTTTTAAATACAATTTCAATGCATTTGAGTAATAACTTACGATTATTTTAGGCATTTATGAGAGTCCACAGCTTGATGACTGATTAACAACCAGGCACGTTAATTATCGAACCGCTCGCTTTTCTCCCAGCCATCGGCCCGGTTGCTTCGCCCGCTCCGCTTCACATAATATTTACCTGGCACGGGAAATATCCAGCGCATCTTTCGCTTGTTGACGCTCGTGCCGCCTCGAACCCACTGACCGCGTCTCACCTCGACTCGTACTTCTCTTCTGTTGACAAAATAATTTAAATTTAAATTACTTTATATGGTTTATTAAAAAAATTAACAAAAAAAAAACAATTTGAAAAAAAACTATTCCAAAACAAAGCACTGAAAAGTAAAGAAATCATTGCGTATTCTTCTTCAAATTATACGATAGTATAATGTAGGTACAATTATTGTTATTGTTGGAGTCGGTGTCAGCCAAGAAAACACTACAATATACCTAGCAAGATATCCATTTTTTACATCTCACGTTTACGTATGTATGTAGGTAGTTACAAACCTACATTGGCTTCATCTTTTCATCTTGTCTTGGGGTCTAGATGGGCTAGGCTAGGTGCCGTTTCTAGCTTTTACAACCTTGTTGGGTACCTTGTAACAAAAGGATCTTCATCGTTGCTACGAGACCATGGCAATAGGTGTGTTATCTGTCGCATACTTGTATTCATATTCGGCCGTTTACGAGATTTGACGAAAATAATTGCTTTATTAAACAACTTCCAAAAACCACTATTGTTGCTATAAACTTGCACGGATATGAACATATGTAAAATAAACTCAAACTCATTTATTATATTCAAAGAGACAAATGCAACTTGTGCAAGTAATTTGAAATTTGCAAAAAAAAAAAATTCAAATGATATAATAGAGATGTGCTGATTATGACTTTGGCCGACTAGCCGACTAGCCGATTAGTCGGTCGCAATCGCAAATTTGATTTGAAATAAGTATTTCATTTGCGTGCAAGTCGCAAATGCCATCTAAGGACGTGTCAGAACCTCTTTGTTTACGTCGTATTGTTTTTGATTTTCGCTTTTGAAAGGGTCGGAGCAGTGTTTTTGTGTAAAAAAGTATTTATTTGTAGAGATAATACTGTTTTGTGTTAATTGAAGTGAAAGAGCTCAAATTGTTTATTTATGTTAAAAAGGAAATCTCGTTTATTACGTCTAGTAAACATGTTTTTTAAACAATCAGACAATGTTAAATAAAGTTAAATATAACCAGTGCCAAACGATATTTTTTTGTTGTGGGCAGGGAAAAACAACAAATATCTACCACAAGTATGAACACTGATATCCAACCCTGATACCTTAGTAAGGTTCTGCTACAACAAATAAAAACCTTGATTTTTATGGAGAAATACATACGAAATATGAATCCGGATAGTCGGCGCTCCTTGCCGACTAGCCGCCGACTCGGCCGACTCCTATAGTGGCCGGATAGTCGGCTTTACCGACTAGTCGGCACATCTCTAATATCTATGCTTTATTTATAGGCAAAAATATCATAGTATTATAAATCCATTTAATAAACAAACATAATGCGACTCTATCAACGCGTCGGAGTTAATTCTGTCTTTCTTAATTAATTTGTTATTATTTTTCGTAAAATAAATTATTCTTATTCTGTCTGTACAGAGAAGACCCGGCGATTAACTACTACTTTTGTTTTTTTTTAAAATTGTAACGATGTCATTGTATGTCTGTGAGATTATACAACAAATTGCCAGATTCCCTAAAACCCCTACCTTTTGGCCAATTTAAAAATAAATTGCATGAATTTTTAATGAACAAAATGTATTATTCTATTAATATTTTCTTAATGATAAAATTCGACATCCAGCAATACGCCTTATCGTTTAGGTAATTAATTTTGAAGATTATTGTAATTTTGACCTGTTTTGTAAAATTGTGTTATTTTTTTTTTATTGTATAGTTTAACTGGACGTTTTAGTATTTGCACTCCGACAATTCGGTAGAATATGCTGGAGAGAAACATAGACTAAGACCAATTGTAATTTACCATATCCATGCAAATAAACGATTATTATTATTATTTCGTAAAGGTCTATCTTTTTCCAACAAGGCGGGTGTATCTTCTTAAGACGCGGACCTTAGTCGAGCGCCATAAGATTTAGGGTTGTGGTTCCGGATGATAGGAACTTTTGAGTGAGACGACACGTGTTGAGTTTATCAGCTTTTTAAAGTAAGTAGCTTGTTTTTGCTGGTATCTTCAATACTTCCAGACTCTTCTTCAAGCTTTTCGGTATTACTCCGGTGGATGAAAGCACTATTGAGACGATATGAACGGTTTGTGCTTGCCATTCAATTTTAAGTTGGATTGCTAAATCTTTGTAGGTATTTAGATATTATTAAAAAGTAAAAAAAAACTCATTTAAGTAAATATTCTTCTACCTCAGTTTAAAAACACCTGTAATGTCTGTCCGAACAGAAAACATAGTCACTCTTCTCTTGAAAAAAAATAGTACCTGGGTAACGTAAAGAAAAAGCCTTCTTTTACCACGGTCGAGTAAGAACTAGTTTAAAAATATCTCGATCTAAGCTATCGTCACAGAATAGGTAATAGTACGCCGTACAGAAGGCTCACTCAAGAAACGCCGAGAAGTGAATAAGTCTGGTATCATGTTCTGACTTCTGAAGTAATGATTATCTTTTCCTATGTCCTTGCCCACCTTGATGGCCGGTGCGTGTGGTTCAGATGACGATTCCCGGTCTGGGTAATTGAGAAAACGACATTTTTAAAGTGATTTAGGAAATGGTTCTGTAAGACTTCTCGAGTCATCTGTATTTGTAGCTAAGCGGCCGTTTTTTTAAAACGACGACTTGAAGATTTGTTTATTTCAATTATCAACTTTTTACAAACTTGAGCATTTAACAATAATTTTGACATAATAGGATTATATATCTCCACGACAGCAGTTCCTTTTTACGTGTTATCGAAAGAGCTCTCAAAAATAGAAACATTGGTAAAAATATATTTCGATTTATGTAAATAAAACATATTGCAATTTTTAAAATCATATTTTAGGGCTTGCCCAAAAAGATCCAAACAAATTGTCGCTAGGTAGTGACGTCACATGACTTCTATTTCTATGTGTTCTGCAAAACAGTTGTGACGTCAGCTATATTTATGAAAATGCTTTCTTGACAAACGGCTATTTGTGTGGACTATCGAAGTAACTATAATTTTTATTTAATTTTCACTTTTAAATATGGGTTTTCCCACGCAAGTTTGAAGAGCCATAAAATCAATTGTACATAAGTTTTCAAGCCAAATGTTTACTTACGCTTTTTTAATGTATTTTTCCTTAATATTGAATAATTATTAGAATGCGATGTTGTTGTCTATAGGTGCATTTAGACCAAACGAGCGAATACTCATTCTATCCCCACTCTATCAAATTCTATTTGTGTAAACAGAGACAGAGCATTATTTCGTTGTTCTCTCTATGTTCGCGGAGACCCTAGAGCACGAGCTAGAATGCTCGTTCTTGACTCCTCGTACTTTTTCATTTGAATTCTTTTGGTGTAAATGAAAAACGAATTAGCACACACTAAAAGTTCACAAGAGCATTCTTGCTTCAGCTCTATGTTCGTTTGGTGTAAATGCACCTTAAAGACGCAATTACCCCCGAATTCTGAAACGTCGCTAAAGGTTGATAAGCTAGTATGACCGTACCTTTCATTACTACTGACATTAATAACATCTAACAGCCTTTATTTTTTTTACCTACTGCTGTTTTTAACAGGAATCAATTCACAAGATTTTATTAACATAGGCAGCCTGTCTGTACTAATAGCCAAACATGAACTGCACAGTGGAAAACTGACGTATTTTCCGGGAGATTATCTCACTACGAAGCCCTGTTAATTCCAAGTTCTAGAAAGAGCTTACAGATTGTATTTTAGCTACTAGACAACAAATGGACGTCAAGTCACAATCACAATTAATTATACCATATTAAAAGCAACGCTGTAACTGGATGCGGACAGCGCAGGACCGATCGTTGTGGAGATCCTTGGGGGAGGCCTATGCCCAGCAGTGGGCGTCTTTCGGCTGAAATGATGAAAAGCAACGCTGTAAGACTTTTCATCTTCAACTAAATGACACGCTGGGCCATTCACTAACTTCGATCGCAAGAAAATAGCGATTTTGACATCGATTATGGCTATTTGACGTCAAATACTGCATCGTCATTGGCTGACAAGCTGTCAAAATGCGAGCGGCAGATCCATTTTGAAATGGTTTTGTACACGTTTGGTTGTGGCGCGCGTGTAAGCGCCTATAGCAAAGCGTATAAAAAATGCTAGTCTGAAATTGATACAAACCTCAAGCCATTGCACTTAACTCCGTTGACGCGATACAGACGAGCTTTGAACGCGTTTGTATCGATACAAATCATGCAACCATTCGCTTTTTGGATAAGTGAAGCATGCGTGAGGGCGCGTTAGAAAACGCGCGTCGTCAGCGCTTCAAAAATAAGCCTTGTGTAAATGTATACCGCCTTAATCATCAAAGAGGAAACAGTCTTACAGTGCTTTCACTATGGTAATAGTACATTATGATATAAGTGCGGTAAGTTGAAAATTACAGCCGAGGCGATATTGCTAGCCCGAGCCGTAGGCGAGGGCTACAAGAAAGCAGAGGCTGTAATTATCAAAGCGCACGTATGTCATACGACGTTTTATAACATATTTGAGAGAAAATAAATAAAAATCGGACTTTCTAAAACAAATAAAATCTTTAATCACTTGCTAGAGCAGTTAGAAAATGTTTACTTGTTCACAAATTAGCGATGCGCGCGCATCAGCGCTTTTTTTAAGGCAAAAGGCATTAAAAACAGCCAGTATTACTAATAAAGTAAATTAATATTTTTGTGTTTTTGTTACAGATGGTTGTAATTTATTGTCAAAATTAAATAAATTAAAGAATTAAATGTTTATTTATTATATTTCATCTCCCAAAGTTAATTTTATTCATAAAATGTTGACCTCTTTTCTGACATAAAAACTCTTTGCTAAAATTTAAAAAAGTACCGTTCGTTTTAGACGGAGCATCTTGCTAAACCGTACGTTTTACCATAATAAAAAAAACTCGTGCGTTTTACATTACATCACCGCACAAGTGCGTAATGAGATACATTACGTTATTGAAATTGGTGAAATAAGAGACCCTTTACGAGCAAATATGTTATAAAATGGTATTATAGCACTTTAAGCATTCATGTAAGAGGGATAGTCTCGCTGATACTGGGCTGAAAATGGTTTTCTTTTACAAAACATCGGTTGCAATCAAGAATGCAGATGAATACGAGCATCAAAGGTTTTGCTCGCGCGTTGCCATCTTCAAAGGCTAAGGCGAAGTTGTATTGTTTAGTCAAAATAAATCATGGGGCCTACTCCCGTTCGTCAAACACCTAATAACGTGAATTTTCAGTCGGTAAAATATTTCGGTTTTTACCCACATTTTAATGTAGGTACAAAATCTATGAAACCTATTCATAACGTTCTACGTTTTGTGTTCTTTTTGCCCTTCTAAATTATCACGAAACGTAGTAGTAGTAGGGGCCCTACTCCAGTACCAATAAATAGTAGGCCCCTGGTCCCTCAGCTGAGAGATCGCGAAAAGATCCATACGAGGGGCATGCCAAAAGAAATTAGATACTCAAAAATTATAAAATTTATTCTTTATTAGGTACAAGTATCGATCTTTTCGAAGTTTTCACCCTCAGCACGTTTACCCTTTTCATACGTTTGAACCAATTGGAAAATACCTGTCCTGTGACCACTCTTCTTTAGACACCTCAGAAATCTCGAAATTAAAGGCGGCCAGTGCATCTTCTTTGCTTGCAAACCTCTTCCCTTTTAGATTTTCTTTAATTTTTGGAAACAGGTAAAGATCACAAGGAACTAGGTCAGGAGAATATGGTGGGTGAGGAAGGATTGACACATTTTTTGAGTTGAAAAAGTCAAGTGTTCTGGCAGACGTGTGCGGCGCCGCATTGTCGGGTGCCAGAGACGGTGCCGGATTCCTGACTTCGGTCGCTTGTCACACAAAGCTGATATTACTGTTGGAGCACAAACTGTCACATACCATTTAGAGTTCACCGTTCTTTGATCCTCTAGCACTACAGTAGCAATATGACCCGTTCTTGCAGAAAAACGAGGCCACCATTTGTTTCTGTGTGCTTCGTGCACGGCGACATTTCGTTGGGAGTTGGTTCATCTTCAAAACACCATACAGTCGACTGTCACTTTGTTTCGGGATCATAGTTATATAGCCATGTCTCGTCACCAGTACTGACTGGACCGTCAGAAAGACCGTCGGGTGGATTGATGCCTATTCATGAAAGATAAATTCGACAGTGGCGAGAAAAAAACGTGTATGATATACTGATAAACTGATACCTTTCTCTCCGTAAACGTTGTTCGAGATGGACAAACTTACCGATGAGCAGAAAGACCGTCGGGTGGATTGATGCCTATTCATGAAAGATAAATTCGACAGTGGCGAGAAAAAAACTTGTATGATATCATACAAGTTTTTTTCTCGACAGATAAATAAAGAGAAGATAAATAAGTCGAATTTATCTTTCATGAATAGGCATCAATCCACCCGACGGTCTTTCTGCTCATCGGTAAGTTTGTCCATCTCGAACAACGTTCACGGAGAGAAAGGTGGTAGTGAATTATGGTTTGCATTGCTGCTAATCCAATTCACGGTTCTCGCTTCAGCTTTACCTACATACGTAATTCATCGGTTTTCGTGAATAAGTTTTTCGACTGCACAAACGTTTTCTTGGGTAATCGCGGTTGGCTGCCGACCTGTCTTCACTTCATCTTCGAAACATCCCCGTCCTCTTTTAAATTCAGCAAACCCAATTTAATACTGTTCAAAACATTCTTGAGGCTTTAAACCTTTTTCATAGTCATAATAAATCATAGCGCTAAAATCACGTCGAATGAGCTCCATTGCTGCAAGCGAATTCCCGCCAGATTCTCGGAAAAATGCTGTTCAACGAAATAAAAATAATAAAAATACATGTGTGTTCTATTTTCAAATATATCAATAAAAAACCAGCCTTTATGACGGTGTATAACTTGCCAGCGTCAATCAAATGAGAAAAGAGTAGGTATCTAACTTCTTTTGGCATGACCCTCGTAAGGGTTCTTTTTTTCCTTTTGGAGTACGAAACCCTAAAAACGGCAAGCAATAGGTTATATATACCTTAAAGTTAACCGTTGCATAATTATAAAATTGCAAACAGGGGCCTTAATCCCTTGCAAATTGTCAAGTTAAACTGAGCGTAGCGAGCAATTTCGTAATATGATCATTCTTTTCCAGCCAGCCAGCGGTTACCTGGCACTGACGCATCTTCTGGGCTGGATATTTACGTACGAAATTGCTCACTACCGTCAGTTCAGGGAATTACCTTGACTGGATAAGCGATTCTAATAAGGGTAGGCTTGCGTATGCATAACTTCTTGAAAGTGACCGACGGCGTGGCAGCAACCGAATGGCTTGTAAGTTTACTTGCCAAAGCATCGTTCGGGTGCCACTCACTGGCATACGCCACTTTTTGGCATGCGATTCACTTCCTCAATTCGATGGCACGTGTATTGGAGCCCTAATGGGTTAGTTTCGTTACGTCATAAATAGTGTGTCACATAATTTTACTATCATAAAAATTTCGACAAAGAAATATCTCTAAAATAAATAATGTTCTAGCTATCATATTTTCTTTTTAGCTTTTAGTTTTAGTTCACGTGCCAAGCCAAAATAAAAATGGCGTAATTTATTTTCTCCATTATGTTTGACGATAGACTGAATTTCTTTTTTATAGAACGTCGGTCGGCGGCAGCAAGCGTGCAGACCTCTGATGGAAGGCGGTTACCGCACGTTTGCTTTAGTGCGCTGTAGCAAGGTTTCTCGCCTCGATTTTCGTGGCGTCGTGGGTTCAATTCCCGGGCGGGTCGATTCAGGAAACGATCTTATCTAAATTAACTCGGGAGAGTGTGCCGGGGGAAAATCCCCGGCTTAAATCCTTGACTGGTACCTCGTAACACAAGGATATTCATCCTTACTTGATCATAATGTGTTGTCTGGGGCATATTTTTATATGTAAAATTTATTATCTATTCTAATATTATACAGAGGAAAGATTTGATTGTTTGTTTGTTTATATTGAATAGAACTACTCCGAAACTACTGGACTGATCTAAAAATTATTTCAACAATATGAAGCTACATTATCAGGGAGTGTGGGAGACATAACACTACTGATATTTTCTACGTCAGCCAGTATTCACTGCTTAACGGCTTTCTTAAGCACGAAGACGTTACATTCACCTTTCCAACAATACACCCTGGGCTTGCGTGTTGGAGGGCCCTTTGCCCAGCCCCTGCTGGACGTATTAGGAGCAGCTGAATTTGTTGTTCTTGAGACCCAATAAACCATAAAGGTGCTCCCTCACTTCGAGCATTTAAGAGTAACTTACTGTGAAAGTCTTTTTGAATAAAGTTATTTGAGTTTGAGTTCATTTGCCTGTAATGTAACGTTACAGAGTCGAGCATTACATCAGTGAGGGAGCAGAACCTAGCATTACAGTGCGGAAACTGTAATGTTACAGATTCGAACATTTACGTTAATGAAGGAAAATCACCGAGCATACAGTGCGCAAATGTGTAATATTCTGATACAACTTCCCTGAAGTTTTGTAAGGCAGTATTGTGAAGTAATGCTCAAAATCGTATCTGAAATGTACACATTACAGGAAAATGCTCCAGGTGAGGGACCACCTTAACAATTTAAGGAATCGGTGTAAGTGTGCTTTTAAATATAAAGAGAATGAGTAATGACGCTACTTCGTCAATTAGCCGTCACGGCTCAATATTTGTGGCATCACCAGTAGTGCACCTTTATTACTATACTGCTCTATTTTACGGCTCTTGGTTAATAAGCCCTTATTAAATTTACCAAAAATATATACAGACTGTATAAAGTTCATATGTGGTCTTCAATTAAGAACTTTATTTCTGCAATGGCGTACGAAAAAGTATAACTTTATTGTTTATCAATGCAGTATCCAGCCTTTCTTAACTAATTTGTTCTTTTTATTTAAATAGAATAATATCTTGATAATAGTCAAATAAATTATTCACGTATTTTTAATATGTACGTTTAAACTTAAACTTTACATATGTATATGTATTCAAGCTGAATTACTATATATTCCTTTTTTTTTAATATGGGCCAAAGTAATTTAAACTTTTTTAAAGTCTTTGCGTTTCGAAACCTCGCGTGTGAAGTAATAAATGGTAATTAGGTGTAGGTCACACTTATGCGGATCAACCGCCAGCAAGGAAAAATAACTTGACCTAAAAACAGTGGTAATTCATATTAAATCAAGGGCTTTCTTTTATAATATCTTAGAATACCCATTAATTTGTCCAAAAAAGCGCCAAAATAATCCCGTAGAGTGGCGTGGAGTCAACCCCTACGTGAAACGAATGCGCGGACATTATTGATTTTAGACGAACAGGAATTTTGTGTAGCATTGTTTACTAAAACACACTCCTTGTATTTACTTAAAACATTTAATTTAAACACTATTAATATATTATTACGCTTTTGTATTTGCACCAGTTATTTTCTTTGCCCGCTAAAAAAACATTAAAAAAGACTTGCGTTATTTATCGTGTGCACACACCCTAGGATTTTACTCCTTGAATTTATTCTTGATAAAAAAAGAAATTCTTACCGGTCAATATCATTTTACAAGCAGCTCCTCTCCGAAGGTAAATAAAGTCACTAATATTTATTTTAACGTATGTTATAATGGCGTTTGGTACATAATTTTGTTATAATACGTTGCTTTCACACATTTATTTTAGTGTTTCACGGGTATAATTTGGTTCGGAGCCCATTTTGTGCCAGAAATTTGTCAAGCGACCGCGCGCTCGAACCAGACTGACGATGATACCAGTGCGGGTAAAATACTCCCTGAAAAAACAAAGGGGTAAATTGTATTATAGTTTAAGAATGTTAACAAAAAAAATTATATATATTTTTATTAGTTTGTTAAACTAGAATCTTGAAATGGTGACCTATCTCGCAAAAATATATTCTAATGGAACATTTTATATCTGGTTGTTGTTTATAGATTGATGGATCTTCTTAATTATTATTACACATCAAAAAATAACATTACAGGCAGAATTTATGCGGAGATGATGATATCAATTGGGGCGGTATTTTTGTTAAACTCAGATAATCATTTAAGTTTCTTTTATTTTGCAATCTGTATTAAAAACATGATTGAAGTCTACCAGAACTTCAGCTAGCTACTATAGCTATAGTTTAGCTCATATTTCATCTGGAAGTCTATTAACCACGCTAACTAACTGTTACATAGCAGACATCAGACTTGGTATCTAATAGTCTTGAAAGGTTACCCCCTGCAATAGTCTCTATAAGAGCACGTGACTAATCATGATATCAACAAACTCATCGGTTCAACTAGAGCGTAACATTGCCAGCATTAGTTGAACTGTCATTGCTGTCAACTCGCATACCAGGCGGTTGCAGTAAGAAAGTCACAGTGTGTTTGAGTGGCTTGACAGATTACGACGCTGATATTGATTATCAGTGTATTGTTTTTGTGAAAAAATCTTCAGAAGCATACAAATAAAAATTAATTTAACTAGACGATTTTGACAATTGCTGTCGGAAGTTTTCACGTTATCTCCTTGATTTTAATTTTGAAGATATTACAAATACAAATATCTAATATATTTAATTATGAAATATCTTTGCGATGATAACGTCTACGAAACTCACCATGTAATTTAGTGATCAAGTTTCTTGATTATTTTTAGGCAAGGTAAAATATTACCGTATTTAGGGACTTGATTTTCCAAAATGGCAACACTAAAAGACCGGCATTGGCTGCGCGTTGCCGCTATGCGGAGATGTAAAACACCGTGGCTAGGCTTGTCTCTTTTATTTCAAATATTAAATGACTTTGTCACACACTTACACAGTGTAGTGTTCACAACGTAAAATTTCTAAATAAGAAGATCTGAAATAATGCCTGTGGGACCTACAATGCAAAATCGCGTTTATTAATTGTTGCTTTGATAAAACCAACAGGCACTTCTATTTACGTAAGAATGATTTTGCAGGGACCACCGCAATGCAGTAATAATTTCGTTTGAATATGATCTTTAAAACATAAGCCATAAAGTATATTGTTTTTGATTTTTTATGAAGGTACCTGTGAGTGATTCTTAGTGCTGAGAAGTTTAGTTTTTCTTTGTCTGGAAAACTTATTATGACCTAGCAAAAGAAACCTTTTTACTTTGTTTTGTTAATCAGGTTGCGGAAAAAAAATGTTTTGCATATTTATAGGTGTGGTCCTTTTGCAAAGCATGTGGCCCGCCAAATGGTGAGCGATTACCTAAGTAGGTAATTTTGAGAAATGGGGAAACATGATTAGATGACCGAAAATAGTGGTTTGAAGATTCGTGGCTCTTTGTCAAGAACAAAGCTTACAGATGAAAAGCAAGGGCCTGAGAGCGGATCCTTGGTGAACCATGACCCAGACGACTTCGCCTTGAACGTTGTTACAAGACTAAAAAATTGAATAAAAATAAAAATGTTTATAAATCGGACAACATAGATCCACTTGTGTTAGTAACATTGAACTTAGTAACTAGTGTCAATACTTAATAACTAAAAGTGACGAGGTTATTTTACATAAATGCTCGACTAGTGGACAGTCCCTTCTGACGGCGATCGCCTTGAGAACAATGTTGCGGCTGCCGCGTACACGCCGTGCTGAAGAGCCGGCTTTTTGGCGCAGTATGGCCGGGAAACTGTCGACCCCTGCGTACGCGAACATGCTAGACTAGAGGCACTGCAGTATCGCGGCATCCGCAACAATGCCCTTTAAGTATATTATACTGTACACGCAGGGTGTTGTACGATTTTTGCGTGTAGTTGACCCACAGACTACTCGTGTAGAGTGAGGTGACCTTAACTGGAACCGAGCAACGAGAAAATCTGCGAGCCAGCATGTTCGCCCTGATCGTCAACGCCCTGCGCTCTCGCGCTATGTCCACATCGTCCTGAAGGTCTTCTGTGACAATGTGACCTAGGTACTTGAACTGGCATACTCTAACAAGAGGTGTAGGTACCTAACTACCGTCTAGCGTGATTGTGGTACGAGCTCAGGAAGTCTGTTGCCAGCCTTAAAGACTAGGTATTCACTCTTCTTATTATTGTATTATTGTACATTCAGTCCATGAGCGTCAGCATATGACTCGCAGGCTGCCAGCATCCTTCTAATTGCACTAAAGCTGTCTTGATAATGTTGATGCATTGTTCCTTTCCTGTACCAATGTACACAAAATAACTTACTGTATTAGCTTTCGTGCTCGATTAAAAGCTTTTTCCAAGTCTATGAAAAACTTGGAGAGATGTAATGTTTTCAAGACATCATATTTCTCGGAAAAAGGGCCGAGGATTGCACCCAAATAGCAATATTGTCCTGCAAGAATGCTCTAAGCCTGCAAGGCTTTGCTGATTGTCGCTGGTGCAAAATAACAAATTTTCGGTTTTGCTGACTATCCCCGGTGCAAATAACTTCAGTTTTAGGGTGAATAGCAAACATGCTGTCCCCCCTATCTTTACTAATATTAAAAAGAGTAAAGATTTGTTTGTTTGTTTGTATTGGATAGGCTCCGAAACTACTGGACCGATTCAAAAAAATCTTTCACCAATATAAAGCTACTTAATCAGGGAGTGACATAGGCTATATTTTGGCGGGAAAGAGTCTAAGCGGGCGAAGCCGCTGACGGACAGCTATTTTTTTAATAAATACAACGCCTCAAGCACGTCTACTCACCCAGCGGATGTCTCTCTGACACAAACATAAATTAAAATGGCTTCATCAAAAATTGCCATCATAAATGAATGCGCCATTATGAGAAATTAATAAATATCTGGAACAAATTACACTAAGAGCATCTGACCCCGCACTAAGCAGAGCTTGTACTATGGGTGTCAGAGATTGATGAAGGGTGGCCCAAAAAGGAATGCACTTTTGGTTTTGTCCGCATTTCTAAACGACAAAATGGTGGGGCGCGGGAGGGGTAGCAGTCTGCAGTGGGTGGCGCGTAGCCTTTGTAATAATTGTAATTTTAGTCACCCATGAGTCGTTACACAGAAGAGCAGCGCGCATTTTAATGTGTACGCGCATTTCATGGGATCTCGATCGTATGTGTGCCTTAAAGTGATTAATTTATTTAAAAAATAGTAGGTTAGCTTCGTACCTTACAATACTATTTAGATGTGATTAAGTGTGTGATGATAATTGTGTTTTCTTTGTATACTACTGTGTGATTTCGACGGTGAATGCATATTTAACCTACATGTAAGCATTGTTCTCATGTAAGTGACCTAGTTACGAGTACTAAGTCTTAGTGAGAATAAAGATCTTTAAACCTTAAACCTTATAGATAAAAATGCCTGGGTGTAAGCTCTCTGCTCGATGCGGGATTAAATAGCTCCATTGTAACAGATGTTTTATTGTAATAGATAGATAATAGGTACCTGACTAACAATTTTAAATGAACTTTTGTTTTATATTATTTTATGGTTGTTTTTTTTTCTCTTCGATTTATATTCTTTGAGGTTTATTTGTATCTAAATGACACACTGCTTGTACTTTCCTAAC
This sequence comes from Udea olivalis, assembly GCA_947369235.1. Lineage (NCBI taxonomy): Eukaryota > Metazoa > Arthropoda > Insecta > Lepidoptera > Crambidae > Udea > Udea olivalis. The sequence goes on from OX376369.1 coordinate 10,187,348, forward strand.
GCCTGTTGTAAACCCAAAACAAGTTTAAAAGAGTTAACTGCTGAGTTTCTCGCCGGGTCTTCTCAGCAAGAAACAACTCCGACGCGGCTCCGTAGAGTCGCATTAAGGCTGTATACTGTTTAATTCCATAACCATATTATTATGGTATTTATGTCTCATATTAAGTACTTATATTTGGCTGTAAATTTTACGATTTGAAAGTACTGATACAGTCTATTTGAATAAAGTTATTTGAGTTTTTGAGTTATGTGACTGTTCGACGGCTTTCCCTTTCGAATTTTAGCGCATCAGTTAGTGTCCAAACACTAATTTAACTAAGAAATGTATTGAAACATTTAAAAAGACAGGATCGACGCAAAAAATGCAGCGTCGTGTATTTTATTCTGTGCTCGCGTACGCCAAAGAGTATCGGACCGACGAAAACTTTCAGCGAGTTTGCGAATTTGTACGCGCGAATCCAGAGCACTATACTGTCATGCTGAGAAGTTTTTTGCATCCAAAACTGCAAAAATCGCGAGCCTTTATCAGGAGCACTAGGTTCCGGTAAGATAGGGCTGCGTGTCACTCTTCAAATTAGATTATCCAGGCATTAAACTCAAACTCAAACTCAAATAACTTTATTCAAATAGACTGTATCAGTACTTTCAAATTTCATTAAGAGACATGCTCCCACAAAAAATAATTTCACGCAGTGGTGACCATTTTTTGTAGAATTACCTTAAGAACAGAGTAAACTCTAATAATCCAACAACTCGACAGCAACGGAAGCTGACCATTCGGCAAGAAGTAGAATCCATTTCTATAGAAAGTTTGCCAAATGTTTGATGGAAGATTGGAAGAATGCTGTATGTAACCATCAAGAAAATCACCTGGACGATGTGATTTTTAAAAAGCTAATTTCAAATTAAATTTCATTAAATCTTCAAATTGTAATAAATAAAGTTGACAAAGTTAAACGGTTATTTCTTCCTGGAATTTTCAAAAGTGCATTTGTCTCTGGGCCACCCTGTATTTCTAAATTTAAGTAGTCTAATAACACCCAGTCACACAACAAACACAAATGTTTGTCATGCACCCATGATAAACATTCATGTGACGTGTGTGTGTGTGTGTTTCGTGTTATCGAAGGAACCAACGACCTCCGGGCCCGGCGAAAGCAGACATTTTCTATGGACCATTGATTGTTGTCTGAAAATAATAGTATATTTTATATCGAGGGGCTAAACGAAGCCATAATATACCAGAGGGGATTTGAGTTTAGTCTCGAGGTGTAAACTGTACTTTTCACTTTGAGTGCGAGAAAAATAGTCAATTTAGTACAAAAACATTCAAAACCGAACAAATTAACACTTGACAAAAGTTCTGAAATTTTCGTGGTCAGTTTTTTCTTCTGAACTGAACCACAGACTAACAATTTAAAACACATGGCGCCACCTTCTTTGCGGACAAACCATGGAACTAAAACTCTCAACATTTTCCCAATGAAGACGGTCCACACTCCACAGATAATAGTATATTTTTACTGGCTGTTTGAGTTTGTCTATGTCACATGAAGGAAATAAAAAAACGAATTACTTTTTACTCCTTACGGGCTAAAGTGGTCACTTTAGTAGTAGGGCTAGATTGGCATACTTTTAGAGCATGAGAAGTGAAAACGATTTTTATTTATTATGTTATCGCGCCAACAGTGGCCTTATTACGATCTCATAAACCATGCTCGCATTTGTCTGGAGCGTCCTGGCATTTTGGTACTAAGATCTCTTATTCCCAGACACGTGACCATTACGTCATGGAAAATCAACTTCTGCGCGGAGTCTTGGTAATAATACGACCTCTTATTTGACGTTTCATATCATTGTTTATCTGTCAAATATTACCAGTCTTAAAACTTTTCCGTTAGAAGTAGCTCTAAAAAAGTGTCATGTTAATACCAATGCAAAGTAAGCATTTTTAGGACCGTAAACGGTCACGCTGCGATACAGTCAAAAGATTGTAATACGACTCCTGGCCAGTTAATTGCATCGTAACGTAACGTCACAATTAGCGTCGGAAACAGTAGGTAACTTGAGTTATCTTTTTGAATTTTTATCTGTGGTCTCTTCTCTGCCACTCCTACTAGCTAATTTGAGAGCTATTGTCGATGACCTTGTTTCTCTGTCGGAAACGGCAGTTTTGTCGGTTTTGAACTGGGCATTTTGATAGCATCCTGTAATATTTTTTTCATTTCATTTAAATTGGGTTTGCGTTGGGCCTCAGTCTCGCCTGGTGGTAGCTCGTACCTCCCAGTCAAAGACTACAAAAGGTAGGGAAAACATGTATTGGCCATTGTTTAAAATAGTTTTATAAGATTCCGCAAACTCTTGTTGAACTGCCTCTTTACAATTTTAAGTCACAAATTAAAGCAAAGTTAATGAAGCGAGCTTATTGATACTTATTACCATAGTATAATTTTATTCACGTTTATTTTTATTTAGTCAAATTTTGCTAGTATTTTTTTTTTTACTTGTCATTAAGCACTTTTTATAAGTCAATGTGTATAAAGTTATATTCAATTTTGGAATAGAGCAGTTTCAGACAAGTTTTTTTTTTGCACGAATACGGACGGACGCTCTGGCACAGACTGGCATACGCACGCGCTACATTTCGCGCTTCAAAAGTATTATACACGAGCTTATAAGTGCATCAACACTCTTACGTGTTACGCTTATACACACGAAAGACTAGTCAGGAACAGAGTAGGCATGTGGCTAGTGTATAATTATGCACACTTGTGTGTATTATACTTAAAAATAGACACAAGTGCAGTACGAATTTATTTCACTCTTTCTTACCTTTTTTAAGATTTTTATCAAACTTTAAATTTAAAAAAGACTTTAGCGTGTAGTGTAATACTTTTTATAATAAACTGTGCTGGGCTAGGTTTATAGTATGGAGTTCTTCAAGAGGGGTTTGAAAAGGTTTTTGCAGGGTCGACCGCGCGAATGACGCCCCGTTGCACGCGTCCATAGGCTGAGGTAACCGGATATTAAAAAAAACTTACCACCCCAAAAACTCTGGGGTTCTTATTTAACTATTCAGATTGATCAATGGATAAGAAAACACAAAATATAAAAAAATATGATATATTGTCATGTTATAAAAGGTTGGTTTTATGCAAAACACGTCAAACAAAGTTGTTTTTGTTAAAAATATAATTATTCAGGTTATTTCTGTAATTATTATTTCATACAACTAATTGTGACAAAGAAAATAAATATTAAATTAAGTTAACAGAACAAACATAAATAATCATCCTGGGTGATTGAATGACCCATTTACACTCACACGTGTGCCATTTTAAATCTTACACATAATTATTTTGTTAAAATTATACTAATCAAATGTAATAAATAACAATAACATACTCTAATACATAGTTATGAATAAGAAAATGGGAATACTTTGAAAGAAATTATTTCAAATAATTTACGTTTATAATTGAACATAGGCTCTATCTCGCATTATTGTATTAAAAGGCTTTTTATGAGATCAATAGTTTATTATAAGCAAATAGTAAAGATAGGATTTTCGAAGTTTCATAAGTCAAAACCGCAGTCTCAAATCGATAGATGACGCAAGTGTATCTGTCAAAAGGGAGTGCTATGCTCTTGTGATGTTGCTTCACATAATAAAGTTTAAGAATAAAAGAAAATCATCCATTGTCGTGCCAGGAAGGATAACAATTCAACAGTTATGCCAACAAATGTCGAAATCTAGTAGATTTACATTTCTCATTTCTCTTCCTACGAACAGTCCAAATCGCTTGAGAAATCAGTCTACATGCTTGAACTGGCTTGAAGTTTTGCTTGAGTATCCCCTGAAACAACATATAAATTATTAATAAGTTTTATTTTGGAAATTAAAAAATATATGTTACAGTCGGTAAAGTTGGATTCACTTATTAAAATACTAGCGACCCGCCCCGGTTCGCTCGGCGGAAATGTAGATATTACTGTGTTTTCTTTTACTAACTTAAACTTTCCTCATAAATAAAATAAATAAATAAGCGCCAGACAACACACCACTCGTCATGTTCTCGAAGTAGGGATAAATATCCCTGGGAATCAAGCCAGGAGCGTCTCCTAGCACGCCCAGATCCGAGCCAACTTAGAAAAGATCCGACCGGAGAAGTCAAGGCGAGAAACCGTGATACAGCGCACTACGCCAATCATGTCGACAAACAGAATTACTGATTTGAAAACTGCATTAAAATCCATTGCGTAGTTTGAAAGACTTAGGCGCACAGACGAGACGGCAGGAAGAGACTGTTTTATCTATACTAAAATTATGAAGAGGAAAGATTTGTTTGTTTGTATTGGATAGGCTCCGAAACTACTGGATCGATTTTAAAAATTCATTCACCAATATAAAGCTACATTATCAGGGAGTGACATAGGCTATTTTTTTTTAATTTAGTCCATATTTTGACGGGAAAGACGAGAAGTTGTAGGGGCCTTACTCAAGTTGTCAGCATCAGGACAGGTCTTCAAGTGTTCCGTGATGAGGAGCTGAAGAGTCGCCTTCTCGTACACCAGTCTCTGGTTACTATCTCTCAGCTGTTTGATCTCTTCCTCTTGTCTACGCATCGACTCTCTTAGTCGCATTCTGAGGGTATAATTTTATTTTTATTATTTTATTTACAGCTCGTACAACTATCATTACAGGCAAATTTAACCTAATGCGATAGCGTAACTATCTTTAAATATACTTACATTTTATTATTTTTATTAACTTTTACTTATGAGTACTTTACTTTTGAGTACTCTTAACACTACAATCTACAACTTATTACAAATTATAATTAAACTTAAAATATTATCTTTTTTGTTTTAGTTAAAAATTCTTAAATACTATCCTTTATATTATGGTATTAAATCATCAATGGTGGTGATCATCAATACACTTAGAAAAAAGATATCGCAATAAGATAAGATAAATATTCTTTGCACATAAAAAAAAATTACAATAAAGGTTTGTATTACACGAAATAGTAAGATGACACAATTAGGCGGTCTTATTGCTAAAAAGCGATCTCTTCCAGACAACCCAAGTAGAGGAAAATGGTAAAAAAGGGTAAGTACCTATGTGCACAAAAATTGTCAAATGTAAATTTAAATAACAAAATAATAATAGATATACTAGCCACCAATAACCAAAGAGATCAGAAAAGGAAAATGAGTTAATTAACAGACGAGGAGAAGTAAAAAGAGGAAAGTAATTAGGAGATAAAGCAGTGTGTTGAAGGCAATGTAAGTGAACATTTGATTTTTTTCAATTGACTTAATTGCAAGGTCACCGAACAAAAAATCACCCGAACAGTCAGTATTTCTTGTATGAAAAGGTTGATTAAATAAATCTTATTTTTTACTTGCTGAGTATGCTATATCGTCTTTTGATAATCAGCAAATCTGCTATAAATAATGATAGATGAAGACTAAATAAGAAAACATTACCTGTATCTCCTAGAAGCTGCAACTCTGCTATCGATATTATTTTCTGTTCTCTTTCTGCCTTTGCTTTTTGACGCGTCATTAACAATAACGCAATCATCGTCTAATTCTCTATTTGTCTCAACATTTGTACTTTTTTTCTTAACATTTATAACTTTATCGAATTCAGTTTTTCTCTTAACAGTCTTTTTGAATTCCTGAGTCGGTTTTAATAAAGGATTAAAAGGAACTATAGGTATTTTTTGAACTAGATTACCGTTTGAATTAACTATAGTCACTGGTATTAAAGTTCCAGTTGAAAATGGCAATATACCTGGTAATGTGTTAATACTAGGCATTCTTTGAAGTACTGTATTTCTTTGCGCCTTATTATTTATCGCTGATTTTAGTTTTTCCTTCGTATCTTTTTCTATTGTGTTTTTATCTGTATTCATTATTTCTTCAACTGATTTCATTCTTACTTGTTTACCGTTAGGTAGTTTGATTATTACTTCGTAATCAGCAGTTTCGGTAGCATCATTCTTATTTTCAGGTGTGTTGTTGACTTCATTGAACATTGGAGGTGCTTTAGGTAAAGTTTTTGCACATTTGCGAGTTTTTGTTTTAACTGCTGGTTTTTTGGTTTCATTTTTACATAAGTCTGATGTTAAGCTATCTACAACAAAATCAAAAGATTTCTGACTCATTATAGGCGGAATTTGAAGCGTATCTTTGCTACTGTCTGTAAGTAAGACATCTTTAGTTATAATACTGTGAGCATCTTTGTCATAGGATAAAATACTAATAGGTACTGTTTTAGCTTCTGCGTTAAGATTATCTTTTCTAATCTCTATGTTATTGTGTATTTTGATAACGTTATTCGTGAATAACACTGAAGTTTCATTGTGTACGTCGTTTTTAACGTGTTCGTTAGTTTTAGGATCATCAACGTCATCAATGACGTGTATTTTGTCAATGACGTCATGTTTGTTGACGACCCGGCTGATGGTGGTGACTTCATTGGTCAGTTTTGATATGGTGGTGGTTTCGTATTCTTTTATCACGCCGGATTCGTCGCTGGATGATCTGGAAGAAAGATTATTTCTTTATTATCAATCAATTGACAGCCTCTACTCCTTTCTTTTTGTTCCAAAGATCCAGGAAATAATGGGCAGCGGCTACTTAGGAAGTGTTTTTATTTTTTGCTTCCCATTATTTCTTTGTTACTAATGATAACAATATAATATTATTATTTTTAGATTATCGTGAAGTATAAACCAGTTGCATCTGCAGAAAGGACTCTTCGGAAGCTAAATTATTAAAACATATTTGAGAATTGCAATTGCACTGAGGCATCTGTATAAGTTACAAGACTATGTAATTGAAAAAGTGTTTTTTATCAGTATTATTCACCCACAAAAGGGGCGGTTGTTATATCAACCCTAGCTAACCACATAATCAATTATACAAGTATTTTAGTTTAACAGTTTCATTGGAGATGACAAGACAAGCAATTCAATATTTAGGCTGCTCTTACATTAGACATGTGCTGTGCAATCCTACCCATTGGTCCACATAGCATGCGGCGGCGCAGCTTAGTAGCACATCTTACTCCCTCCGTTACATTTTTTTTTATGTAATAGGGCAAACGAGCAGGAAGCTCACCTGATGGAAAGTGATCACCTCCGCCCATGGACAACTGCAACACCAGAGGTGTCACCGATGCGTTGCTTGCCTTTTAAATTGGAATACGCTCTGTTCCTGAAGGCTCCGATGTCATATTCCTTTGGAAAAACCTACGCAGGAAGATCATTCCATATCTTGGATGAACGCGGAAGAAATTAACGCGAAAAACGTACGGTTGTTGAGCGCCAGCTATCCAGGTGATGAGCATGGAATTTCGACTGATGACGTGTCGTGCGGTGATGAAATACATAGCTTAGCATCAATAGAAACGGTCTTATAGCTTCGTGGCTTATCTTGCACATCCTCGGAGCATAGCTGCACAGCAAATATCCAGTGGAAAAGCTGTCTAACAGACCTGCTTATTGTGATGTTCCTTTGGTTGCTTGTGTAGAGAGCGGAGTCCCTGGGATCAATGAACTGAGGAGTATGGAGGACGTCCCCCTCTGGCGTCTGGTGACAGCGGAGGGGGTCCACCGCCGTTGAGTTCTCGAGAGAGAGCATGCCGTGTCTAGAAAAGAGATACAACATTATATGCTACCAAAACCATTGATGAACTTAATTAATTATTCTAGTGTTTCTTTAATTTGCTTGTCAACGTTATGTTATGAATGTTTTTTTTTGGGAATTACCTTTGAAAATTCAAGCAATATGATAATAACTTTAACCGAAAGGACTACGAAGTCGGCCTAATTTTTTTCAGGAACATCCAGCTTCAAAACATGAAAACTCCTTAAAATTCCCCAGTTGAAAATAATAATAATAATAGAGTGAAATTCCACTTGTTTTGGAATACAGCTTCAAGAGTATCACTAAGTTTCATAAACAAACAATACTTACTTAGCAGTCTCCATGGCTTGCTTGAAGCCCTCATCGAATGGATTCACATTCTGAAGATCCTGGAATATGCCCAGGTCCTCACAGTTGCGGATGAAGCGTGTGGGAGTTGGTGTCTGATCAGCTACAAATATACAAGGGTTAAGTACAGTGTACACATATTATTATATTTATTTTGTATAAGAGCATTTTTTTCCATTTTAAGGGGAAAATAAATTAAATAAATTGTACCGATTAGAATAAACTTCAACGTTATTTAAGAAGTTTTTCTTTATAATAAAGTCAAAGTCAAAGTTCTTTATTTGCGAATCATGGGTACATTTGATGTTTTGGATATGATAAGTATCTCCATATTCGGCCTCTCGGCATGCAAAAAACATTTAAAAACACTAAATTACACTCTAAACTGGCATAAGTACACTTTCAAAATAGCATTTTACAGAGCCATTAAAATATTATTACGTCTAGGATCAATTATAAATAATATGAATGTCAGATAGTAGATGAAACAAAAAATAATAATAATAACTAAAAAATGACAGACAAATATTCATTAACCGAGTAGTAATAATAATAATAATAAATAACAAATTCGTTTATTTGCAAGAATTTTGACGACCGACTTGGTGTAATGGTTAAGAAGTTGGCTACTACACCAGAGGTCGCGGGTTCGATCCCCGCACAGTACAAACATTTGTGTGCATGAACATGTCTGTTTGTACTGGTCTGGGTGTCTCCTATGTATAATAAGTATGTATTTACAAAAGAAAATGTATTTAAGTATGTTTATCCGTTGTCTAGTATCCCATAACACAAGCTTTAATTAGCTTACTTTGGGGCTAGATGGCGCTGTGTGGAATAATGTCCAGGGATTTATTTATTATTTATACAAGTTCTAAAGGTCTTAAAATTATCTATGTATGTACATGTACTCAACCTGCACGCAGGTGTGCAAATTAATGTAATTAGGTTATGTCTCAATGTATTCAGTTAGTACTAAATATTCACATTCATCAATTTAATTAAGTATTAATTTATGTAAGTGTTTTTATTTATTACATGTTATTTTATAATTCATAAATTCAGTCACGCTATAAAAACGTAAGTAGCCCCTCTGTAACAGAAACAATTTCACTTTATGCTAAATATATTCATATCTATTATTTCTAAGAACGATTCAGGTAAATGGTTGTATATTCGAGGTGCCATGCAGAAAATACTATTATTTAAAAATGTTGTTTTGTTTGGCGGAATACAAATTTTGATAAGGTGTATTAGTATTGTAGTGTAATAAGGCTATTTAACCTTACAAATTGTTCGAAATTATTTTTTACAAAAGTTACAGTTTCAAAAATATATAAACTGGCAAGAGTTAAAAAAAACAAAACCTAAAATATATACCTAATAAATCTTTAACCTAATGAAAAAGAGTCTACAACTGTCAATCTGTTTTAAATTACAAATAGCACCTATGCACTTCTTTTGTGCTTTGAAAATGGATTCTTTATTGGTTGAATTTCCCCAGAACATAATACCATACCTTAAAAGTGGAGCGATATACCTATGGTATGCTAATAGGACAGCTGCAGTACTGACTGTTTTTGCTAACATACATAATGCATAGGAGGTTAATTTTTGAACTTCAATTTCAAATTTCAATATGCGCTTCCAGTTCAAACTATTATCTACATTTAATCCCAAAAATCTTGTTACGTTCACTGTGTTAATGGTATAATTATAGTAATGAATGTCGATGTTTATTATTTTATCAATTCTATTTCTAAATGTCATTAAGTTTGTTTTGTCAGCCTATAATATTCGATAAAGTGTCATTAATGTCCTGCTCAATGCGTTTCTTATCATTCCCAGTGAATAAAACGGTGCTATCATCTGCAAATAATATGATTTCATTACCAGTTACTTTGGGCAGATCATTTATATAAATAATAAATAAAAGTGGGCCCAAAACACTACCTTGTGGTACTCCAAAGGCGACGTCTCTAGTTTCCGACGAATAATTAACTATTTTATTGGTGGCTGAACATATTCTAGAGATTTGCGTTGTCTGTTTTCTGTTACTAAGATAAGACTTAATAAGTTCGAGCACATTACCTCTGACACCGTATGCATATAATTTATTTAACAATGTTTTGTGGTTTACATAGTCAAATGCTTTACTAAGATCCATATATAGAGTGACTGTGAGATTTTTCTTATCAACATTACTCATGATTGTATTAAGGAACTTATACATTGCCATACTTATGGATTTATTTTTCTAAAACCAGCTTGTTCAGTGGCAAAAAGGTTATTTTTTTCAAAGTAACTATTCATAGAGTTATGGATTACCTTTTCAAATATCTTAGAAATAACTGACACGAGTGCTATTGGCCTGTAATTATTCATATCTAACTTATCATCCTTTTTATATAGGGGTCTAATAATAGTCAATTTTAATTTTTCAGGAAAGATGCCATGAAAACTACATAAATTAATAATATACTTAGCTTAGAATGTAGGATATTTTCAGGGATACACGTTTTAAAATATTTGTAGAAATGTCATCGTAACCAGTGCTATTCGTATTTTTAAGATTCAGAATTATTAAGTTGATATCTTCGTGCATAACTGGCTTCATAAAAACAGACTTGGTTTCATACGGAACACTGACCTGCTCTCGACTAGAATCTAATTCTGTGACCCGATTAAATAGTTATTAAAAGAATTTGCTATCTGTATAGGGTCACTTATAATATTACCACTGTCACAAATTTTCTGTATTTGGTCTTCAGGCGTAATTGATTTACTGTCATTTATTACAGTCCAGGTAGCTTTAGATTTATTAGGAGCTGTACTTGTAAAGTGATCATTTCGAGACTTTTGGGTAAGTGCAATAATCCGCTTCAATCGAGATGATAAGGCTAAAACTTTACTTTTATTTTGTTTTGTATGTTTTCTTCTGTAATGCCACAAAAGTTCTCGTTTGCGCTTGCAACATTGCCTTATTCCTTTTGTTACCCATTTAGGTCGAGCTTTAGCATAGATTTTAACCAGGATCGATAAAGCAAACAGAACATTTCATAAAACCGATCGTAAGCCACGTTGGGATCATCACTATCAAATACATCGCTACAGCTAAGGGCTATTAAGCAATCTTTAAATTTGTGTATATAAAGTCGCCACAGAGGATTATTTTCTTTTTTTTATAAGTAGAGTTTAGTTTTGTGAAAAATATTTCGTAAAATCCGCGTTTGCTTTCGGTGGTCTATAAATACAGATGACATTAATCTTATGACTAATAAGCTCTATTCCTGAACATTCTATGACATTCTCAACACTGTATTTACTTATTTCATCCATTGGTACAAAATTTAGTGACTTATGCACCAATATACACGAACCACCATGGCGGTTCTTTCGACAGAAACATGAACCTAATCTGTAATTTGGAACTTTCAATATTTTTTTATCTACACTTGACATATAATGTTCCGTTATACTTAGGACACCAATAAGCACGCTCTTACATTCAAGCGATTCAATAGAAAGAAACAGTAAATCAGATTTAGACACCAAGCCATTTGTATTTTGGTGAAGAATACTAATTTTGTTACACACGAAAAAACCCTTCAGACTTACTAGAATTTGTCACATCATTAAGGTGCATTTTATCAGTCTGAGTGCTTCTATCAATTAAAGTGGGTATAATATGTTCCGGATTGTCATTTTTCACTTTCCAGTACTCTTCATACTTCGCGTAATAATTAATACGAAGAATTTCTCTCAGTAGCATTTGACTTCTGTAAAGAGCAATAGAGAAGCGAAATAATAAGTAAATAAAGTTATAAAAAGTTTTCACTGTACCTATATAAATTTACTTATAGTATTGTGAAACTTCAAGTAACTATACTCGATTTCAAATGTAATGCCTTATTATGTAAACAAAGATTGCACCATAACAAAATCACGAATTTCCGCATTGATCACACACTATAGGTCGTCACACATGAACGTCTTGCGTTGTAAAAAAGAAACAGAACATGAATTCATGCAAAACTGTTAAAATAAAGCATTCTTTCACAATTATTTTATCAAAAACTTTTTTGACAACTTTTAACTCTTAAATGAAATAGGTTGTCTTTGGAAAGTAGTGATAGGAACGTTGCTATATAAGAATCAGAATCATTTATTTCGATTGAAAGTGGTACAGATACAATGCTGTTGATTTACGGTTCCTATACCTAAAAGAATATAAACTTAAGTTTGAATTATTTTGTTATTTAAAGCTTTTATACAATATTTAACAAAATAAATCTATGAGGGTGTCATTACTAGGTATAGAGATTAGGTTCTATTTATGTTATAATTTTAGCTAAACTTAGGAAAAAAAATATGAAAAATGTTCATTGATCCTAACATGATAATCTTAAACTATTTACAACTACCGGTGTCTCCTTTTAAGGTTACATTTGCCTGTGTCAGGAGACACCGCTCTTCAGTAGAATAGCATTTCTTCAATATATCCTACTAAAATGTCACATGTGAAGCCATGTGGTATAAAGAAATGATATCCATTGTCATGATCATGAACAACAATACAATGATTTGAAAGGAATACCAGCGAAACACGCAAAAGCATGCGAGTTTCTAATTTTATGCATTATCAATGTTGTCTTTCGACTATTGTGCTTCAGACCCTGTGCATTATAGTTATTCTGCTTTTTGACTTTATGCGTTTTAATACGTATGAACGCCAAACAAGTTTAGGCTACACTATATTATGCTTTTTGGAAATATGCCATGCCACTCAACATGAAACTCGTGACGATTAGAAAAATCTGAAATATGGACCACAATATTATGACAATGAACATTAGGATTGGTGAGCCTAAGAAGACTTGGTAAAAATCGGTAGATTGACGTTCAAAATCAGTATTTCAGTAAACTAAGCCCAATTTCGGGATTTCAGTAGGTTTGTTATAGTTGCAAATAAAAACATCAAATCTTGCAACAATTTGGTCATTTTTTTCTTATTTTGTTACTGGTTTTCTTGAAGAGATTGCTTCAAATAATAAGACTGTCTAAATTTACCTTTATTTTAGAAGTGTTTAAAAACATTGAAACTGTAATGATATAGTTTTTGCTAATGAGTATAACTTCATCATTTGTTCAAAACTTTGACTGACAGCTAGAGATGTATCTATGCATTGAGTACCAAATTAAGTGCCAATTTGTGCATGTTTATTTGTGAAATTGTGAATAAATAAAATGATCCATGTATCTTAGGATAGCATCTCGTTCTTTGCTATTGTCTGACAGCTTGTTATTTATTTATCAACTGTCATAATTTCTCATCACACCAGTACCTTAATAGTAGCAGTTACTTGATTTCAATGATTCACCCAGAGGCCTTCACCCATCAGTGACAGTTAAAGGCTAAGCCACTTACTCACTTGTAAGTAAGTATTTGATACTTACTTACCTACAAAAACTTTCTGCTCCAGCCCAAGCAGCATCATGTCATGTTTCTTTGTGTGTACATGCAAATGGTCCTCATTAGTGAATGTCATTCCACAGTCCGGTATACCACAAGCGAACGGTTTTTCTGGTTCCACCATTTTTACCACTCACAACTAAGTTTCTCACACGATATCCATGTAGTAACACATATCACTTAAAATATCTCCGTTTTCAAGGACTTTCCTACAGTTAACTCATGAAAATTGATAAAAAGATACGAAAACATCTTCGGCATTCTTAGCTTTGTAAATACTGAGTGTTCTTCCTATCTACATATTCATTTTTGTTGACATCCCTTTGCATTAAGAAATATGATGAATTCTATACTGTAACACCAACTGATAGGTAATTTAACAAGAAAAGTTTGGGAAAATCCCACGAAAGCTTACACAAAAACTTAATCAAATATCCGTCTGTCATTTGATACTGACACTTCACTTGACAGATGGAAACTAGAGCCGCTCGATCAACAATTGATTGATTGAAATAATGTTCAATTGTTTTTTTTCCTTTTTAGAATAATCAGTCTTACTCTTGTTTAATAACGACATTGAGTCGAACTCATTTAAGTGCTTAGTAACTTACCTACTTTACATTTATTTATCTTTGCTTTGAATGTAGATATATCCTATACCTTGTCCAATTTAATATTGTTTCATAGCCAACATAGAAACTTTGTGATCATCGTTTATATATTAATAAAGTAATAACTTTAAATCCTAATACCTACCTAATTTACTATAAAAGCCCTCGAATGAATTCACTTGAAGGCTTTTAAATTCGTCATATATTTATTTAATTATTGCACAATAAAATAAACTAAATTTTATGAAATAATGATTCGAAAATGGAATCGATTCACTAACGATTACAAACTACCCTATTCCTATTGTGAGCTGTCAAAATTATCATCGTAAATTGGACAAAATATAATACTCTCAGGCTTTTGTCCTTTCGCTTCTACGTTAGTCTCTATCTAAATATTACCTCTACTCTATCTCCTTTCTTGAGATTATGCATGCAGACTTTTATAAGTTATCATTTTTTTATATTATAATAAGCCACAATGAAAATTCAAACATTTAATAAATAACAAAACAATACATTTATTAACAAAGCCGTGCTTAATAACTCACTTATTTATATCAATATAACAAATTAGAAGACATTGCATTGTTTTAACTACATTGTGCTACGTGTCACGTTTATATTCAGAAATCGGAAACTTTTTAGGACATATTTAAATGCAGTTTGGGGTTGTGCAAGCCTTTGACGCTGTTTGAGAAGTAAGAGGTATATCTCTCAGGGGAATATCCATGAATCTTAACTTGGTGAGGTTGATAAGAACCGGTGTCTCTAGGCAGCCCTCTATCGAACAGAGGATAGACTGTGGACCTCTTCTTTCTTGGTGAATCTTGCATCTGCTGTGTGGGGTACGGATCTACATATCTTCGCCCATTAATATCGTTGCCATCCGCTGTCGGGAATATCGTTGGCTATTAAAAAAATTGGCGTTAAGATACTCGATCTTGGTTTAACATTAAGACTAATGAACTACGATAGGGTTAACTATTACAAATCAAAGACTAAATAGCTGTAGTATTTTAATGAGTTAAGTAACTTGATAAAGTAAGTAGTTGATTATTAAAATACATAACTCGAAGGACTCTATTTACTTTGTTCTAACTCTAAAAAGGACCATAATTACGATGTTACATGATACAATTCATTATTGAAGATGAAAAGCCTGTTTATAGATATTATTAGTCGTTGATTATTTAAAGTTGATCAACGCCTAATAATACCTTTTCTTGCTTGCCTGCGCCTCGGTTGTTGAAGATTCCTGGAGCTGGTTGACCTTGGGGCTCATTTCCTACTGTATTTTGCTGTATACCTCCCATGCCTACTACAGCTGGGTTGGGCTCGTTCTGCTGGCCCTTCCAAGGTCTGAAAACATAATCAAAAATTAGCTTTCTACTTCATGTTCCTTTATATCTGAGAACAATTACTGCCCACACACTATGTGGTTCAGAAACTATAGTGCAACTAACCACAACTGTTTAGATATTAAATCTTTGGCAATTACGCGTACGTACAGCACAGTAAAGTAATATTATTTTCATGAAAGAAAAATTGGTATACATACGAGTACCTAATATAAATAAAATAAATAAATATCACGACACCTTACACCAATATCATCTGATCTCAAACTAATCAGAGCTTAAACTACGAAAATGGGTGTTTAAGACTGATAAACATACTTATAGAGACAATTAACACCCAGACACGCAACAAACACAAATGTTGTTTACATGAATGTTCACCATGGGTGGGGATCAAACCTATGACCTCCGGTGTTAAAGGCAAAATCGCTGCCATTTTCAGGCCAGTCAAACTTTAAGTCAATGGCAAATTGTGTTTGAAGTATGACATTATTTAAGTGGTATTCATAAATTCTTACTTGTCAGGGAATAACTCTCCTGGCTGGCCTCGAGTTTGAACGATTCTTTCGCCATTCAGTTCCACCACGCATCTCAATCGTGCACAGCAAGTTGGAAATTCTGGTGTGAAGATGGTTTCTTTTGTAATGTCTTACTTATAGTATATGAATGTCATGCGTTAATTAAGTTTTATCAATTTATAAATTTGTCCTGGAACTTACCAACGTTTTCGTCTTCTATATACTCGTGACATTCTAATGCATTTTCTGGTATTTTTGGCTTTCTGCAACTAAAAACATAAAGATCCCATGTAATTGCTCATTTAGAGTAACATGCACCAGATGATGCAAATAGAAAATATTATATATTTTAAATTATTTTTCTCTATGATGGTTGCCTAAATAAGCGGGCTTCAATATTGTTCAACGACGTAGGTACTCAACTACCCCAGTGTATTATTATTTATAGATGCTGTTATTGGTGATATTTGGTGACACTTACCCGACAGCAGCTATAAAATATTTTCCATCCCTAATTTCACATCTATATCTGTGGCAAGTGTAGTGGTCAGACCACTCCTGCCATGGCTGGTAACCTTTTCTTGAATATTTATCCACACACGCTTGGTCTAAAAATAATATAGTAAAACATTAACACTTTTCGAGCTAGTCGGTAAAATTTTATGTTTCTATAAAAATTAACTCACAGCTAACATCTTCAGCAAATATGGCAGGGACTACCCAATATAGCAAAAATACCAAAGCCCCAAACTGCATTTTGACTGTTATCCTTGAATCTGAAACAAATTCTTCTAATTAACTGCTTCACCTCCTGCTTTGAAACCCAAATGACTTCTGGTCAAAATTTGAATTTTTCGGCCTAGAAATACAGTTTGGCTGGTACCTATAATATTTAGAAAACATTGTCATTCGATATCCGTGGACGAAGCAAAAGAAATCAAATATTATGTGAATCTTACAGATTTCCGTGTTATTGTGCAACAAACAATCAAATGCGTCTTTGAAGCATTCCTTAGTCAAAAGTATTTTGAGCAGTTGGTGTCATCGTGTTTTGTGGTAAATTTTATATTTAGTTTTTTTATGATTTTCGTTCTCTGACAACAGACCCTAATTAATTGGTTATTTTGCATAAAGCACATTTGTTTTGTATGTATTCACGTATCCAAATGGATATCGTTAACTGCTCAATCTACAGTTATTTATGTGAAGTACATCTTTGATAAATCTTTTACTTACCCATGTTTGTTTGAAATCTCTAATGAATCTTTCTACAGTGAGAACGATAACGCAAATGACTCGGCGTGCCACAGTAAAAAGTTAATGATTGACTTGATTACAAGTTCAAAATGAGTGTTCTAAGAATTTGACCATTGTGGATTGTTTCCGATGACATCAAATTACGTTCCCTGAATTATCTGATACTTCGTTAGATAGCTACAGTGTGAAACTTATTGTGGCGCAAAGTGGTGGTTTGCCCATCTAGCTTTTATTTAGTTTGTAAGCTAATTACTTTATTTTATTTGTATCAAAGCTTTATCGATTCAAATAATACATTTCAATTGAAAATAAGCTATTGGATTCGTTCCAAAATGAGTGCAAGTTTTCCTAGGAACTGTAACCGACCGTGCCCTTTTTTCTCTATACTACAATCGAACGCTACTAATATAGTAATCTGTGAATCGAACTATTCTAGGATGTACTTTTTGACGTTTTATGGTTGTTGTGTGTAATAACTTCGTTCTAGCGTACCTACAAATCTTCAATTATTTATCTATACACGAATTATTAGGTTTTACTCATTACTCAAATCATTTTTAAATTTACGAATGCAGCAAATCATGAAGAATTTACCAAAAACATGTTTTACTGATGTCGTCGTACACACATTAAGACGTTGGACACTTTTTCATAGTGTTGGGATATTTTGAAAAAACATGTTCATATTATTGATCTGTTGAAAAATTCACGAATTATCGAACATTTCATTTTATAAATCTACAATTTAGTAGCTTTCTTGGTAGATATTATAATGGGGTTGCAAACTGTCAATTAGTACAACGTAGAGGGCGCCAACTTTTTATTAAAAATAAACTCTCACTAACTATATTAATAGTAGTGTGATATTCAATCTTTTACGGTTCCTGTTTAAAATGGGACACTATACAGCTTTTGAGTAAAAAAATAGGTTCAATATTAATTAACAAGTAATTAAAAAAGAAAAAGAAAAGTGGTTAAAGGCATTAACAGGCAAAACTTTAATTCCAGTGATTTACAATAGTCAAAACGATATCGTAACGTAACGTAACGTTGATGTATATGGTATTGGCTGGGGCAAACATCTAGCTCCTGACTCCCGAACCAAATTTCGCCAGATTGGCATTACATTACAAAAAAAAATTCGAACTTTATTGCTTTGGAAGAAGGTTCCTAAATTTCTTGTTTGACATTTCTGCAATGCTTGTCAAATGAAATTCTGTTCTAACTGTTTTATGGGCATTTTTTTGTTGTAAGTACTTCACATATGCAGCAGACTTACAACGCCCACTACACTAAAATTTTGCGGAATCGTCGCTATTAAATTGCTATTCAATGCAAAAAAAGGATCCTCACATTATCTATGCGCTATGCTATAAGTATGCCGTGGGGGAATATTTGTTTCTGGTCAGAAGCTGCATTCTTCGGTGTTTGCGTGATTTACTTTTTACAATATTCTACTTTCTTGGTTGATCGTAAAAAGTATACAGGACTCTGAATGAGTAAATTATGATAATTTATACGAGTAGTCAGAACTCAGAATATCCAGATCGATAGGAATAAGGTCCAAAAAAAAAAACAGCCATTAGATATTATCTATGGACGTGCAGTCCTTTTCAGTAGGCCATTTTTTGTCTGTCATGAAAAAAAGATGGCGGAGTTTTTTCTTTGTAGTAGCATACCGAATCAGTTAGTTGTAACAATAATGTTTTCTTTTTTGGCAAAAAGGCCAATGTTTTTTGAAAAAAATACACTATGCCTAAGATTTAAAATCATTTACAGAGACTTAGAGATCTAATCAAAACAATACAATTATTTTTTAGCAATAAATACCTTGCACATTGCATGTTCAGTTTTAATTAATTCTGTTACTTATTCGGATTACTTGTAATCGATTACCATTCCTTAGGAATTAACATCGATATCTCATAAGAATCACTATTTTTTGGTACCGATTTTTTTTTATCACATGCCTAGTCCAAAATAGTCCAATCAGTTTGACCTCTGTCAAAACGTATTTCTTAGAATAGTTGGACTGCATGAACTTATAATGTAAATCCGAGTTGGACTGTAACAACTCAAATTTATTGATAACATAGTAGATTAATTTATATCCCACTTACCTAAGGAAACCCTCTCTTATTTTAGAATGTAGTATTTCTAACCTTCGAAAACTAAACGCAATTTGACAGACAGCAACAACAAAACGTACGTCAATGCTGTCGCTGAACCAAACGTCAGTTGTCAAGTTGCTCGCATTCGATTCTTTGAGCTGTTTTTCGTATTTTTGTTCGAAATAACATCTTAACATTATTTTAGTGCTTAAAATTAGTTTTTAAATGAGGTAAGTTTACCATTAATGGCCTTCAAAGCTGCCGTTTGTTTCTAGAAATGGTTAGAAAACTGAAAGTTATGATTCCATATTTGTTTGTATTTATTGTGAACAATTTTTATTTTAAAGTGCAATTTAGTCGCGGCTCGTATGATTGTATTGTTTCTTCACTAGCTGCCGTATTTTAACTATGCTAATTTGTCCTGGTTTGTGAGTTTTCCTACTTACAGTTTAAATATGCTTATACCCACTTATTATGTCGAAAAGCATGCAATCATCGATTTAAATGTCAAGGGCGATGTCTATCCTTAAATAAAGTTCTATTCATTCTGATTCATCGGTAATGTTTTCAATAATAAGCTGATAAGTTCGGAATAGGATAATTATGTTCATTGTAACTGCCATCAAATTTATTTATTTTCTAGGTACTTTTTGTAGTTCAATGCTGATAATTATTATTAACCTGTAAGGACAGCAGCTGCAGTTCCGATTACCCGCATGTTCTATTAGCAATTTGTGGTAGTTAATAGCCAATTATTAGTTATTTGATGTTATTAGTTATATGATGAGTAAGGTTACTCCAACAGATGGTCTAAGTATTTATGTACTGCAGAAACAGCAATGCCAATTTAGACAGGCATATTATCCTTTGAATTTAAATCTAGAGCTATTTATAATCAGTCTCTGTTATAACCCAATGCTAAATATTGTGGTTTTAACTGAAAATAATATTAAATTAATTAATATTTGAGTGTTATATTGTCAATTAAATATAAATGTTGGTGAGCTTTTAAAACTATGCTTATCTCTGCATCCAGTGCAGTAATATGTAGCATAATAGTTGTGCAGCATAAGGCTGCCAGTCCACTGAAGCGGAGCGGAGTTATGGCAACTATCCACCAATGGGATTGCTTAAAAGCACTCTGGCTTTCAATGGGGTGGTTGAGGTTTTACTTTTTGTGTGAGGATTAGGTGTAAGTTAAATCTAAGCTATCCAAGAGTTTTGACATTTATTATTAAAAATGTTAATCGAAGAGATAAATAAATAAATATATTATTTATAATATCTGGGACAATTCACACCAAGATCATCTGACCCCAAACTAAGCAGAGCTTGTATTATGGGTGTCAGAGACTGATAACAAAAAATAAAAATAACATACATACTTAAATATTTCTAAATACATACTTAAATAGATAATAACACCCAGACACACAACAAACACAAATGTTTTTCATGGATGAGGATCGAACCCACGACCTCCGACGTCAAAGGCAGGATCGCTGCCGTTGCGCCAACAGGCCAGTCATTATTACATTACATAGATATTTTTCTTCAGAACAATTGAGAAACCTCTTCCTTTTTGAAGTTGGTTAAAAAAGAATAGATTATCACTTATTCGGTAAACTATTTCACAGATAAATTAATAAAAATAAACAAAAGAACATAAAAATAAACAAAAAAAAAGTAATGAATATTAACACAAAATAATAACTTCAAAATAATATGATATGCATGACACAGCTACCAAAATGGTTACCACTGAGCGTGTGTGATGTGGCTACTGTGAAACTACACTGTGAAACTCACTTAATTTTGTAAAAAAAGATTTGCCTTCAAACTAAAAGTTGTACAGCATTATAAATATTATTATAGGTACCTATATCTATAGAAACCTAATTTGATTGATTTTGCTCAAGGTTTCTTCTGTTTATCCCTGTATAATTAGCTTAATGTTTATCACTGTATGTTTATTAACCTCTGACACCTTTAGTACATGTTTGGGGTCTTGGTGGATCTTGGTGTGAGATATTTATTTATTTAGTCCTATCATGTGATCATTGTTTATGATGCTGCTCAGATTTCACCTGATGTAAAATAGCATGTTTTATTTTCCTCCTTAAATTCTAAAAGTAGTTTGCCTGGAAGAGATCGCTATTAGCGATAAGGCTGCCTAAATCGTGCATTGTTTTAAATGTAATACTTAGCTTCCTTGTTTTGTACAATGAAGAATATTATCTATCTAAAAAGAAAAACCAAAGAAAGACTTCAGTAGAATCCATCAATTTTGTTTCATCAGTAAGCTTTGTAAGCATCATTCAACAACACACAGGTTGTTAAGTAAAGGTAATAAATAAATATAAAAATATCCTAAATATTTATATTGATTGAGTGGTCGGTTCTTTATGTCTATTGGCAATTTATTAAATACTTTAATGGCCATTGCACGGCTATGTCTAGAATACGCCTGTTGTAAACCCAAAACAAGTTTAAAAGAGTAACTGCTGAGTTTCTCGCCGGGTCTTCTCAGCAACAAACAACTCCGACGCGGTGGTAGAGTCGCATTATGTCTGTATACTGTTTATTTACATATCCATATTATTAAGGTATTTATGTCTATTATTTAGTATATTTTGCTGTAAATTTGACGATTTGAAAGTACTGATACAGTCTATTTGAATAAAGTTATTTGAGTTTGAGTTTGAATACATTTTTGGCTGGAATGCCAATGGCAAAGTTGATAATCCTCTAAACATAATTTCCGTACTGGCTAGAACTAAAACTCTACTCATCATTTTTTTTAATAAGTTTAACTCGGCTGCAAGTGTCGCCAGTGAGTTTTAAATTTTTAGCATTATATTAATGGAACATGTGTGTTCCATTGTAAGATAGAAACTGTAAAATTCGGCCTGATCCTAGGGCTCGAACTGGACGCGAACCCGCGCTTTCCACAATCCGGGTGGCTGCTCTTCTGAGCTACTGTGGCCATTAGCAGACCTGGCGAATTTGTCTAGTGCATTTGACATAGTAATTTGTTTAATCAATGTTTTAAAGCAAGCGCCTTTTGACAAATATTCTTGAAATTATTGGACTTATTATTAAACGAAAGTCAATTATTTGTAAAAAGGGTCAGCACAGGTTTATGCGTTAATTGAGACTGAAAGTTTTAAAAAGCGAACCTACCTTCAAGCCTACACCATTTTGAGCGCATGGACCATGGTCCAACATTTCAAGCGCCTAGTTTACGACCCTCGAAAAAAATTGACTTTTCAATACACGCAAAACAAAGTCCAACGTTTCGTATTGACGCATAATGAAACACATTTGTTAATCTTTTTTTCTATCATGAAATTATCAATCTCGCCACCACGATTTACAAAAAAGCCTTATCGTGTCAACTTCAAGTAGCTATATCTCTTAATACAGCTTACTATAGACACTATAGTTGACCAAAACGACAGACAGTTGACACATAATAAACCAGAAAATGCATTATTCAAATCTTAAAAAAAAAAACAAGTTTCCGACAGATTTTTGTTTTGAATGAAGTATAATTCCTGTAAAAATTAATGTCAGTACACTTATGATCTTTATATAATAGATATATGAAGTTTCATTTACAATCCAATCCGTTAATTAGACCTAAAAACGTAATGAGAAAACCCCAAAATTTGCAATAAATCACGATGCACACACGCGCGCTATAATCGTCCGCGCGTAATTTTGGTGAAGGCCTCTTTATAAGACAGAGACACTAGCAAAGTCGATTATCCTACTAAATACGTACTTTTGAAATGTAATACACGCCATATTGCAGCTGTTACGATACAAACAAAGCATTGGTTAATAGCTGCCTTTACGGCCATATTCATCGCGACTCGCTTCTCACACTCGCTCGAGATAATTACACCCAATCACGTACCCTCGACACGTACGCTCCATTAGTTGTAGTGATGTGCCTGCACGCTTTCGGATAGACGGGATATTTTCGGAGACACGAGTTTTGGTAGGTTACAAGATTGTTACTTTTTATTGCTAAATACCGCTACGATCGCTTTTACAGATAAACAAAGCATATTTTTTATTTTTTTGTGTTATGTTAATAATAGTCTTAGATTAATTTGAAACTAACAATATTAATTTTACTAGATAAAAATATTGATATTTTTGTACTAAAATTTAGGCGCCTGAAGAGGTGCCGACATAACAGAGACCAGGTTAAAAAAAAACACTAATTAAAAGATTAGCGTTAGTATTTATTGTAGTACCTACTAGGTGAATCCACAATGAAGGTCTATATTCAGCAGAGCTGACGCTAAACTTTGTTTGGTTGAGTGTAAAATCGAACAAATAACAACAAAACGATGTCTATTTATTTCAACTACGCCAGTATCCGTCCAAATGTTTCTAAGTACCTTCACATCACTAGCATTTAGAGTATTTAGCTCAAAGAAAGTGCTTTGAGCTGTTAAAGTTCAAGTGGATTGATTTTTATTGCACTTTCGCTAGTTCTGTTAGGCACACTGTGCATATGAACACGTAATACGATTTCTTTAAAAAAAGGTTGTGGGATTTCTAAACAAGGTTTTGTGTACCGGTGTTATCGTTTTCAGTAGTCTGGTCCTTTGAATTTACTGAACAGTGTCAAATATCTGTACTGTACCGGAACTTTTAGTATTACAGTCAAAATCCTGATGAAAGTGATCGATAAAGGTCCGAATAAAGTACTTTTCAAAAAAATATTTATTCTTAAGAAATATTTTCAGCTTAAAATGAGTATATTCCTAACAATTTTGTTTGCATTGACATTTGAAAAAAACCTCTAAAATGCTACTTATAGTTATGTAGGTATCACCACCAACTCTTTCACTCAGTTTAAAAGTTTGTTAATTAACTTTGATTGACGTAGTAAAATCTCGTCCTGAACGGCTTTCTGCCTAAATGCAACCAGATATGTATACGATCTATAGAAGAAATAATTAAAATTGTTTGATATTGAATTGTGCTCTCAGAAGATAGACATTAATAGGATAGTAAACGAAGAAGTTCCTGACGTAATTCTATTTCTTCCAGCAGTTTCAAGTCTCCCCGCCTGAATGAAGACGAGGTCCTCACCCCCCCATCCTCGGACGAGAGGATGGACACCGGCTCAGAGTCCTTCCGCTCCCAGGACACCCCCAACTCTGTCCTATCATCAGACTTCGAAGACAACCCTGAAAACGTACTTCGCCTTCAGAACCCCGAAGAAGTCCTGAGATTAGCCGAGCCGGAGAGACCAGAGGCTAATCATAATATACGAACAGCTGTTTCAAAGTTAAAAAACGAGTTGAATGATAGTTTAATCTCAAAAATGTCTAGCTTAAATCTAAATTCGCCAAAAATAGAGAACAGACCGAAGAATCTAGGAATAAGTCCACCGAAATTCAGTTCCACATTAACTCTAACGACAAACCATCCTCTAATGTCGTTAGGAAGTCCGGAAAATACGGAGACGAAGAAAGAAGATAAAGATCTCAGTCTGTCGAGTATAGAAGACGAGAGACACGATACGAACGGATACCTGTACAACCCTGAACGAAATACGTCGAAGAATAATTTGTATTTTAGTGAAAATTTCGTCACAGCTGATAGTCAGATATTAAGTGAATCTAGAGTGGAGGTAAGAACTTTGAAATTTTTTGTAAAGCAGCTATTTTGTCTATACGATGGTACTATTTTTTTTTAAATTAGTCAAGGCCCTTGAACGCCTGACAAGGCACAGGCCTTTCTTTAAATATCAGTTGGTACGAGGCATACACCAATACGCGGGCCGCAGTACCGCCAATCAAATACTAGAATAATGTAATGATTTCGAAGGCTCTTAGTCGACAAAGAGCGTGCAAGAAGGACGCTTGTGTGTGTGAAGTGTAAGAGGGACGTACATGGAAGTAGTTTCAAAAGGTGCTTTGTGGAATGCCCATGTCATGACTTTGTTTTGTGACGTGTCAAACTTAAGAGACTAGTCGATTTGGTTTTTTATCGATGTTTTCCATCACTGGAGAGTTAGTTGGGAATTCAACAATGAACCCAAAGATTTTGTGGCCTAATATGAGCTTGTGGTCCCCACACGATCCACGATCCGAGTTAGGGTGCTAAATACCTAGCCCACGACGCTCTCTGTATGTACAATCTCTTCTGCAACTTACAATTACAGAATAAGTTTCTTCCAGATGCCACCAGACATAGTCCGCAGTGCAGAGAGAGCTGAACGAAAGAAGGTCAAACCACGTCTCGACAGCTACACGGACACTCCTCCCAGGAACCTGAACTGCGTGCCTGAAGGCCTGAGGGAGGATAGCATCCTCAAGTTTATCGATAGGAACAAGCTGAGCAGTCAGAGTACGCCGAAGTCTAGTAATCTAGATATACCTGAGCCTGAAGAGTTTCATTCGGGGGTAAGGAATTTGCTCCATTTGTTTTTTGATAAATATCTAGAATACTTTACACCAAGCACATCTAAATAAATATCCCTGGACATTAAATATCCCTGGACATTATTCCACACAGCGCCATCTAGCCCCAAAGTAAGCTAATTAAAGCTTGTGTTATGGGATACTAGACAACGGATAAACATACTTAAATACATTTTCTTTTGTAAATACATACTTATTATACATAGGAGACACCCAGACCAGTACAAACAGACTTGTTCATGCACACAAATGTTTGTACTGTGCGGGGATCGAACCCGCGACCTCTGGTGTAGTAGCCAACTTCTTAACCATTACACCAAGTCGGTCGTCAACTGGGGTTCAATGAACTGGGGTTAAATGAACTGGGGTTCGAACCTGCGACTCTCAGCGCTATGGACATGACTTCGAAAGGTTACATAGCCAGTCGGCAAATATGCAAATCCTAAGTCTGAGCTGCTTCATGTCACGAAGTTACTTAAACTACGGGTAGGCCCCTGTCACTCCATGACCTTGCGCGCGATAGTTACCTACCAGCCGCCGGGTATTCCATGACCCATTTGGCAGTTGGTTGTCAACAGCCGCGTAGAGCATTTGTACGCGAATTCTGCGGTTGGACTGACGCGGTGACGCTTGACGTACTGTAAGTATTGACTACTGACTGACATTTATATCGAAAGAGGTGGCCCTGGCAATATTTGTTTGTCACATGACAGCACGCATTTAGAATCAAGAATATTTTAATTTCCATGGATGTGATTTACGAGTATCTGTTACGTAGGTGACTACGTAACAGATAAATCAATATATATATTATAGTGATATTATTATTATTAATAGTGTTAGTAGTTTATTTCCTCACACTGTAACTTTTAAATGTCTCTAGTGCGTGGATAAACCAACCCTGAATAAGTCTTTTTTACCGTTTCTTTATAATTTTGTGTATGTTTACAGATATTTACTACGTTTATAAGTACTACCTATATGTAATTGCATTCATGAATGCATAAAATAACTTCATGTATATATATATAATTATCTCACTATCTCACACTACCTTACCTATTTTCTCTCTTTAATCTTGTCATTTCCTCTACCTGCAGGTTGTCTGGAAGAGATCGCTTCCTAGCGATAAGACCGCCTACATTGTACAATCTAAGATTATGTAATGCTTATGTTAAGTATGATTTGTTGTACAATAAAGTATATTTATCTTATCTTATCTTATCTTATTAATTATGTAATCTGTGCTACGGGTCTATCACTTTTGTAAGTAGCATATATATAGCCAATATTCGTTTGCGCATGTACCAACCGCCGACAAAAACCGAGTGTAAACACGAAGTAAATACAGACCTTATTTCGTTGTATTACAATTTTAAATCCAATAACACTCCAAGAAGACTCGCTATCTCGCTCTGGCACATCTACACGCGCGGTTGACTCGGCTATGGCGCGTACGCGACAACCAATAGCGAACTCGCGCGTACATGTGGTGCGCTATGATTAGTTGAAATATTTCGCGCCAGTAAAAAGTATGAGTTTTGTACTACCCTTTTTAACGAATAACCGAAATTGTTAAGTTTCAATAAGTAGAGTTATTGGCAATTAGTAGTTAACGCACTGAGCGACAATAACAAAACTATTAACTCTATCGTTTACAAAGAGCACAACACGAGCAGGTTTCTGCATGTTGAAAATCAAGCTTTTACGCCCATATACGTAGTGCTATTTTTTTTTTTATTACTGACAGGTAGCAGAGTGGTGCGAATCTCCATCCCAACTTCGCAGGATACCAAACTTCGAGCTACCGATCGAAATGTCTAGTAGTATCGGAATGCATAATGTGAGTATTAGTATGTTTTCGATGCTTATAACTTGCAGCCTTTTAAGTCTTCTTACGAAAGGAAATTTATTTGATGGCATTTTTTAAATATTTCCTCATTTTCATAGCAATTGGCTCTGGTGTTGTTTAGATTACTGTGCTGACCTAACCTCTTTACAATGTTACCAACTTATTTTTGTGGCGCTTAAACTTAACGCTAAGACATGTTTAAGGAATTAGGACTAACAATGTTGAGATGAATGACCATTCGGTTTACTGTAGTTAGTTTAGTTTTTTTTTTTTTAGTTTACTGTTATCTTTTTTTTACTTTTTCGTATAATCTTAATCCAATAATGTAACTATCATGTTAAAGCGCAGAACATTCTGAAAGTGGTTTCTGACCAGCGTTTTTTAAAAGGCCGGTATTAAAAGTTTAATTACATACATACATACCATCACGCCTATTTCCCAACGGGGTAGGCAGAGACCACATCTTTCCACTAACTAGCTGCGGTCCTGACACACCTCTTGCGCTTCTTCCACTCTCATTAATCCTTTTATACATGCTCGTCGATTACGGGTACTCCTGACCTGGCCTTTTCTGGGCACGTCTTGGACTTGTCCTAAGTACGTCCGTCTAGCTAGGCCTTCCCCTTTCAACAGCTCCATCCACCCTCGCCTTGTAAATTGGTTTTGTTAATCGCCTTTCATCCATCCTTTCCATATGCTCAAACCATCTTAGTTTAAATAGTGCCAACAATTAATTGTTCTCGGAAAATGTTTACAAGCGGCTATTGTCGGATTTTCTTAGCATTTTGTTAGTTGATTTAACTTTTTTTTGTATACTAAAACTGACATCATTGATTTTATAATCTCTTTCAGAATCTAGACTCCCCCGACGTGATATCATCAGCGTCTACGCAAGAAGACAGGTCTGCGTACCAGGCCTTAGTAGACCCGTACACCGGCAACGTGGCCTTGCGGCACACCGCGCCCAGGGGCACCGAGAACTACGCCAGGCGGAAAATACAGATCGTGAGTACATTCTGGAGGCCTTTTATGGTTTTTAGGGACACCAACTATCGTAAATGTTAGATCAAACTACAGTGGAATCCGTTTATAATGACATCGGAGAGAATTGACAGATACGTTATACATAGAATTTTTGTGAAAAAAACAACCTTCTTTTTTTTAGGTAAATACAATTTTTTATTATTTGAATTGAACGATTGCTTAATCCGGTTCCTGTTTTTAAAATTAATCTTTGAGATTGTCGAATGAGCCACGCCAAATTCCTTTGCGAGAGATGAGTTTGATTCTCCATTTTCTAATCTGCATTATTGCACCTTTCTCCTCAATCGTAAATGTTGTACGACGTTAAGATGTCATTTTTTTACAACATATCACTGAAAACAATGCGTGACGTTTAACTGCCAATTACTTACTGCGATTCAAAACAAAAACAAGCCACGTACCGAACGTCGTCGGGAATCACCGAACATTGCCGAAGGTGTAAAGAAATTCATTAATAATAAGCGACATGTCTGTCACTGTAAGAGAAGTCATTATATCCGAAGAATTTTATATGAAAACCAAACTTCGTTGTGTAATTAAGTCATAATAGGTTGGTCAATATGAACGGATTCGACTGTATTTTGAGCAAGAGATCGCTTTTCCAAAATGAATTGACACCTCAGTCCGACCCCATTATAGCCGCCCATATATATAACTTGACTTTAAGAATCCTATCTCTAGTTGTCAAATACTTACGTATTTAAAAACTCTCCGGTTACGCTCATGTCGTATTATGGGAAACGACCCGAGGGGTCGATTAACCAATTTGGGAAACCCTGTTTTGACTGTTAGTTTAACCTGTTTTTTTTAACTCTACTTTTTCAACTCAACTCAACTCAAATATCTTTATTTAAATAGACTTAATCAGTACTTTTAAATAGTCAAAAAATATACTAAATAATAGGCATAAATACTATAATAATATGAATAAATAAACAGTACAAACATAATACGACTCTACCACCGCGTCGGAGAAGTTGATTCTTACTGAGAAGACGGTTTTTAAGAAAAAAGTACGTACATTTCGAAATTTATCTCATGTTTTGGTATTCTAAGCATCATATTTTGTCGTTCAAAATGCGTAAGCTTTTAACATCACACTAATTTTTATTGGCTTTTAGCCTTTTAATGTTTTACGAAACTTGTTAAATATCGCAGTGAAGTAGCCCCTTGGTATAGTTAAGTACGTCTGCATTCCAAAATTCCTCATTAAATTTTAAATTGGATTATTTTTAGCAAAGTGTACTGTTTAATCTAAAAGTCGGTATCAAGGCGCATTCAGGCGGACATTAGGTATATTTTTAAAAAATACACAATTTAAATTTAGATAATTTTTACATCACCTACCAACACACCTTATTTGATTGGTCAAAACAGACACATTGTATTGGTGTATAGAAATAAATGATCGGTTCTCGTTGTTCTATCGCATCTCTCGTTCAGATAAATCAATACACGAACAGCAAAATTACCTAATTCCCTATAAATCACACAAAAAATAACTGCACCTCACGACTTACCAGCTCACGTAACAATTACACAAACGTTTCTGTTCGCACGGTGTTTACAAACAGATCGGTTTGTGGCAAAAACGTGATCGCGACCGATGTAGTGGGAAACAAGGAATGAGGTTACAATGTGTGCATAACTTGGCGAGATTGCAATTTGATAGTTTTAAGAATACTTGTTAGCAGCATTGTTGACGACCGACTTGGTGTAGTGGTTAAGAAGTTGGCTACTACACCAGAGGTCGCGGGTTCGATACCCGCACAGTACAAACATTTGTGTGCATGAACATGTCTGTTTGTACTGGTCTGGGTGTCTCCTATGTATAATAAGTATGTATTTACAAAAGAAAATGTATTTAAGTATGTTTATCCGTTGTCTAGTATCCCATAACACAAGCTTTAATTAGCTTACTTTGGGGCTAGATGGCGCTGTGTGGAATAATGTCCAGGGATATTTATTTATTTATTTATTTATACTCCTTTCAGTTTAACAACTTGGGTCCCTTTGAGACAAGTTTGAATAGCTTCCACAGGGTGTCCCTGGAATTATGGATCAAATCACAATAACGCATAACTGGGGTCTCTTCTGACCTTTTTAGCCCTATCAATATTGGTCCGATTTCTAACCGTTATAAAGTTATGATTAACTTTATTATTTTTAGAAAATACAATAATAAATATTAAAAATGAAGTTTGAAAGATAAACCTTTTTTTTGCCAAAAAATTAGCAGTATTTGCCTTACTTTGACTAGTTATTTTATTGAGCTGGAAAAACCATGTCAATTTTAAACGATGAAATATTGCAAAAAAAATCATTATTAAAAAAATGACTTCATGTTCAAGCAGATTTCGTGAAAAATGGTATGTCTGCCCAATACAGGCTGCAGACGTACACGTACACATTGTTCCTTTAATCATGTGTTCAATGGTTCATCCATCCACTCACGCAATAGAAGTTGAAAAACCAGTTGCCAAATCATAATTGAAAATTAAATCCTGTAAATCATCGTTCTACAAATGGACATTGTTGCAATAATTAATAAATTTACAAATTCTAAACATCTCGAAAGATGGTTCACATGATCATCTATCTACAAACTAAGCAGAGCTTGAACTCAACAAAAAATATTGGAAATCCGTAGAAAAATACCTCATAAGGTGCTCCCTCACTTGGAGCATATGCCTGTACTGTAATGTAACGTTACAGAGTCGAGCATTAAATCAGTGAGGGAGGAGAACCGAGCATAACAGTGCGCAGCTTGATGACACAATGTGTGATATTTTGATACAACTTCCCTGAAGTTTTGTATTGTAATGCTTTAATCGAATCTAAAATGTACATTACAGGCAAATGTTCGTCATGTCAGGGAGGCAGTACTGCAATGTAATGCTTAAAATCATATCTGAAATGTACATTACAGGCAAATGTTCGTCATGTCAGGGGGCAGTACTGCAATGTAATGCTTAAAATCATATCTGAAATGTACATTACGGGCAAATGTTCGTCATGTCAGGGAGGCAGTACTGCAATGTAATGCTTAAAATCATATCTGAAATGTACATTACAGGCAAATGTTCGTCATGTCAGGGAGGCAGTACTGCAATGTAATGCTTAAAATCATATCTGAAATGTACATTACAGGCAAATGTTCGTCATGTCAGGGAGGCAGTACTGCAATGTAATGCTTAAAATCATATCTGAAATGTACATTACAGGCAAATGTTCGTCATGTCAGGGAGGCAGTACTGCAATGTAATGCTTAAAATCATATCTGAAATGTACATTACAGGCAAATGTTCGTCATGTCAGGGAGGCAGTACTGCAATGTAATGCTTAAAATCATATCTGAAATGTACATTACAGGCAAATGTTCGTCATGTCAGGGAGGCAGTACTGCAATGTAATGCTTAAAATCATATCTGAAATGTACATTACAGGCAAATGTTCGTCATGTCAGGGAGGCAGTACTGCAATGTAATGCTGCTGCTAAACGTTACATTACAAAAAAATGCTCATGCTCTAGGTGAGGGACCACTTTTAAGAGTTTAATAATGTAAATCGGAGATATTTGAACTTTTAATACTTTTCTTTTAAAAGAAATAGCATTTTTATATACATTAATCGGATAAGGTAGGAAATGTAAAGAAATATAGCTTCTTGAATGTGCACACACTGTCTTTTGAGTCCGTCAGCGGTTTCGCCTGCGTAGACTGTCCTTCTCCTAACATACAGCCTAAATTAAAAAAATACCTATATAGCTTATGTCACTACCCGATAATGTAGCTTCATATTGGTGTAAGAAATTTTAAAATCAGTCCAGTAGTTTAGGAGCCTATTCAATACAAATAAACAAACAAAATCTTAATAATATTATACTATTTTCGCCGTATGATGATGTCCCTGACTATTCATAATTGTCAATTATAGTGAGTGATGTAACGAATGTAATTTATTCGAGTTGTCAAAGGAAATGGAATTAAATTTATCGAATTTTAATTTTTAAATAAATTCTTAAAAAACGGGTTATGGCTAATAAGTTATAGAATAAAACGCGGTATCTCGGAAATGATAGTTAAAAAATAGCACACAAGGCAGACGCACTCGTACTGATGCGAATGACGGGAATACAAAATGGTCGCTCCTATTCATCGATTTTTGTCGATTCAGTCATGTCAATACGCTATCGAATGGCGTTCCTTTTTACGCATCAGGCGCTGTAAAGATATATTAATTTAATTTACTTCATTTATTAACAGTTAATAATAATAACAATCCCAATAGTCGTATCGGAAAACGGCTTAATAGCGAAGAGCCTCGACCAACACCTCGAGCTGGATCAAGGGTCAGATACAGAAGGCGGTGCTCCTGGACACGGCACGTATTGTCAGTAGGTTCCTCTCTCTGTAGCCCTAACCACCGGTAGTCTGGGCCTTGCCTGCCCCGCTGCCGGCGGCCCCCTAGGTTGAGGTTTTTATAGTATTTTTATAAATCATTGTTTTTATTACTTACATTTAAGCTTAGGTTTTATAATTGTAATTATGTATTTTGTTTTTATTATTATAGTTTATACGTTTTTTTATTGTTGTAAATCTTTGTTTTAAAGAAATACTGTACAAATTTTATACCTAAGTTATATACTTAATGAACAAAAATTTACTTGATAAGATTCGAAAGGACAATAGTTTTTTAATAGTTCATAACATTTTCTTTTGCCAGTTTCTTTTTATTGAGTTTGAAATAGTATGCGTGACACGGAACAATGAGAACTGTCAGGCATATGCCTTTATATGATGATATCATCATGAAGGGAAAATAGTATAGTATAGATGTATCTGTCTGTACTTTTTCAGTTTCAAATTTGTTTTTTGTAACTGTCAATTTGTGCCGATAATGAATGAAGATTTATAATTATTCCGACAATTTCAAACCCTTCTTAAACATAATATTGTTCTTCAGCCAGAAGAAGACAGATGCAGTCTGGACAGCGTCAGCGCCTGTTCCATGGAGTCAGAAGATGAGCCTCCGCCGCCGGAGCCCCACGCGGATGACGTCATCGCTGCTGCCCATAGCGATGATGAA
Organism: Udea olivalis; assembly: GCA_947369235.1. NCBI lineage: Eukaryota > Metazoa > Arthropoda > Insecta > Lepidoptera > Crambidae > Udea > Udea olivalis. The sequence goes on from OX376369.1 coordinate 10,221,124, forward strand.
GATACGAGGAGGTGAGATCTAGTTAAACATACAGGGTGACAGGGAAATTAGACCTATTATGGAGAAAATAGTAGAAATTACGTGCAGCAAATTCTTCCACATCAACAAGGGGTCGAAATTGATAGTTAAGATATAATATTTTTTCTAAGGTTTTTGACTTAGCTCTGCTGTAAAACACTACTGAAGATGAACACTAGTGTCCATCAAAAAAACTCATTATTAAATGTTAAAATAGAGGACATTGAATCTAGATAGATTCTAAAGTAAACGTCATTGCATGGTGACATGAAATTTTGTAGTTTTTCTCTGATTCGAAAAACCATGGGCTTAATACAGTCGCCAGCGTAAAAGAAACGTTACTATCGTTAGTCAAATTTTAAAATGTATCTCTTCTTACGTCTACTTATTCTCCAAACAATTCTCCATCTTCTTTCTCTTTCAGAGAAAGCTGGAAGGGATCTTTTGTCTCTCCTTAATTTTTATTTTTTGTACTAAAGATTATTAATCTTTATTTATTTATTTATTCAAAATCCTTAACATCTATCCTTACAGGCAAAACCTAATGCGATAGTGTGGTTATTCACATGGGACCTTATTGACTAAATTCCTAATTAACATAACATGCTATAATATATCACTACCCTTGCGAATTCACTCAGATTGCCCGAAAATACATCAATCCGCTCGTGAACTTTGTTCACCAAGAGGATCGTTTGCACAAGCGGTGTTTTACTGTACAAATTGGTCCTGGCCCCGGGCATCTTATATAATTTATTTATTTATTTATTTATTCTTTGGCGCAGTAACAAAATACAAACTAATACATACATCGATGTTGAGTACATTGTAACATGGTCAAATTTGCATTTCGATGACAACCGCGCACAACGTTTAAATAGATTTAAAGAAAAGAATTACAACTTAAATTAAAATCTCACTTCATTTTGTGAGAATGCATTTCGAAACCCTCCGAATTTCTCAAACTGTTTACATATGATGTAGCACTCTGATGAAAGAGGTCTAGATCATTGCACAATAAATTATAATTTCTGCAAATGCGTGTCAGGGGACTATTTTGTGACACGTTGTTCCTCGCCAAAGGCACGAAAAATAAATGTTGTCTGTGGTTTGACTTAACAGGTATTTTCAGTGAAGCATGGCCCAAAAGATTTGTGTCAAGTTTTGAGTTGACTATCTTATACAGAACCATAAAGCCATTATTTTATCTAACCATTCAGATCGAAGTCCACGAACACAGTGAGCGAATACAGCGACCCCATTCCGGAGTACTCCGCCGCGGAGGAGCTCAGCAACGAGCGCTCGTGGCTCAGCGTCTCGCGGGGCGCCGACCACGCCACCTGTGATATGAAGGTGAGATAAATGTGATATGAGAGAGATAATGTAAGATGTCAGACAAGCGTTATGCTCTGAAAAAATGTGTTAGACAAAACCTAGAACTGGCTTGACAAATTAAATTTGTGGATGAAAAAAATGATTATCATCTGTAAATTACCCTAATTGATAAGCAAATTTTTAAAATATAGAAAATAGAATGAAATAGGAAATATTTTATTAACCCAACAGTACAAGGAACAAAAAATATTGAGAGTAAAAGAAACAATTTTAACAAACAATTAAAAAAAAAAGGAAAAATACAGAAGCGGGTCAAACAGGTCCCTGCCTCAGCACATGCCGCTGCAGTACAGGCTTGAAGAGACGCTGGTATTCTGGCAGGGCCTGTGTGTTCGTCTTAATCACGTGCAAGAAAAAAAAACAGCATAATTACATCACAAGAAAAACAAATAAAAACAGAAAATAACAATGTCCATGTGTAGAGACTGTGAACGTGTGCATGAATGAGCATGAATGTGGAGGTGAGTGTGAGTAAATGTGGAGTGTGCCTACGTCTAAGTCAATGAGAAATAAAAGAATAAATAAAAACAACAAAAAAAGAGACATATCTATGGTATGGTTTACTGTCACTGTCAATGTCACAATGACACCATGAGAAACCAGCCGCGTGCGCGAGAGCACAGATCAGAGAGAAGACGCCAGAGCGTTTTGCCACGTGAAAATGCCGATGTGGCGCTTAAAGAGATTAACAACGGACTAAAATGTAAAAAACAACGTATTTATAGAACGGCAACGTATTTATAGAACGTCAATATATCAAAGCCTAGTTATTTTGTTAAAATAAGTGCCAACTGTCAGCTCCTACATTTCAGATTATTGTCTGTGTAAAAGCATACATGGGAAATAAATCAATTCGTTCGGCTTTCCGAAATCTGGTGTTCGGTACCTTTGAATTTCGGCCACCGAACAGTAGTTAAACTAACAAATAGTATTTATCCACAGATCACTTAATAGTTACTACATAACAGATAAATCACATCATAAAACATTGACCATTCTGTCAATTGTAAATGCCTGTCACGCATCACGTGTCAGGCATATATTGCCAGGGCTACCTCTTTCGATATAGACGTCAGTAGTCAGTACTTACAGTACGTCCATCGCGTCAGTTCAACCGCAAGATTCGCGTACAAATGCTCTACGCGGCTTTCGACACCCAACTGCCAAATAGGTCTTGGAAGACCCGGCGGCTGGTAGGTAATAGGTATGTTGACACATGTTACCAATTCATGTAACAAAATACAACGTTTCATACATTAAAGACAGTATTTAAAAGCCTATAATAACATTTGAAGAAAAAATGTATTCGCTTTAAATTGAAGAAAATTATTTGACCATAAACACATTATCACGTGACTTCGAACGCCCATTAAAGCGCGATGACGTCACTGACCAGCTGATATAACTGTCATACCCATACATAAGTTTAAATCAGGTTAACTTTTTTTTTTTTAATATTGCCCGTTAAGATGACCTCACTCCACCTGATGGAAAGCGGTCGTGAGGTCCAAATATGAGGTTGACAAGCCCAGTCATTCAACGAATCACTGGGCTGGCCATCCTCACCTTGAAGGCCTGCAGAAATGCCTTTTCACGCCCCGCTTGAAGAACCCGGGACTATACGAGGAAGGAAACACATGTGCTGGAAGAGCGTTCCACGTCTGGATGGTACGACAAAGAAACGAGTCACCGAACCTTTTAGTTCGGGCCAACAAATGTTGAATTGTGTGTGGGTGACGCCGTAGTCCAGCACGCGTGGTACGGGAGTGGAAAGGTGATGGTGGAATGAGCTGGAATAACTCGTCAGAGCATTCCCCATTGTAGAAGCGATTGAGAACACTTAGCCTGGCAATGTCTCTACGCAATTGGAGAGGCTCAAGGTTCAAAGTTGCCTCTGGGTTTCCAATAATACGGATAGCACGCCGCTGCAACCTGTCAAGAGCTTCGAGCAGGTACTTGGCAGAACCGTCCCAGAGATGAGAGCAGTATTCCACACACGTGCGGACTTGTGTCTTATACAAGACTTTGACAGAACTAGAGATTTTTAATCGGTCTTTTAATTATAGTCACATGACAGTTTAGGCGTTTTGGCGGGAATTTTAAAAACGAATTGCGTATTTTTTATTGAAATTTGACGTATTTTTTCATGAAATAATAAATTTCATGTTTGAATAGGGTCTATCTATGAAACAAAATCAATTCCAAAAGTAATTTAATATCCCTATTACCGCTCGCAAGTACATGGTGTGACAGAGGCGTGATTGGCAAACGATCCGAATAAAATGCCAACACTCCATGGGTTATTCGCGACACGCTTGCGGGGAGATCCGTCTCAGCACTGAAAACAAAACACTAAAACTCCTATGTCACTTGTTCTACTTGGTCTTGGTCTTGTTTTGGTGGTCTTATTATCATGTTTAATATAAATATATTTCTGTAATTTATTTAGTTCTGCGGTGGCACATTTTGTGTGTCTTTTTTCAATTTTATAAAACACGAAATGACGATGCCGACCAAAGATGATAAACATGGATGGCACAGATTATAGGAGCATCATAAAATACGATACGTGGAAGGAAATGCATGACACTTCCGCCTGTACGTAGTTGCAATCCGTATTCTGGAGTGCAACTTTTTCAGATGCAATTTCATTATTTTTTTCTTTATTTTTAAGTTTACTGTATAAAACACTTTTTCTTATTAGTATTTATTTATTATCTTGCGGTATCTATTTTTTATTACATGCATGCGCACGATGTTGAACAACACTCCCATCAAGGCTCTGTCAGAATAGCAGCGCTGCTGCAGCTCTATAGCTGCAGCGGCACATGCTGAGACAGGGACCTGGTTCCCACTTTTTTTTATACCACTTCGGTGACAAGCATGCGGACCACCTGATGGTAAGCGGTTACCGCAGCCTATGGACACGTGCAACACCAGGGGTATCACTCGCGCGTTGTCGACCCTGCAAAAACTTTTTCAAACCCCCCTTGAAGAACTCCATACTATAACTCATCGGGAAAACCTCGGCAGGGAGTTCATTACACAATTTAAGCGTCCTTGGAAGGAAACATCTCTGAAATGGAATCGGTGGCGAGCGGTGCGGTGGTAAAAAGTAGCCGTGGGCATCAATCATATCGAACAGTTTTTCAGAACAAAACCCGTTGTACAAGCGGTAGAACACGCATAGGGAGGCGAAGTCTCTCCTCAGACTTAACGGCTCTAAACCGCTCGTCAGTTTGGGGTCGTCGACAATCCATGTCGCACGCCTTTGGACTGAGTTGATATCCAGGTGCTCCTGCCCAAAGGTGACAACAGTACTCCACGTGTGGCCTGACTTGCGCTTTATACAGCAGCAGTCTTTGCCTAGAAGTGAAGAACAGTTACTGCTTCGCCCTGTTTAGCACACCGAGCTTTTTTGATGCCAACTTCGCCTTTTGTTCCAAATGACTCCGAAACTGTACGTCAGATATGTCAATATTACAATATATTTTACATTCAATGTAAAATATATTGTAATTATGTACTAAGAGAGAAATAAATCTTTGACGACACGGTTGGCGTAGTGCGCTGTAGCACGGTTTCTCGCTTCGATTTCCGTAGTGTCCCGGGTTCGGTTCCCGGTCGGGTCAATTCAGGAAACGATCTTTTCTGAATTGACTCTGGTCTGGGTGTGCTGGGAGACGCCCCTGGCTTATTTCCTTGTGTGATACCTCGTAACACAGGTATATTAAGCCCTACTTCGAGATCATTACAAGAGGTGTGTTGTCTGGTGCATATTTTTATTTTATTTATTTATTTATCTAATCTAATCTAATCTATGTCAACACCAAGGATCCCAATACTATTTGTTAAGGTAAGGTACTTTTGAGGCCTTTCGTGTTTTCTATTTTGTATGTTTTTTTTCATATTCATTGTAATTTAATTATCTTCATATTGCTCACTTGTGCCTCTCTGTGGTATGCTAATAATTTATCTTTTACTTATCTCATTCCCCCGCAGGTGATAGAGCCGTACAAGCGCGTGCTGTCGCACGGCGGCTACGACGCGCTGGGCGCCGCCGTGATCGTGTTCAGCGCGTGCCATCTGCCCGACTACGCGCGCCCGGATTATAGATACGTTATGGATAATTTGTTCCTGTGAGTAGTATATAGTTAAACTCACACTCAAACATTCTGTCCACATATTTGATAGTATTGATTTTTTTCAAAATTCGAAATAATTTGCAATGATTGAAATGTGATCTTCCAATCTATTGTAAATTTTGATCGGCATACAATATGTATTCAGGATCTTTTTCAATACAAGGTAAGACGAGTTTATTCGGGAATCTTCTGTTGAATCTACAGTTACCATTCCAGTTAAATAATTAGGACTAGATTTGACAAAAAAGGTACAATTTGAAGATATACCGGGTGATTATCAAATAACTTACAAAAACGATATGGCTCACGCAGCATGTGATGTAATAACCATGTAAACGAAAATATTATTTTTTTATCAACTTAAATTTTAAGGTTTTTATATAATAATACTGACCGTTCGAGTGATTTGTGTGGTGACCTTGAAATTAATTTTTTATTATTATTAGTAGCGTGTACTGTCCCACTGCTGAGCAAAGGCCTCCCTATCATCAGCTAAGACCTGCCACTCCTGTGAGTATTTATCCAGATCGTCCCGCCATCTTTTTCTTGGTCGACCTCTTTGACGATATCTGTCTTCCGGTTGCCACTGGGTGACGATCCTGGCCCACCTTCGCCCATTCTGCACACATGACCTGCCCAGTCTCACTTTAATTTGGCCGTCTTTTTGCTTCCGCAACTCCAGTTCTAGAGCGATTGGCGGTGGTTCGCACTTTGTCGATCCTTTTTAATCGAAGGATACTCCTCTCCATAGCTCGCTGGCAAACCTGGAAAAATGAAAGTTAGTTAAATAAATTTCATTTTCACTTACATTTCATTTTTTATATCACTTAGTGAGTATGCCATATCATTTTTTGTAACTTGTTTGATAATCACCCTTTATAAACTTGGGACAATTAATCAAAACTTCTTAAAACTGGTCTACAAGATGTCATAATATCAATGTTAGTGATGGCTCTGATGTATTTGTTCTCCGCAGCTACGTGATCTGGTCCCTGGAGCGGCTGGTGACGGAGGAGTACGTGCTGGTGTACCTGCACGGCTCGGCGGGCGCGCGCCGGCTGCCCAGCTTCCGCTGGCTGCACGAGTGCTACAAACTTATCGACAGGAGGTGAGGACAGCGGGGTGCTTTTAGGTCTATATTGGAACGCTTAATTTTTGAATCCCTAATTGTCATTGGCACACGAGCTATTAACCTAAATTTTTTCGCACAATCATCAGATGTCCTAAACAAAGTTTGACATGATGACATGAGCGCCAGTGACAGCTTATGTCATCCCCATATATTAGAACGATTTCTATTGTAAAAATCGTCGTGGCGTGTTGCTCTTGGCTAGCCCCCCTTATCACTTCCCAAATTCGTCATTAAGCCGAACGATGCATAATCCCTACTATTCACAAGCGCTAAATTATAATTGCAACAGTCGTTCAGGCACACATACAAATGAGCATGTATGAAAGCAAGCAAGCATGCATTTCGTTTGCCTCTTCTCCGGTGCTGCGAAAATTGTAGCCTCTTCCCTCTCCCCCCGCGCCTCCGGGTCTTGAATTACACTCTAATATAGGGCAGACTAGTGTCACGGCAAATGACCACGACCAGTTCGGGTTAATATACTATTTTTATACATAGCCGGCATTTCAGGTATCTCACACAGAATTTGTAAATAAATTAAATCAAATAGATTTATGTGATTATGATGAATGATTTATAATCAAATGAAATTAAGTAAACTCATATTAATCTTGATAAAAGTAGGGTAGAAAATTATTCATTTGTTATGCCAAAAGTAACGTATGCAAATAGTTTTTAGGACATTTTATATTAAGAGTTATGAAATTAGGGCTTTTAATATTTAGACCACTTAATAGTGTGAAAACATCGATCAGGCAAATCAATAATTCTGTGTTACAAGTTTAAGCCAATAAGGTTTGGCCAAATGAAATTAGGAGCATTAATTTTAGGCCATCTGCAAGGCACCCCTTTTCTAGGTCATAAAGTTAAAAAATATGGTGTGTAGCTAATAGGTATAAGCGCTGTTTAAGAAACCTTAGAGCCATAAAATGACTAATACACGACTCAACCATTTTAAAATGACTAAAACTGACTGTTTATTGCCAAATTCTGTCAAATTGAACCAAACCTGAGATCAAAATGACTGAAAATCAAAGTCATCAAATTCAGTCTCTTTGGACGAATTCAACACTAACATTATATTATAATAATAAATAAATAATAAATATCCCTGGACATTATTCCACACAGCGCCATCTAGCCCCAAAGTAAGCTAATTAAAGCTTGTGTTATGGGATACTAGACAACGGATAAACATACTTAAATACATTTTCTTTTGTAAATACATACTTATTATATTTCCCTGTCCCACGTTACATTAACACAACAGAATGAATTTTCTAATGTTGTTTTTACTTGGCATGGAACCTGTAGAATAAATAGCTTGTTGTATTCAATAATAAAACAGAATTATTGAAGCGATTTGACCAAATTTGTCAATAAATGACATAATATGTGATCAGATTAAATCATTTTACAACTCTAGTCTTTTTTTTTTTAAGAATCTTTTATCTTTAAGAATAAAACTAAGAAAATAAAAAACAGATTACATTGTATTACCTATTTAACACTAATACAATGTAGCCGAATAATATTGATTACCACTTTGTACCACCTATTTGTACTTAAATATACAGGGTGAATAAATTCTTTGCAAGAAAAACAGGACACTTGTAGTTTCGTATTTCTGTGCTATTAATTTTGGGAACCGATTACTTGTCCGAAATTTTATTGTTCGATTTTCATTTGACCGACGTCTTTTTTGCCATATGTATTGTTTGCCATATTTTTAAACCAACGAAACATCATTTGACATAAGCATCATTTCACCGAACCACGTTTCACCTATTTTGAAAATAACTTTTCACTACTGGCCGAAGTCTCTCTTGCACTTTTTTCATTTGCCAGATGTTTTATTTGTCATACTTTTACTTCACCGATACAACATTGTAACGAATATTGAATCGAAGCGAGCAGAGCTGCACTAAGGTAAGCTGGCTTGGATCTGAAATAAGCAGACCCTGACTTGCCGTGGTCACCTCGCCGTGATACTAATCTGCCCTACACTAGAGTGTTATTCAAGAGCCGGAGGCGCGGAGGGAGAGCTTCGGCTTGCTGGTGGCCTATGGCGACCAGCCTCAGCTGCTTCAGCTCGCACGGGTGCCTCAGATTCACTACCTGCTTGCATGCTTGCTTGCATACCTGCTTGCAAGTTTGCATGCTGGCTTTCATGCCTGCTTGTATGCTTGCCTGCTTGCTTGCATGCCTGCTTGATTAAAAATAACAGCAATTATTATAATCGCGAATAGTGTGCTCAAATGTTTCAAGGCGTTTGGTGAAATGAAAACTTGGCAAATAAAGGAGTGGTGTAATGAATGTTCGGCAACATAATACTTCGAACAAATGTTATTTCGGCCAAGCATAACTTTGGTAAAAAGTTTTTCGACCAAGTGAAACGTCGGAGTAATGAAAAAAAAAAGATAATTGATAGTCGGTCAACTAATACAGTGGAAAACGTGCTTTGGACGAAGTGAAAAGACGAAACGAAAATATTCGAAAAGTTTTCGGTCTAATGAAATTCGAACTTAAGATAGGTAACCATTAATTTAATATTATTTAATGTTATATGGAAACTAATTAATGTAATCCTTTGCAGGTTAAGAAAAAGTCTGAAACATCTATATCTAGTCCATCCCACGTTTTGGCTCAAGTCTTTCGTGGTCCTCACCAAGCCATTTGTAAGGTAAGCCCATACGTTTTCTATACTAATATTATAAAGAATTTCATTGTTTGTTTTGATTTTATTTTATTTAGGAAACAAACAATTTTTATGCTACCTTAAGATTACTTAAAAAAATAACACTAAAATCAGTTATGTTTGACACAAATCATCGAACAATCAACAAATCATCAATAAATAAAATCAAATGTAATGAATAGGCTTTGAAACTACTAGACCGATGTTAAAAAATCTTTCACTAATATAACATTATCAGCGAGTGAAATCTTAAATCTTACTTCTTACTAAAATTTATAAAGATGTATGTGTGTATGTATGTTTGTTACTCTTTCACGCAAAAACTACTGAACGGATTTGGATGAAACTTTACAGTAATACAGCTTATACATCAGAATAACACATGGGCTGCAATTTATCCAGATTTTATGTAATTTGGCCATAATATATAACAATAACGCGGGCGGAAAACTAATGTTTCCTAAAAATGATAAATAACTTTCAAAAGGAGAGAGAGTTTATATAAAGGAGAGTTTATAAAGGAGAGAGTTAAAGACTTTATATTTCCTTATCCAAAGATAGAAAACTAGGAACAATCGATTTAAAAATCAAAGTAAAATTTTCTTATTTATTCTAAAATATGTTTTCAGCTCAAAATTCTTCCGAAAATTAAGCTATGTGAGAAGCCTCGAAGAGTTGATGCGTCTTGTTCCCGTCGAACCAAACGCCATACCCGACCTCGTCAAGCAGTTTGATGCCAACAAGCAATAGGGTACGCTAACTATTAAGTTATGTTCAAAAACAACATACCAGGTGAGTTTTTATAATGTAAGGAAAATGTTCTAGGACTCATTTGGTGATGAGGAAACTATTTGAAAATTAGTAATTTCTAATTAACATTCTGTATTAATGTTGTATGAATGAAAACCTTAAAATTAATTAAAAATTACAATTATCACTTGGTTTACATATCATCTACTGTGTATCATGTTCCATACAGTATAATTAATCAGTCTATGTTTAAAATACACTATGTATGGTGTGTTTTAGTTAAAATTATTTTACTATAACCCTTATTCATAAAAGGTACTTTAAAGTCACTTTAGCTAATGCACTGTTCTGTCACTTTCTCGTGACTGTGGGCAGAGCTTAAAAGACAAAACATTTCGCTAGTAAAGAGTGTGAGAGCGGTTTCAGACGAGCGTTTTATACGCGTGCATAAGTTTAATCGTTTTCGTAAGCGCATGTAGGCGCGTACAGACGCATCTTCTGCCCCACAAGTAACTCGTACGAGCTTGAGCTCGTTGCAGCGCTTATAAGCTCGTATAATTTATGAAGACACTGACCACTGACTTACGAACACGCAGCAATAAGCCCGTGTACGCTCGTTTAGTTTTTGAAACGTGAGATGTAGCGAGCGCGTTACGTAAGCGCGTATGCCAAAGCCACCGCATACGCGCAAAATAAGCTAGCCTTGAACTGTTCTTAGACTTAAATTCACTTTTATGAAAGAGGGTAAGATTCCACCGAATATAAAATCATTTTTTCTTATGGGGTTTTAGGTTATATGAATCACCCCTTTTGATCTTACAAATAATCTAGCAGATTGCGCCAATACATAGCTTTTCCACATTCCATATCCTAATTATAATGTGATATTTTATTAAAAAGCAATAAAAACAATTGTGAAAATTTTGGTTTAAATTTAATTTACATAATTATTTGCCGACAGAGCTGACAATAAGAGTTTTTGAAGTATTTGCAGGGATAATATAATGATATCTAGTGTTGTAAAAAACTAATTCGCGAGTTTACATTTTCAAACTCGACCCAATTATGCCGTGCTCAGCGAACGAGAACAGCGAGTGCACAGTTGAGTCGAGCCTGAGCACAGACTCGCACCTAAGCAGATCTCGAGTTGTAAACTCAACTTAGAGATCAAAAACATAGACTCTTGAGTTTTATACAACAATAAGTATATCGCTATATCTACCTCAATCGGGCACTCGTTGAATATGTTCGTACGATCTACGACACTGTGACGTCACATTGATGACAGCTGTGACGTCACATTGATGACAGCTGTGACTGTGACGTCACATTGATGACAGCTGTGACGTCACATTGATGACAGCATTGATAACTGTATGATCTCTTTTGCCCGCTAAAAATCTCAAGTAGAACTTACGCCTCACTTATAAAAGCTGCTTGAGTTAAAATGTTGTTACATAATCGGAGGCTAGCAAAAAATATTTAAAATAACTGTAAAAATGCACTTACTATTAAAAAATCTATAAAATTGTTGCCATGTCCTAATGTACATACGTTTTATTAGAAGTAATGTACATTATTTTAATTAGATTTAAGTTATTTTTTATTATAGGTATAGTTTTGATGCAAGAGAAATTTATTTATAAATTATTTATTATCAAAAGCCATGGAAAAAATATAGTTTTCAGTAATCCTACAAATTACTTGGCATTGGCACGTGTTTGGGGCCCAACTGGACTCCTATAGCAACATTTAATTAAGGTAGAAGTAATTTGTAAAATAATGCTCTTTCAATACTGCTGTAGGGGTGTATAATATAGTGGAAAAGCCCAGTTATGAGAGTACAGTAATTATATCATGTATGAAGTATATTTACTGATTTAATCAACGAAAACATAGGCAAATATACGAAATATCATGCCAGTATTTAACAGTTGCGTATATACTTATGTATTAAATATAATATACAAACTATAAAAAAAAAAATCGTTAAGTTTATTTAGTTTCCTATAGTAAGTATTGTCCATTTTAGTGCATTATGATAAGGTATATTTTAGTTAGTAAAATTATTGAAATGCACCAATATTTTTATTAGGAAATTGTAATATACATGTTAGTTATCAGCCTGAAATTCTGTAACTTAGACTGCGTTCTAGAGGTTAGCGGTTGGCACTGCCGAAAAAATACGAAATAGATAGTCTGTTATTCGTATGTCAATTTGGTTTCATTTTGGAACACACAAGGAAATTAGTCAGACGTCAAGAATAAATTCACAAACTATTACTACTTATATTGTTTTAGAATTATAATGGTAGAGTTTGATCATTTGTTTTTATGAAATTATTAAACCAAAAGTTTAAAAAAAAACGTTTTAGAAAGCAGGGAAAATGTATCTCGTACTGGTATCCCTACACACACAAAAAATTTGAAAGATTCTCACCCTCTTGTGTCACAACAGGGAGTCCTTACTCTTCTACTCGTCCGTGCATGCGGCACCCATTATAGAACGCAGCCTAAAATGTATCTCATGTACCTGCATTTTGCCATGTTTTCCTAATAGGAATACTTTTAATCTTGTAGGTATTGTAAAATATTTCACGGATGTTACAAAGAACACTTTAAACTAGCTTAATATTTATTTGAAAATTTTTAAACAAAGAAAATCTTCATTTTCAATTTACTAGCAAGTCTGGTGAATAAACTAACGTTGAATTTGAAACTTATTACATAATGGTTAACTACACAAAGTCCTATAATGCTACAGCGTATTTAAATCTGCTTTTATCCATTTTAAACATTTTATTTTCCACTTCAGAGTACCTCCCTAAATTTAAAAGGAATATATTTTTCGATAACACTTGGTAGCATCTAGGAACTTATTTATAAATACTATTGTAATATCCATTACTAAAATATCAGTAAACTTAATATTCGAAAGGATATCAGACTTTCATGTTTTTTCTTATCCAACTAGACCACCGAGACAACTATTTTATTATTATTATTCTTATTTATCATAAAACTTAGGTCAAAAATTGGCAAATTAGGTATAACTAAAACACAGGGATCCTATACCCATCCCACACAGAACAGTTGAATTTTTTGAAATTTTATGTACATTATTATAACATATTTTATCACTCACTTTGTTTTCGGCAACTTTTTTTCAACTAATAATTGTTTAGTTTGCCGAAAAGGTTTATAGATTTTGAATAACATTTTTTGATAGTTTAATGTGAGAAAAAATCAAAGTTAAAAATATCAAGTTTATTGACGTTTTAGGCACAAAAGTAGAATGTACAAAATATATGTTCATTGTCGAGAACGATCAGATTAAAATAAATATATTCTAGATTTTTTGTGGACAACAAACATTTGGTCATTTTTGACAATGATCATACGAGGAGCACAATAATGAATGTATATGTGTCGTAGAATCTTGTATATATTTTTTGTATAATATATCAATAGAAGGCATTCCAAAAATTTTGGCACTAATTATAAGCGTATATGAGTATGTGTAGGAAATGTAAACAAATGTGTAAACAGTAGGTCAACTGTGGCGTACTGTGTTTGTTTGACTTACTGAATGTTTTGTAGAATGAGAATGTTAATAAAATACTTGTATTCTCCTTTATAACACTTATTGCTACTCGTCGTTAGGTTTTTTTACATATATTATTTAGTGATTACCGCAACTTGAGAGATGACATCACTTTATACGTGTGATATCGTGTATGTCTAACATAAAGTATAGGTTCAAAAATATATTTTTCAATTAAAGTAAAATAAATAGCTTTTTTTACGTTATTTTTTTTAAAATATACTTCTGAAAAGCTTGCACTGCACCCAACTAAGCATCGTTGGTCGTGATATTTAAATAAAATACATTTAGTAATTTTTTTTATATTTTCTTTGCTTTACGCAGCATAGTTGTGAGTACTTGTGAGTCAACTCTCATGTCGTGATCTATCGCCTTTATTCTAAAACGTCACTCAAAAGTTGAGAAGCCCTCACAATGAAGCATCTGTTTTAAAGTGTATTCAACTTCAGAAGGTGCGGTTTAGAATTGGGCAGTTCCTAATGTTTCTAGACTTTTTCTTAAAAATCTTTTAAGAAATATACATATTTCATTTATCGCACGTATTAATAAGTATAATAGAAATATTTTTGGTGCTTTTTTGTATAAAATCCCCTTTACCTCGCTATGCATTTTTTCTTGTTTTCTTGCCAACTTATCATTTCGTTCTTGGTGAAGAAACATTTTATTTAAGTGCATATTATTATACGTTATTGTGAACTGTGATGGTGTTGAAAGCAATACGTGAATAACTCACGCATTCCTAAAATGGGTTTAGGTCGAACATTTAGCTAAATTAAATGTTAATTACCGTTCGATTGGCTTGCAGAAAAATAATAAAAATAGCAGTATTGCTTGACCTTTGACAGATCCTTGATATAGGAATAGGAACATAACCTTGATGTGTTGTCAAGCCGTTAATAGTTCAAGCAAATCGAACCGTATTAATCTAGTAGCTTTTAGAGAGTATTTGCTTCTAATGCGACTCTTTAGAATGATATTCAAAGAAAACTATTTAAATAAAATAAAAGAAATGTACATACTTATCATGAATAGAATCCTGACATTGCAAGCAAATGCTCCTAATATACTCAACAATAGCAATGTATGAAGTGTAGTCTGTCTGTGTGTCAAGTGTGTGTTGTAGGAGAGTTAAGGCCTGCGCAGACGAGGGATTATCCGCTGCGTATATTTTTCTCCGTCAAAATACTTCCTAGATCCCTTACGAACTGTATCGAGTAACGCACACGAACGACTAAAAGTACGCCGAACCAAAAATCCGCCGAAACACCGCGGACGCCCGCGGAGGGTAGCGGCGGTTTTTACTCCGCGTTAAAAATCGATTCGAAATAAAGGGATGGGCCCAGTATTCTCTTTTAAAACGTTCTCTTTTGCTTAAACTTCATATAAATTATAGCACAATTGTATTCGCGGAGCGTACTTTTTCTCCGCGTACGTCGTCTGCGCAGGCCTTCACTGTTTGCTGATAGTCGCCAGCAATGGATATTTTTTGTAAGTAAACGCGTGCGTTGTAATCGGGTGTTTGTTTATAATGATGTATGTAAATACCATCCACAGGTTAAAACACAACTGGCGATCGGAAGGTATTTCTTAGCCAACCAAGATATCCCGTGACTAAGCTAAAGCTAACTTAAATAGCGTTATTACTCTACAGGGGCCTTTTAATCACTTATATCGAGTTAATTTCTTAAACTGAGAGTAGCGAGCAATTTCTTCATAAATATTCAGCCTAGAAGATGTGTTAGCGCCAGGTAAGCTCACTGGCTGGAAATGAGGGATCAAATTACGAAATTGCTCGCTACGCTCTGTTTAGGGAATAAAGTTGACACGATATTAGGACAGAGACAAGAAAAAATAGACTTCTTCGTAGGACACAAGAGAGATTTTTCTAGTTTCTGTCTTAGTGTAGGAAATAGTGCATTGTTAATAGCTAAAAATAAAAATTCACTTATGATACAAGGGATTGTATTATGGCCCTAGGTCCTTAACAAAAACATTCAGTTTAAGAGGAACGGGTTGAATATAGTGTAGTTTACTTGTCTAGTAATGAAAAGACACAAGAGCTCCTTATTCTCTAACCACGCGACTCGATTGCTAGTCACTCGCATTGTAACAGCTTGACAACCAATGCCGATGCAGTAAAAAGCTACAATTGCAAGCTAAATCACTGTCGGACTTAGTCGCTACCGTTTGTAAAATGTATTTGTATGAAATTTCGTACAGCGCCTCTACTGGCCTCTAGTGAATAGAAATGGAACTAAAAACACAAGTTGATGTAGTTTACTATCATGGTCTACGGACGTAAACTCGTGGTAGTAGAGGTACATGTTGTAGATGTTTAGCGATCACTGTTATTATATTTTGCAGACTGAAGTTTTGTATGTTTTCATATATATCATTTGTATTACACGCAATGCAAAAACTTTGTTGTTTCATTTCTTCGAAAAAGTCTTTTTTAAGTTATTTCCTCCTCAATCCTTCGTGTTCACGCACGCGTAGTAGTGTACCTGTCGCAGCGTGGTTGTTGAAGCTTTGTCTCCAATTCGGTTATTGACCATGACATGTCTCTTAAGGCCTGCGCAGACGAAGGACTTTTCTACGCGGCGGAGAAAAAAGTACGCTCCGCGAATAAAAAGCGGTGTTTCGGCGGATTTTTTGTACGGCGTACTTTTAGTCGTCCGTGCTCGATATAGTTTGGGGATATCTATTTAGATAGACAAAAAAGTACGTCGCGAAAAGTCCCTCGTTTGCACAGACCTTTAGACCGCTTTCACTATAGCAGCGCCTGACAAACAGCTGATAATATAACAGAAACGACGGCGCGGCAGCGGTGCGTGGGCGGCGCGCGGCAGTCGCGTGCGCTCACTGCATTCATTAGGCGCCGAGCTAGTGTTGCAAGCGCACGGTTTGCAGACAGCAAACTGAGAGAGTATGACACCAAAAGATTCACTATTGCATGAAAAGCGCTGCACTAATCCAAGCCGCGACGACCTAATGTGAAAGCGGCCTTAATGAGTGCGAGTTGCAGTGAGAGATGCAAAAGACTTCACCATCGCGTTTTGCGAGCACGTAACGTCAATTTGTACGGCATCGAGTCAGCGCCACATAGCGACAAAATCGGGCAACAAAGGCGAAACTTACTAGGCACTGTTAAACAGCGCCATCTGTTGCACCCACAACAGATTAGCTTGTCTTCAAACATCAATGGTTTAACATGGTGTCTCCAATTAAGACAAGGTTCATAAGGAATATACATAGATGTCGCCATTACCTTACCTATATCAAAGAATGTAGATATACCTAGTATAGTCATGCCTATATATGCAGCTGAGATGAGTGTTACGAGAGATTCCGCTGCGTACAACATTACAATATATTGCTTTTAACCAAGTACCTACTCTTTTCATTCTCTGGGCTCTCCCATTTTTCAGGCACTCTGACCCCATTTTACAGACGTCTCATACTTAATGGTGTTTGATGCAATCGGATGAGTATCTGAGCTTAACCGAATGGCACTCCTCCTTAACCATATTTTAGCTTTAGGTACGTCTCGACAATATTTCGTAAAGGTGCTATTTGTTTAAAATATTCAATGTGGAGATAATGAAACGAATATAATATTAGTCAAAGGTTTATTCATTACTACATAGAAATAAGTCATACGAACTGAACAATGCCCAAACAGAAAGTTTAACTGCACTGCACCGAATAAAATCTCAAACGTATCAACAAATCAATAATTAATCATCAAAAATAATTCAAATCGATTCATATAATGACTAAACAATAATAAATGAATGATTAGTAATTTTATTTGGTTTTGCAAATATTGACATTATTATAGTTATGTAAATGTATATTATTATTCTTAAATAGCTACACGCTAGAGTATAGTCACATACGAAGCAACTGCTATGCAATGAAATATAGATGTTTTTAAGTAACCTTCATTGCAATTCAATATTGACTCATCAAAATGTTATGTAAATAAGGTTACTCATCACCTCAGATGTTTAGCAAGTCGTCTGTATATGTCCTAAAATGTATCAAAAACTACAATATCCATTTTATATATTATATCATTATTAGTAAGAGAACAATACAATGTTCGTTATATAAAACATCAAGATGCCAATACATTAAGACACATTAGAGCCCAAAATCACCCTTAAGTACTGTAGCTATATAGATGCCAATATAATTTATAAGCTGTAATATAAATGAGATCTCAAAATCTTATTTTTTGCTATATTTTACCAGTTTTTATACATTACTGAATAATATACAATGAATACAGTCCTAATTGTAGTACTACATCAGATACGAAAGGGTGTTAAGTTATAGATATAAGTATCAATAGCTACATATAACTACGTATAATATAAATCTAATCTATTAGAATTGGTGTTTCTATACCTTCAGTGGACGAATCGCTTTCGCGGGCATCTCTTTACATTATTAAATGAAAATAAATCATGTGACGTGTTCTTAAAATATATTTTCTGAAGCTGCGATAATTAAGGCACGTTACAATCTAAAACGTGTAAGTAAGTATATATTTTTAGAACTATAATCTAATTTTGTTAAAATTTCATAAATAAGCTTGAAGGTCAGGCTACTTCGGTCGACTTCACGGTTACAATCGTGCTAAAAATGAGAAAAATCAAACGTTTAGATTTACATTATTTTAGATATTGTAACTGCGTTTTTATGCTCTCAGTAATATACACAATTATAGCCACGTTGATTCGGTGCAAGTTGAGAATGTTTACCATACATTCGAAAAGTTAGTTTTATACATCATACCAATGTATGAAAGAGAGTTTTTGTATGGACGCGCCTTACTCGTATTTGTAAGATACCTATTCAAGATTACAAAAACGCAGTTGAAGCAAAATGGATAAACAAATGTTATTCGTCAAACAAATGTTTAAATATTAGCAATTTGAACACTTGTTTAATTTTGTTTATTCATGAATTTATACATTGTTAATTTATTACATTTTAGTACAATTAAATATATGTATAAATATACATTTCTAAGAGTACATTAGTATTTAAATGTTTACTTGTATTAAGAATTGCACCAAAGATCACTACAAGACAATATTTATAACACCATGTTTATATACAACACATCAAACATGGCTGTCGATGGCACATTTTTCATAAATTATATATTTTAGGAGTTTATACAAGCAACATTGAAAGTATTTTGTAACATCAATCCGTCACCGCTTGGATTGACGTTGAAAATACCTAAATAATATTGTATGTGCTACCATATTTTATACTTATAAGATCCTATAATAGTTTCGTCGCTTGTATACACCCCAGAGAGATTTCACAGTTACCATTAATTCCACAATAAAGGCACGTTGTTAAAATAAATACATTCAATGGCACGCTTGGCAAATATCACCTTTTTGTTAAAAACACATCTACACACCATCATATTTTTTTTAAGAATATAAAATACGGAGATTCTCTAGAGGAAATCTATTAGCTGTTACTGCTCTTTGTTAATTCTATCTGCGAAAGTTTCGTTTCATATTTCGAACTCACCATAAACACAAAGGAGACTTTTTAATGTGAAACGCAGAGCTAGGAGAACTTGATGAAGGCAGTAGAATTTCAACTATGTTCAGCACTGGACGTCAGTTACTGGTGATGGTATACGTGAGTTATTCAGTACGGAATGAAAAACCAATGGCTTTAGTTAAAATTCAATATCGCGTTCTTTTCGCATGTGTTTTTAACAATAACGAAATACAGAACATCTTATAATAAAACTTGAATTTCAACAATATTATAAATATATAATTTAGAAAGGCATCCAGAATAAGGTCCCCAGTGGGGCTAGCACTTCGTGATCCATTTGGCTTCAGACATCATGCGACACTAACCGATTTATAAATCTAAAGTCATAAGAAGGCATCAATGTATATTTTTTAAATAAGAAATATACTATAAATGTTCGGTTAGTGATAATTTTACATTAACCATTTATTCTAAAAAATATATAAAAAAGGAGCTTTGAGTAACTAAAACTAGCAATTGTGAGGCCCCTGTCCAGCTGTGGGACATTGCAGGGTGAAAACCACGAAACGAAACTGATTTAAATGTGTTGAATTTACGAAATAACTTTATTAAATTTAGTTAGGTGCGCATGGTTAGGCCAAATAAGCCATTTGGTAAATATAGTATTTATATTTAAGCAAATACAATAAAAAATATCATGATTTAATAGTCATTGGTATAATTTAGTACAGTATATATTTCATTGTATTTATTTATTGACGGCTTGTATAAATCTGTATAAAATCCAAAAAGTAATCAACTTTTAATAGAATTGTTAAAATGGAAACGTACAATTTAGTACTAAGGCCCTTCTAGGCACTGCGTTCATTTTTATTAAATATATAAATAAAAATCTATTTAGCACCGCAGATCATTATATCCACCAACAGCGTATATTTTCTTGCGACTTATATATATAATAGTAAAAAAAAGGCATCGTTTACAAGTGTATAAAGATCTATTATTATTTACTATTTAAGTGAGTATAAAAAGTAGCTGCATCAAGTATTTTGCATTTTGGTAAATACGGCTGCTTATTTAAATAATGTTATTCTTAAACCGTTTTTTACTATTTTAAAAACAATCTTTGAAGCTGCATATAAATTTAGTTAATAACTAAAGCATATACTTATTACTAATATATGTACTAAAACTTGAATTCGAGACATTTTCGAGCCCATAGACCGTACAAGTGACAAGAAAATATACGCAGAATATACTACACTAATACGTGCATTCAACATTACAATTAAGCTTAACACCAAGACAGACACTTTGTTCAAACGCACAAATGCAAGCATCTATTTGACAGCTGTCAAACTGACAGAAGCAAAACACGGCCAACATTCGAAGCCAATACCTTTTAGAAGTTGCCAAACTTTTTGGTGACTGTTGAACTCGATTCAGACTTGTGAGAGCTGGTCATCACTGACTTTCGTTCGATGGTTTCAGAAGAAATGGTTTGTTTCGTGAACTTTTTGTCCAGACTGTCTATCTCTTTCGTGAGATCAGCCGGTTTTTTGACTTTAGAAACATTTGTGGTGGATTGGAAATCGGATGATTGGAATTCGGAAGGTCTCATGAACGAACGGCTAGTGTCTGAGCTCATTTTGGATTCGAGGGTGTTGAAACGGGAATCCAAGGTGCTGTATCGCGAATCGTTGTCGAATGATTTCGATAATTCATCGATTCCTTCCAACTTGATCGGCTCGTATTTAGTATTCGTACTCGTGAGGTTAACAGGGGACGAACTGTATATCTTAGTTGTTGTTATCTTTTGTGTTCCATTTGGAATCTCTTTAACTTCAGTGGTGGTTTCTTCCATGTAGTTCGGACCACCGTAACTTTGGCTTTCTTTGCCGTAAGGAGACGCTATCCTATCGTAATCCGGAGTGGCGGCTTTGACTAGCTCTGTTGATGTTTTGGGGAAGTCTGGAAAGTCCATTTTAGCTGGAGTGGAAGTAGCAAAGGGGGATTTGGTTTCCGTTCGCGATTCTGTTTTAAAGAACTCAGTTTTCGGGTAACTTTGATAGGATTCGTTTCTGACTGAGAATTCCGAGTGCTTCGTCCCGCCTGGAATGGCCTCGGTAGACACTTGATGCTCTGAAAATGTTTGTCCGACGCCGTCGTCGAACGATTTTGGTTTTTTCAGGGAGGAATAAATTGGTTCTGGTTTGTCATCGAATTTGAGCTCTCTCGCGTTGAACTTAGGGCTCATGGGTGCTTTAGGAGCGTCATAGCCGTATTTGTCTTTGGTGTACTGGTATTGGCTCGACTCGTACCGCTGCTCCTCGCTCTTGTACTCGTGTACGGGGCGCGGCGTGTCGTACAGACGGGTCTCGTAACTGGAAATGTTACTTTTTGATTAGTTGGTTATTTTTTCACTTGTTTTTAGTTGGCCCTTTAGGGAGTGGCATTTTTCTTTACTATGTGACCACTTCATAACGTGATTTTAGTTAGATTTGTCATAAATTTAACTTCTTTAATATTTATTTAAAAGCTTGGCACTTATACAATAACTTTATGAACATCATATTTTTCTTTCTCTTTTATTCAAATGTATCGTGTTTATGAATGATTGGGTAAAATAAATAGTTGATATTTATGTGGATAATAATAATACAATACTCCAGCAATAACCGAATTTTAAGTGGTCACATGGTATTTAAAAAATGCGAAAAGTTTTTTATTTTAATTTTAATTCTGACCCTTCAAGGAGACAGTATCCTCATGCTCATGCAATACTAGTTAATCACAATTTAGTAGGAAAAGAAGATAATTAGTGGTTTTTAGGGAGATACAAAAAACATAGTGATGGCGTCGCATGAATGGTGATGACGATTGAGAAACTGAAAAGCTTGTACAGAGTTTGAAAAATACTGAAGATCTAGCATCTAACAGACAATGAACAGAATAATAGCTAGTATATGTCGAACTAGAAGTAAACCAAATATTCGACTACAAGATTGTTATTCAGATATAAAAATAAGACTAAATACTTGGTGGAGAAGATACAGATCAAAAAACCTTCGAAGCCCAGATGTGAAACCTAAATGATAAAATCGGAATGGCATATAGAGTCGGCTATGATGGTGAGTTGAAAAATAAATGTACCACTGGGTATCAAAATGGGTTGCCGATGACATGAAATGATCCTAATTATGAAAATGAGCGTATGATAACTCTAACGCTGAATATCTATGATGATGACCAAAGCCTAAATGATGACAGAGCCTTAAAACTGTGATTCCTGAAAGCGCATCTTTGACAAGTCTTGTCAATTCAGTTTAATAAAGTAATTCAAACCTAATAAAAAATATTACAATAACTACAACGAGATCTTCGTAACTCTCAAACTCCAGAAGCAACGATGACAGCGGCCAGAGCCTGTGCGGAATGGCCTATGTGCTATTAGCCCTTAAAGCCCTCACCCTAAGGTCTATCTTCGTACTTTAACAGCGAGACGCGCCTCGGCGGCGGCGGCGGCGCGCGCCTCCGTAGTTCCGGCCCGTCGTCGACTAGTACCGCGGTGCGCACTTCCGGTAACGTCAGCGACTTCACCACTACACTCTCTTCGGACATGCTGCTCCTAGCCCCATGCAGGTTATAGAAATAAGTTAGAGGCTACGGGTTAGAGAGTTGATAAAAGGAGGAATTATTATTAAAGTTAAAGAAATAAGAAATACAGCTGCGTTATTTATCATCAACTAGAGTTGAAACAGACGTTGGTAGGAACAATTTTATTAGCAAAGCCAAGATTCGCACACGGAAAATGTCAGTGTTCTTATTAGCAGATCCGCATCAGAAATTGCAACTTCAGGAATGAAATAAACAGCCGTTTTCCTTACCGAAAATTATCAGAAATCTACAATTGAATGTTGGATTTCGAATAAAATAATATTGTTATTAGATTCTGTACTAACCGTTTCACAAGATGCGTCATAAATTTGGTATCAATAAATATTTTTTTAAGAAGAGAAAAAGTGAAAAGAGAAGAAAAGAGTTAAATGCATAGAATAACGGAGTTCAAAATCTAATTACAACAATAATTTAATAAAGATTGAGTTTTAAATTAAATTCAGTTTTAGTATTTTTCATAGTAATTTTTATCAACTCTCGGGTGTTAAAAGTTTAGACTTGGTACGAGGCTTCTACCAGGTTACAGTCTAAGGAAGCTGCAGATTAAAATACACAAAACATATTAAACACAGCACTAAAATATGTACAGAACGATAATTCGGGCTTTGAACGGCGCGGACGGGGAAAGCCACGCTTTGTATATAGTACAAGGGATGGAAAGCTCGTGAAGCATTTGCTTATTTGGACGACTTACTTATTATTGATCATCGTTCTGTCATTATTGGTTGTATTTTGTCTGCAATGGAAATACAAGATTTAAACTAGAAATATTAATCTAGACATAAAAGAATTATTATCTATACTAGAAGGAAGCACCCGGTCGGCGGCTTGATTTAGGCAGGTAATATTTACAGATCTTCAATACTAATACAACAATAGATTATTGTGTAATTTTGGGCTATTTGCGATACACTCCTAAACCCAAACTTCAAGTTAGGTTTGAGGGCAAGTTATATATTTTATCAATATTGAAGACTTGTATTACAATTTGTGGGAACATCCCAGGCAGATATATTAATACAAACATACATGGAAGGGAAATTATCAGTTGTCAGTCAGTGCTAGGCGTGTCGCCATGCTTTATAATACTTTTGAATATTAATGGTTCTAGTTTTCTCATAAAATGTTTTTTTTTTTAACTTCATTTTTATTTATTTCTAATATTTATCTTAATAACATAGGATCTAACATTAATATAATGTATTTATAGCTTTTATCCGTGAAAACATTTTATATGAAAACTGTATAAATTCTTTAACAATTTTGAACGAACCTTTCAAAAAAAGTATTTTTTAAGAAATTCCTTAAAATTACAGCTTAAAATAGTAAAAATGTACGAAAGTTCAGCGTAGGCACATGTCATAAGTGTGGTTGTAAGGCACATGTTCGAATTGAAGAATTTGATCATCTGTGGTCCAGCCGCGTGCGAGAAAGACAGAGATAGATTAGATATTGTTAAAAAGAAAAGCTGAAATGAGTAAAGAGTTAAGAGTGCGCGGGGTTTGTGGTCAAAGTTTAATTAAAGCGGTTATTTACAATAAAAAAAACACGTTTTGAGTACATTCTAAAATTGCGGCACAAAAAGAAGTAATTTAATGTGCAGTTTTATATTGTGTAACATTTTGAAAGATCCAAATATAACTGCGGAATGTCATGCGTTCATGTTCAATAATGTATAATTATGAAATAAAAAACTAATAAGTAATCAAATATTTCACAGGCGCACTAGTTACTGATTTTGCCTTCTACGCATTTTCTTACGAGCCCTGCGTAAGAAAATTCAAATTGTTCTGTGTTTAAATATTATATCAGACTGTCACTAGCCCCTGCTTTGGTCGCGAGTCTGATGTTTTTGGTTATGTCTGAGATATATTATTAATTATTCATTTTAACACTAAACTACAAATCATATTATTTTTTTAGTCACGACAATTCCAAATCGTTTAATGTTCAATCGAATTCTCACATGATACATGTTTCTACATTTGAATGTTACTTAATGTTATAATTTGACCACAAACATCAAAATCGACTTACCGAGTAGTAAACCCTTCATAATTCTGCTTGGGTTCCTCCTGAGGGCGGAAACTTGAGAAAGTGGGACTCTGCACCGAATACTGCTTCTCATCTCTGCTGTACATATTCTGGTACCCATTCGTGCTCTGTCCAGGCGTTTGCGGGCTCTGGGTGTAATTCTGGTAGTTTTGGAAAGTAGGGGTTTGGCCAGAAGTGTGGCCAGGAGAAGTGGGGGTGTATGGAGACTTTGGCGGTTGGTACTGATTACCGTGTATGGATTGGTTGAGGGAGGAAATGTTGTGGGATAGGTTGGTGGTGTTTGTGGTGAGATTGGTGATGTTTTGCTGGGAGTATGTACTGTTCGGACTGTACGTCGTGTTCGCGAAGCTGCTGTTGGGGGTTTTGAACCTGGAATGGTAAAAGCAATCAGTTTGAAAATGTGGAAAGATAACATTAACTAGGCATTAAAACATGAATTATAAAAGTATAGTGTTAAAGTAAAGTTAATATTATTTAATTAATTACGAGAAAAAATAACCACAGTAGAATATTGAAATTATGCAATAAAATATTGTCATGGTCTTATTATACGTTATGGATACGTTTAGGGTTTTTTACATGGCGTGAATGGCAAACAAGCATACGGCTAAAGCAGGCTATTAAATTATGCAACCCATGTTCGATTAGGTATTACATTATTTTGAACCTTTACCCTCGTTGATGCAGCTCAAAACCAATAAAAAATTGGCATAGGTTCGGCCTAGCTTAAGGCTAGGATTTAGCGCGCTGTCCGATAGAGCATACGGTGGGCCACTGATTGATTTTGCGCGAACGGAATAACGCCGCAGCTTCCTTCTGTTTTCGTGTAGTTCATTTATTATGAATTAACATTAGAATTAAAAAGTTTTAAAAGTTGTCGACCTAGAATATACAAAGACCTATCTATATATATTTTTAAGTGCGATATGTTAATAATGTATATTTGAGAGTAAAACCAGATTTTGGCGGCGAACTTCTTTATGTTTTTTTTATCCGTGAAATTATGCTATCTCGTGTTTTGGAAAAGTTGTTGCCTTAGTTAAAGACACTGACCTACTCGTACAATTTTTTATTTGCTAAAATATCTTTTAATTTGTTAGTTATCTTCAAACAAAGTCGATCAAATATTGACAATTTGGGAAAGCATAGCCTTAAGACTTTTGATTGATCTGCTGCAACCCGGTGGTGTACTCACTTACAATTTTTTATTTGCTAAAATATCTTTTAATTTGTTAGTTATCTTCAAACAAAGTCGATAAAATATTGACAATTTGGGAAAGTATAGCCTTAAGACTTTTGATTGATCTGCTGCAACCCGGTGGTGTACTCACCGCCTCAGCTCGGGCCCGTCCAGCAGCTCGTTGTCGGTATCCGTGTCGGTGTCGGGGCGCAGCTTGTACTTGGCCTGGCGGATGGCGGTGAGGCGCCCGCGGGCCTCCTCCAGCTCCTTCTCGATACGAAGCACCTCCGATCTAGGGGAACAGGTATTATTAATAACTATACTTCATTCATTATAAGCATTAGACAGAAGTAAAAAAGGTTATTTTTAGAGTACACTTTGTGGTAAAAAGTACAATAAACATTATCACTTTTAAGATTTATGCCGAATTTATTAAAATCGACTTATATTGGTAATTATATAGCAGCTGTCACTCACACTTAATTGTTCTCATTTAATGTAAAGTAACTTCAGAATTTATAAGGCTTTTGCTTAAATAAATTATTTTGTCTTGCATCAAACTATATTATCGAAGTGAAAACCTAAAGGAAGCAGCGGTTTTTACCGTACACATTTTTATTGCCACTATAACTCAATCAAATCTAAAATGTTACATAATCCTTTCATACGTTGTGGCGGAAGGGATTTTCAATTTTGTCAGGGTTTACTCAGGTATGTCATCATAGCAACGTCAAATGCAAATTGTCATTCATTTAAGCAACCCTGTTTCTTATTTCTAATGTTAAAATGAATGAAGTATAGCTGACTCGACAGACTTCGTTCTGTCAAAAATAATTGCACGTTCGCGGCGTCGGCGACTCGATTTATATACTATTATTTTTCACTTAGTTCAATCATAATAAAATGTAGCCTATGTCACACTCCCTGATAATGTAGCTTCATATTGGAAAATAATTTTTAAAATCAATTTAAATTCAATACAATCAAACAAACAAACATATAATCAAATCTTTCCTCTTTATAATATTAGTATAGAAAAGGACTTCATACACCATAAATCGACTGACCGACTTGGTGTAATGGTTAAGAAGTTGGCTACTACACCAGAGGTCGCGGGTTCGATCCCCGCACAGTACAAACATTTGTGTGCATGAACATGTCTGTTTGTACTGGTCTGGGTGTCTCCTATGTATAATAAGTATGTATTTACAAAAGAAAATGTATTTAAGTATGTTTATCCGTTGTCTAGTATCCCATAACACAAGCTTTAATTAGCTTACTTTGGGGCTAGATGGCGCTGTGTGGAATAATGTCCAGGGATATTTATTTATTATTATTTATTTATTATAAATGAACACGAATAAGCAAGTTTGAAATTTCGATTTAAAGACTGATATTGAAGGAGCAAGCACGTACTATGGTATTTCCTCCAAAATTATTCTGAGAATAGATTGATCAAAAAAACGCCTATTTTATACAAATCACACATTTAAAGTTTAGAAACTCTATTTACAAATAATCGACCGTAACTCTCAGTGAATTAAATTCAGTCTAGTTAAGTGGTTCGTTTTCCATATGAAAATCAATCGACATTCACGCGCTAAATAGTAGTAGATATGCTAGCCGCCCTTAATTTTAAATGTTAGATTAATTTTATTTCACAACCGATTTTTAATTTTCTATTGCTATTCGTTCAACGCACCCGCAAACACAACCGTCAATAAAGTGCGATATTATCTGTAGTACACTTTCCGAAAAAAATTAAATATTCATAGGGGTGAACTGTCAAAATTATCATCATAAATTGGACAAACTATAAATTTTACATTCAAAATCCCTAATCAACTTGGGACAAAAGCGTTTTTGCAAAGAGTTTGTTGTTTTCATCGTTTTTAGCAACCATTCATCCACTGTCACAAATTATTCCATCATTCGATCGTCAAAAAACACCAGTAATGGTGTAAATTTTTAAGACACTTTACACAAAGGCATCGTTACAATGGTCACCTCACCTAGCATCAATCTCCTGCGCGATCCCTCCCACCATTCTCCTGTTGAGCACCAGGCTCCTCTCCTCCTCGCAGTGGATGGCGTCCCTCGCGGCGCGCACCAGCCCGTCCGTGGAGCGGATGACCTCGGCGCCCGCGGCCTGCAGCCGGCGGGTGGACTCGGACGTCGGGTCGGCTTTCACCTAGGGAAGATAATATTATCAAGGTTGTAGTGTTTGTATCTAAGTACTAGGTACAATGCACTCTCTCACACGCACAAGTGGTAGTAATGAGTTGACACTGACACCTGTCAGGTGTCAACCTCATCTGTCGGTGTCACTCATCTGACAACGTCACTGTCCAGCGGAAGCATGGGCAGTCGTATGAGAGACCCGGACCGTGGCGGACGTAGTGCGTTACGGATACACTTGGTGTGATGGTGAGCCAGTGATAAGTGCACACAGCACACATTTAGGTACTCTACAAAGGCGAAGTTTGTCTCCTTTCATATATAGAAAAGAAAAGTTGTTAAAAGATGGTTAAAGAGGGGAAATACACAAAACAGACTTTATTTGGTCTTTTGAACGATGTGAGTCTATATTTTCTAAGTTAATGTGATTTTGCAGTCACGAATACTACTATACTCCTGAGTCAATCAATAGTAAGAGAAAACTAAGATATTTAAAGACAGTCTGTCGAATTAAGTGCTTCGAACTAGTGAAGTGTGATCTGATCATAGCGCTTTCTTACATTCAAAAGTCGCCCGAATCCGGAAGAACCCTCAACTCATACATTCAGAAAAAGTAAGAATTAGGCACTAATTTAGAGACTTATTTAGTGCTAAGGAAAGAAGACCACTCACAAAAATGGCGGAACAATTCAATAAACCACCACCAAACATTTAGAAAAACTAAGTGTTGGCGCGATCTAACTTACACCTGAAGTCATCTATCGGTGAAGTAGAGGAAATAAATTACCTTTTGCTTAATTCACGTTTTGTTAAGTTTTTGGCAGTTTTAGCTTCTATTTTCGAGTCTTTTCTTCATTTGGGCACCCCTCTTTCTTCCTACTGAGATTTATTTTAGTGGCCCCCCCGACCAAACTCCCGGTTATGCAGAAGGGCACACTATTCCTAGCACACCGTGAAGTGTACCAGGGACCATCTGCGGTAGGTCCTACCGCCACAAAGCACAATGCACAATGCATTACACCTTATGGTACTCATAGGCGCGTAGCCCGTGGCATAACCCACTCCCATTTATCCAGAATGGTAGCGGAGCAGTTATAGTCGCTCACCACACCGCATCCCAAAGACGTCAGAGAAGCCAACTACCATATCTCCAGTATGGTGCCGGAGCTGTAAAGCACGCTCACATCTCGATGCACCCCTTAAACCCCTCAACCCTTAACTACAGCAGGGTGGCCGGATAGGCAATCTAGCGGATACCCATATCCTTGCTATCCAGGCAACTACTGGAGGAGCGGCAAGCCGCTATAAGGGTTCCTCACTAACCCCGCATCTAAACACTTAGCAGCCCAACGCCCTAGACCAGTGAATTTAGATACTCGTTGCGCGCGAGGAGGGACGCTCGGTACACACTACCGAGCATGACAAACATGCCCCACCTCTGCAACTAACCACATGCCACCACGAATCCAACTCCAAGTTGGGCCCTGCCTTAAGAAAGGTAGGGTTGGGACAACAACACCCGTGGTACCCTGATCCAAACAGCCAGACCCGTAGTTCCAGCTGCGCAAACCTTACCTACCCAGGTGAAGTAGATAGTTAATCTTCATTTGGGCATGTGGAACCGCTTTTTTGTCCTATTTCTGATAGAAATAGCCTTTTTCCCACCTTGCACGAGACCAGCAGCTGCGCAGTGGAGGCGGCCACCTGCCGCGCGCTGGAGATGAGCCGCTCCTCCGAGGCGGCGCCCTGCACCAGCGCGTTGGCGGCCTCCACCAGCGCGTGCGCCGCCGCCACCAGGCCTCACCTTGCAGGCGACCAGCAGCTGCGCAGTGGAGGCGGCCACCTGCCGCGCGCTGGAGATGAGCCGCTCCTCCGAGGCGGCGCCCTGCACCAGCGCGTTGGCGGCCTCCACCAGCGCGTGCGCCGCCGCCACCAGGCCTCACCTTGCAGGCGACCAGCAGCTGCGCAGTGGAGGCGGCCACCTGCCGCGCGCTGGAGATGAGCCGCTCCTCCGAGGCGGCGCCCTGCACCAGCGCGTTGGCGGCCTCCACCAGCGCGTGCGCCGCCGCCACCAGGCCTCACCTTGCAGGCGACCAGCAGCTGCGCAGTGGAGGCGGCCACCTGCCGCGCGCTGGAGATGAGCCGCTCCTCCGAGGCGGCGCCCTGCACCAGCGCGTTGGCGGCCTCCACCAGCGCGTGCGCCGCCGCCACCAGGCCTCACCTTGCAGGCGACCAGCAGCTGCGCAGTGGAGGCGGCCACCTGCCGCGCGCTGGAGATGAGCCGCTCCTCCGAGGCGGCGCCCTGCACCAGCGCGTTGGCGGCCTCCACCAGCGCGTGCGCCGCCGCCACCAGGCCTCACCTTGCAGGCGACCAGCAGCTGCGCAGTGGAGGCGGCCACCTGCCGCGCGCTGGAGATGAGCCGCTCCTCCGAGGCGGCGCCCTGCACCAGCGCGTTGGCGGCCTCCACCAGCGCGTGCGCCGCCGCCACCAGGCCTCACCTTGCAGGCGACCAGCAGCTGCGCAGTGGAGGCGGCCACCTGCCGCGCGCTGGAGATGAGCCGCTCCTCCGAGGCGGCGCCCTGCACCAGCGCGTTGGCGGCCTCCACCAGCGCGTGCGCCGCCGCCACCAGGCCTCACCTTGCAGGCGACCAGCAGCTGCGCAGTGGAGGCGGCCACCTGCCGCGCGCTGGAGATGAGCCGCTCCTCCGAGGCGGCGCCCTGCACCAGCGCGTTGGCGGCCTCCACCAGCGCGTGCGCCGCCGCCACCAGGCCTCACCTTGCAGGCGACCAGCAGCTGCGCAGTGGAGGCGGCCACCTGCCGCGCGCTGGAGATGAGCCGCTCCTCCGAGGCGGCGCCCTGCACCAGCGCGTTGGCGGCCTCCACCAGCGCGTGCGCCGCCGCCACCAGGCCTCACCTTGCAGGCGACCAGCAGCTGCGCAGTGGAGGCGGCCACCTGCCGCGCGCTGGAGATGAGCCGCTCCTCCGAGGCGGCGCCCTGCACCAGCGCGTTGGCGGCCTCCACCAGCGCGTGCGCCGCCGCCACCAGGCCTCACCTTGCAGGCGACCAGCAGCTGCGCAGTGGAGGCGGCCACCTGCCGCGCGCTGGAGATGAGCCGCTCCTCCGAGGCGGCGCCCTGCACCAGCGCGTTGGCGGCCTCCACCAGCGCGTGCGCCGCCGCCACCAGGCCTCACCTTGCAGGCGACCAGCAGCTGCGCAGTGGAGGCGGCCACCTGCCGCGCGCTGGAGATGAGCCGCTCCTCCGAGGCGGCGCCCTGCACCAGCGCGTTGGCGGCCTCCACCAGCGCGTGCGCCGCCGCCACCAGGCCTCACCTTGCAGGCGACCAGCAGCTGCGCAGTGGAGGCGGCCACCTGCCGCGCGCTGGAGATGAGCCGCTCCTCCGAGGCGGCGCCCTGCACCAGCGCGTTGGCGGCCTCCACCAGCGCGTGCGCCGCCGCCACCAGGCCTCACCTTGCAGGCGACCAGCAGCTGCGCAGTGGAGGCGGCCACCTGCCGCGCGCTGGAGATGAGCCGCTCCTCCGAGGCGGCGCCCTGCACCAGCGCGTTGGCGGCCTCCACCAGCGCGTGCGCCGCCGCCGCCACCAGGCGCGCCGCCGACACCAGGCCCTCCGACCACTGGCCGTCGTCCGACGAGGCGGCTGGGCGCCGGGCCACTTTGCCCTAGGAAAGATAATGAAAATTATGTTCCTTATGCTGCCAATAATAGCCATTTTGCAGTGGTTTCTTACATACAAACACGTTCGTCGCTTTAATAAACCTTGTAATACCTATACCTATTCTGTGCAAATGAATGATTCATTGATATTATACAGGATCGAAGCCGTAAAATTATGACTTTCGCATATGATGCGAAAGTTTAAAATTAATGATGACTAGTATTTTTTTTTTTTTTTTGTAATAGGGAGCAAACGAGCTAGAAGGTCACCTGATGGAGAGTGATCACCTCCGCCCATGGACAACTGCAACACCAGTATTTTTTATCGCCAATAAGGACTTTTGAGGGTCGTTAATTTATTTTATTTTTCAAGTTTGGACAATTAGTTTACTAGACACTAGCCATAAAATTGGTGAAATAGTAGATTTAATAACAGATTTTTTTTTTGATATTTTAATAAATTTTTCCATACCTAAAGTAAAGTATCATACCTGATCAATGAGTTCCCTTTGAGCTGCTGAAGCGGCGCGTACTAATGCTGAAGTGGCCGCGATGATGGACTTGGCTGCCTGAAGGATCATCTCATCGAAGTTGAGGCTTTCATCTGTTTCCTGCAAAACGAAATAAAATATCTGTAGTATGAAAACGAAGTCGCTTCCCCAGTACACTCTTGCAAAATACAAGATTTTAATGTGTGATTATTACTTTAGCATTTTTCATTTAAAGATATGAAATAAGAAAAATTCTAATTTCGGACCTTGAAGAAACCAGGCAGGATTCGAACCGGCGTCTTCTACAATCCGGGTGGCTGCTCTAACCACTAAGCCACCGATATCTCAATGGAACAAACGAATCTTTCTAGCACATGCTTACGTTGCAAGCCAACGTTCTATCATAACTGTTTTAGGGCAATCCTGCCTGATTTCTTCAAGGTCCGATTTTTTTTAGTTTTCTCTCTTTTAATGTGTGATGTTTTCATACAATAATAAGAATAATTAATTTCTACATACAAGTAGCATGACTCAACTTTTTTTAGTTACAAATTAACTTAGAAACTATGTTAGTATCTATACTACTTTCGCCGTATGATGATATCCCTGACAGTTCATAATTGTCAATCATAGTGATGTAACGAATGTAGTTCAATCGAGTTGGCAAAGGAAATGGCATCGGATTTACCGATTTTTGATTTTTAAATAGATTGTTAATAAACGGGTTATGGCTAATAAGTTATAGAATAAAAACGCGGTATCTCGAAAATAATAGTTAACTAATACGAAGGACGTGATTACAAAATCGTCGCTCCTATTCATCGATTTTTTGTCGATTCAGTAGTGTCAATACACTATTGAATGGCGTTCCTTTTCACGCATCAGGCGCTGTCAAGACATATTAATTAAATTAAATTTACTTCATTTATTAAGAGTTAATAATCATAACAATGATTTGACTTGATAAGATTCGTAAAAACATTTTTTTTTTAATAGTTTATAACATTTTCTTTCGCCAGTTTCTTTTTACTTAGTTTGAAATAGTATGCGTGACACGGAACAATAAGTGCTGTCAGGCAAATCATCTTACAGTGAAAATAGTATAGTGATTTAAAAATATTATGTTGTCTTAATAAAATATAAGGTTAGGAGGTAAGCACGTGAATCATCCCAAACCCCGTGACACAGCAATGATTCACGTACACAGAATCCAATCTTCTCGCAATCATGGCCAGAATGCCGTTGCCACTACCCCGGACTCTGCGCACCAGCGATGCGCATTTAATACGCATTGTGGCAAAAAAGCAGTTGACCCGGGCTTCTGCGAACATCCCTGATGCACTGCAGAAGCGAGGCAGTCCCAACAGCACCCTGAACTCATTATTATACTGCACCCGTGGAGCATTGAAGGCTTTTTGAGTGTACCTAGCCCACAGGCTACACATGTAAAAGGAAGTGCAATATGCTCTGAAAAGAGTAATTTTCACATCCCTTGTACAGCGACAATGGCCGCCATTCTCTTTTCTATATCCTCATCGTCTTTGAGACCAGGAGCAATTATGTGACCAAGGTATTTAAATTGGTGTACATCCAGTTCGGTTTTATTAAGGTAGACTGGTGGCGTCTGTCCCTTGCCTCAAAGACCATGAGTTGACTTTTTAACATTATAAGCCAAACCATGGGTCCCATACCCCTCACATTTGGCGACCAGCTTTTTCAGCCCACACACAGACGCGCTTAGCAGCACCCTTACAATAATAACATATAGACGATGGTCTTCATACAACCGCCCCGTCGAAAATGAAGCACTAGTCCGATCCACACTTGCGTGACCATTACTTGCTTACGTACGGGGCGCTTTGACATTGGACATTGCGGAGCTGTAATGAACACTGCAAAGCGTTTCGTTTGGAGCCATTTATGGCTCCAATTAAGGTGCTTCAAAATAGGCGCGCGGACTTGGTTTCTGTAAGTAATTATTCTAAGGCAGCACCATATCATCCGCGTAGCTAATATTTTTGACGCATACTCTATCTATATGAGAACCGATTTTGGTGTGATACAATGAAGCAATGATATATGTAATAACCAGCCAAAGAAATGTAAAACTATATTAAAAAGATACTACTTATCAGTTAAGATGTAATTAATTAGTGTATATTCGGCTTTTTTAAGTACCTATAGTATAGTGCGATCTCACCCTACTACCAGTTAAACCCCTTAAGGGTTTTTAATAGTAGGGTTCATTAGTAAATAAGAAAGTATGTAATTACTGTTGTGAATAAATAAATAAATAAAAAAGTGATGAAAAAACTTGAAGATTCTGGTGACACTGGTCCGAACCTCTAAATATGTGGAGATGTTCCACAGCTTTAGAGGTTCGGCCTAGTGCCCATTGTCGGCGATTAGTTATTTGCAGTACGAATTCCTGAGGTAAGTTTAGCTGAAATATTGTGTTGCATAAGATTAAGTAGTGTATTGAAATTTTTCAATGTGAATGTTGTTGAAAAATTATTGAATTTATGAATAAAATAAATTGATGATGATTCTATTAACACTTCATAGATGTTTTTTCTGTATGGGATTTTCGTGTTGACCGGCCGCGCGGTGTTGCGATAGGCAATGGGCGGGGAGGGTACTTTTATAAGACCATAGTGAATATTGTATATTTAGTTGGACGGGCAATAATTGTTGCGACGGATACCAGTGTCCGGTAAAACTAAATTTGGTTTAAGTGGCATTGTAAATGTGAAATATAAATGTATTATTTTTTGTATGAATGAATATATAATAATTTCATGATTACCATATTTTAGAAATGTGCTAAATCTATACTAATATTATAAAAAGGAAAGATTTGTTTGTTTATTCATTCGTTTGTTTGTATCGAATAGGCTCCGAAAAACCACTTGACCGATTTTAAAAATTTTTTCACCAATATAAAGCTGCATTATCAGGGAGTGACATGGGCTTTTTTTTTAATTCAGCCTATATAATGGCGGGAAAGACAGTCAACGCGGGCGAAGCCGCTGAGGGAGAGTTAGTTAATAATAAAATGAACAAATTAACACTTATGAGCTACAAGGATAGGGTGAGCACTAAATAATAAATCATGTATTTTTTAAACAGACTGTATGTACAGAGGCGTTCACATCAACCTTCACATAGGGGCGCCTTATGCTATCGTTATAAGACCCATTTTGCTACGGTTTTGTAAAGGTTGATGTGAACGCCTCTGTACATACCTACAACATGCACGAGTCGACAAATGTGTATAATATTGAATGTGAGTGTAGGTGTGTGACTGTGTATTTATTCATCATGAACTATTATGACTGATTAATTAGGTAAACAGGTGTTATATTTTCTCTATTCCTTAATCTTCTTCCTTTTCGTTATTCTAATATCTTCTGCGTTGATTTGTCCGCGGTCACTGGGTAATATGTTTGATTCCTGGGTGATTTTAAAAACAACCAAGAATATCAAACATATCTCAGCGACGCGCGGCACTAATATGTCGTCTTCATCATGCTCCTTCTTTTCTTCTGAACTGCTATTAATACATACACAGACCATACCCAGTTTTTATCGTTAGTAACACATTCAAACATTAGGAAAATAAAATATAACATTTAAATGAGAAATGTTTTTAAGGAAAGTGCTAATGATTTAGATAACTTTTCAGAAATCACTACTCCAACTTACAAAATGGTTGTACAGAGTTCTTCAATTTATTTTAATTTTGGGGTTTTCATAAATGAAATTCCAATATCTTTCTGAAATCCTCAAAATTGTAAAACAAATAGTTCCTAAAGCATCTCCCAGCATTGCTCGGTCCTTCGAGCCGGATCTCACCTGCACGGCGGCGGGCCGGCGCGGGCGCAGCGCGTCCAGCGCGCGCGCCGCCGCGTCGATGGACGCGGCCGCGCCCAGGAGCTCGCTCTCCGCTATGACTGTCGGGTCTGCTGGGTCTACCCAGTCGGAACCTGTCAGGACAATAAGGTTGAGATAAGTATTTTTCACTTCTCATGCTCTAAAAGTACGCCAATATAGCCCTACGAAGCGGGACTAAAGTGACCACTTTAGTCTCTAGGTAGTGAAAAGTAATTCGTTTTTTAATTTCCTTCATGTGACATAGACAAACCCAAACAGACAATAAATACACTATTATCTGTGGTGTGGACCATCTACATTGCGAAAATGTTGAGTTTTAGTTCCATGGTTTGTCCGCAAAGAAAGTGGCGCCATGTGTTTTAAATCTTTTGTGAATTTTATTTTATAGTAGGTATTTATTAAATGTTTTTGTACTAAATTGACTATTTTTCTCGCACTCAAAGTGAAAAGTACAGTTTGCACCTCGAGACTAAACGCCAACACAATTTACCCTCGGTTTCATTGACTCCCTTGATGGCTTCGTTTAGTCCCTCGATATACTATTGTATTTCAACTGAAGGTAGCTAAGATTTTGCTTTTCAAATCCGAACAGAATGTATAAATGGCGTGATTTATGTCACTTTTAGTATGACCAAATGTCCAAATCATGCGATTCAACTAAAAATTTATTGAGGTTTAAGAATCAGAATCTGGAGTCCATATTTAATCACAATCTCTTAATTCCCTTTGTTGTAATATTTTGAAAACACTGGTGCCAGAATTTTTGTTTATTTAAACACTGTTACTCAATTTATTGTATGATAGTTCAATATTTGTCTGGCGTATACTTATTTATTTATATTTACAGGCAAAGATGCCAAGCCATTAATAGTTTTTCACGGCTAGTACGTTTAATGTAACATTTTCAAATAACTTTGACATAACTGACCTTTAAGGAGCTCAGCGGCTGCTATAATATCCGCCACCGCATGCGCCACGTTCCTGGACAGCTCCGGGAACATCTGCTTGTCTCCGGTGCCGCCGACGGCGCCCAGCACCGCGGCCAGCAGCGCGCGGTACGCGGCGGCGGCGCCCGCGCCCGCCTCTATGCTGCGGGTGCGGACTTCTGTGCTCTCTGCGTTGTAGGCTGCAGCCTGGGAAACAAATATGTAATGTTCTTTTTAAATACATGTGAATCTTCATACACTTTGATCATTGAAAAGGTTCAAAAGGCATTCTTTAAGATTTTTGTACAAAAAAATCTGTGCTTACTACCCATTTCTATATCAGACTAGTTTCTAGTTGGGTATACTGGGTTTTAACTCTTTGCAAGTGCGACGTAACTTTCATTCAATTGTTTTCATCTGTCGATGCGTGGTGAATCTGACTGTCCCTAGTCTGTAACACGTATATAATATTTTTTGTGCTCAACAATTATACGCGTAATCGGCGGCACAATCTGCTGGCAGTACAAAATTTCAGCCTCACGAAATCTTATTAAGACTATTCGAGATTGCACACTAATCTATAACAAGATTGCATTTGCCATTGAATAGTCGCCATTCCATATCTTTTCTCCAACGGCTATCAATACTTCTGGATAACCAGAAACCCCCAGGGGGACCCCTTGGGGTCCACCTGGACCACTTTGGGACCACTTGGACCACTTTGGGGATGTGCTAAAGGCACAGCGACAGCAGAAGAGCAGGACCAGCTCAGTGTTACCAGCTAATGGATCAAATAAGTGGTAGGTCTTCGTTCATAGATGGGCACAAAACTCCAGGACGCGCTTCAGAATGCCAAAGATAGGCACTGAAGGCGAAACATCGTCATCGTTAAGCAAAAGCTGACCTAACGGTGGCATCACGTCACGACCCTCAGTAATGAAGAAATACGACGTGAAGATAACCAAGCTCAGAACTGTTGTATTTCGCTACGTGATTGGAAGAGTTATACCGATTCCATCTCGCAGCGTAATAATATCTAGACTAATCATAGTTCCAAGTGACGTTGAAGTTGGGTATGAAGCCTTAAGAGGCCACGATCTGGATCCCAGATATCTGGAAGTCTTCATAGCTTTTAAAATGACTTTGAGCTTCGTTATAAAGCCAATAGAAAAGAAAGTTTCGGATATACAGATACTGGTGACACACAGTGGTGACTTTTTATGTTGGACGAGAATTCGTTGCACAGTGTCACGAATTCGCCCAGCTGAGTAAGCCCCTTACAAGTCACTATCAGATACACTTTATCTTCCTTTTTCACCGATGCAATCACGAAACGAAATATAGCTAAATTTAGCAAAGTGAGTGAGAGCGTCGTGGTCAGCGCCCGAACTCAGATCGTGGATCGTGTGGTCCCAAGTTCAAATCTGGCCAGAACCAAAAATCTTTGTGTTCATTGTTAAATATCCGACTAACTCCGGTGATGAAAAACATCGATAACAAACCAAATCAACCCGGATAACGGCGGAAGGCTCACCACTTACCACGTTGGGTTCTAATAACATTGGTGGAAAGTGGGCTTCTGAGTGTTCCGTTCACCATGACGGCACAGTCACTTGCCTCTGACTACCCCGTTTGGGATAAAGTCGTGATGGTATGTTATGTTATGTAGCATAGTGACCTTCAGTTTCATTATGAAGCCCATAGATGAAGACAGTTTTGGATCCATTGTCTATAATATGTTGGATTAGAAAACGTCGCACAGTTTCGAGCTAAACACAGAGCCGCGCTACCTTGCAAGCCACCAGCAGGTCCGCCACAGTCTTCCGGCCCAGGTTGGCGGCGGCGGTGAGCTGGTCCTGCTTGCCGGCGTTCCCCGCGGCCACCGCGCGCGCCGTCGCCGTCGTCATGTGCCGCGTGCAGCGGACCAGCTCCTCCGCTGTCGCTGTGCCTTTGGGGGGCGAGTTGGAGAGGAGGACCTGTGGAGGAAAGTACGAATACAATACTATGTACCACATCACCACCGCCAGGTGCGATTGTGCTTAAATGACTGTCTAGTCTATAATGAAATAAAATTTACTCTTAATGCTTAAAATTGGCCGTGAGGCACACCATGATTATGCCCTTTTTCAGCATTTATTCAACTTCTTTTCAATGCCTGCAAGATTCAATGTTATCTTGCAGGCTTTCAATTCAATTCAATTCAATTCTTTATTGCAAACCATAATGTACATTCAGATAGTGGGCTTAAACGTTGTAGTATCAATTATGGACCCTGTAGGGCGCCGCAAATATATTGAAAGAGGGGCTATTTTAAACTTCAATTATAAACAAAACAAAAAACATTAAAATCATTTCTATAGATTTCTGGAATTCAGTTCCATAACACATGCATAACATAGGCACTGATGGAAGAAAATAACTTACTAGAATGTTGTTTTATTCCCAAAAATGTAGTTGAGCGAAATGATAAAAAATATTTTATTATAAAAGCCACCTTCAGGAAGTGACCTGATGATTTGTCCGTCTTTTTTCTTGTAGTAGAAACAACCCTTAGACGCAGGTGATAGCTGCGTTATTATATTGACGTATCTTCAATTAACATCGAACATACAGTTCAATGGCATCCATTCTTGAAAATTTGTCATCGCTACAATCGAAGGGAATAATCTTCTGATGTTTGTGGGTTGGTGATTAATGGATCACAAAGCTAAATCATAGCCAGGTTACGAATAATCTGAAAATTGTATCCCAATCGGCTGCCGAGGCGTCTACAGATTGACGCCCGATTGATTGTATTTATTACTAATATTTTGTCATATTATATATCAATTTGATCTATTTTGAACAATTTGACGAAGACGCTTTCTTAGAACTTTGGACTTACCTCAATCTCCTGCGAAATAGCTTCAATGGTGGACTCCAAAGCCCTCGTTCCTCTGGTGTGCTCATCTTCCACCGCCTTGACAGTTTTCAGCAGTGACGTCACGTTCGTCACCATCACCTGTGGAATAACGTCATATATTAGTATCGTGTAGTCAAGTATTGTTGTTTGCCTTCCCCTGTAAGCTACTCCCACTTGTGTTCAGCGTTTTGCAATGATACTGCGTGAACCCTTACACATGAAATAAGATTAAAATATGCCTTTTGGAACAGAAACAACAGCTCAAACGCACTGTTCACTGTTTAATATGTTTTATAAAACAATATTTGTGCCAAATAGCAAAACAGCAATTCGAATTTCGAAGAACTTCGCAATATAAATGAGATTAGGTCTTTTATACATATATTTACATGGTAGCGGAAAGAAATACAGATGATATATTTACGATGAACGTTAATTCTTAAAAATGTAATATACAGGCTGACTTAAAACAAATAAAAAAAATCAGTACAGATACTCCAAAAAACAGTACCTTTCAGCTTTTTGGGTCGTTTTAAGCCACCTAGTACATAATGCTGTCACTATTTGGCACAAATTAAAGCTTTGGGTTGCCGGATTAGAATATAAACATGGTAATTAACAAAACAAAACAGGCAAAGTCGTAGTCATGGGTGGACGGGCAGCGAACACACAAAACATAGAAGTCTTCTGCTGCCTTGAAGTGACATTTTTAATCGATATCCTTTCGTTAAGTTTCCTCAGGTAACGTGTAACAAAGAGATATGTGATTAGTGATATAGTGATTTCTATCTCTAAAGAGGTATCACTGGCGCGTTTTTGACCGGTAATATAACCCCCTTGTTGTGTTTCCTTCCTCTTATAGTACCGGGTCCTTCAAGCTGGGCGTGAAAAGGCATTCAAGGTGAGGATGGCCAGCCCAGTGATTCGTTTGAATGACTGGGCTTGTCAACATTCAACCTCATATCAGGACCTCACGACTGCTTTCCATCAGGTGGAGTGAGGTCATCTTGACCAGCAATATAAAAAAAACCTTTTCAAACCCCTTCATGATATTTCACTGCACATAATATACCGCGTGATAATCCGTTACTTAGTAAGTAGTAGGCAATTAGCCTATATAATGTCCCACTGCTGGGCAAAGACTACTATCATTAAAATAACTACAATTGATGGGTATTAGCTAAATCGCCACGAATGCCAATTTTGTCTTCTATCGTTTGTTGTTTCGCTAAAATATAAAAATTACAAACCCGTGCCATGTTACGACTCTGCGAACGACAAAAGCTTCATGCTATAGCGGAACCCATAAGCTTTCAAATACACCATGATAAATTTCCATAAATAAAATACATAACAATAACATAAGTTTATTTAAAAACAAAAAAATAAACACCCTTTACAGGATTAGTTAAAAAATATGCGAGCACCGTTAGCACTGAATTTTTATCATTAATTTTGATATGTCTTATATAGCAGGATTTTCAAGATTAGATGAAAATTCAAAGCTTAAAAGCGTTCGTATTTTTGTAACCCTGTATAAATGTGCAAATCATCAAGTAATAGTCAATATTGGACTTTGGAGCGATGATGAAAGCTTGTGGTTTGGTTATTTATGGACGACTAGCATTGCTTGAAGTGACCGAAACGGCAGAGCTCCGACGAAATGTGTTTAAGGATCATGCCACGAACGGACAAACAATTAAACACACTTCTAACACCTGGAATGATATTTGTCATCTGGAATGAATGATCGCGCTGGCATTTTAATCGATATTTGGGACTAATATCACACAAAACAACACTACGATAACTGAATTTAGGGAAAATAAATTCACGACGTAACTATGAATGAACAGTTATGAGGAAAATAAGTATCACAACAAACCATAGATAAAAGAGAAGATGAAAAAGAATATGTAATAGAAACATCATCGAATATAATGTGAAATATAGTAGGGATAACTACAATATCAAGAAGATAATTTCCAAAATAATTTTATGTGTCATTTCCATTTTAAAAGCATTAGGATGTTCGTACACATTTTTCTAGTTAAAGCAAATGTTTATTTCATGATATTCTTGATTTAACTTGGATTTTAGGTTCACTTAGTAGCTAAGCACGAAACGAGGAATAATAATATCAATAATCGGATAAATATTAAGAGACAGCTTAAAGGAAAGTCAAATATTCTCACGACGAAGAAGAAAAGAATAGAGGCAGAAAACAAGAGTGAAGAAAGAGATCTTTCAACAAAACACTGAAAATCCATGCCCGATGGCTTTTTCCCAAATATCGTCTAAAATGCAAGCTAACAATATTAGACGATGGCGCGTTAACCACACAAGCAGGCATGCCGAGTCTGCTACCACAAATCTGACCGAGTCCTCGTTCCTGTTCTGCACATCTTCCACCTCCCTGAAGCTCTGCGTCTTCACCTCGTCAATAGTCTTCAGGAGATCTCCCAACCGACTGTGGGGACGTCGCAGACTATTCCGGTGTTCCACTACCGCTCGAATCCTTTCCAACTCCTCGTTACACGTTTCTTGTTTGTTTAGTACCGCTTCGTAGAACTTCCACCAGTTGTCGATCGAACCGAATTGATTCTCACGACATTTGAGAACATCTTCGTAAATTGACCACCAGTTGTTGGCGTAGTACTCCATTGGATATGTGCGAGTCAGATCAAAGATTTCTGTGTTATTTTGCGATCTTTGATGACTTGACTTAGATCTTTTTAGAGAATCGCCATTTGTTAATGATGTGTTAGAATAGGAATTGATACTTTTAGTTAAATTCTCAGTGGAGTTAACGTTCAAGATGACGTTTTTAGTATAAGATGGCGGAGCAGATTTAGTTTCAACTTCTCGTGTAAAACTAGGTGATCTTTTTTCTCTAAAATGCACACTTTCTTTATGCCTATGTTCTGTTTTATATTTTTTTATTATTTCACTGTAATACTTTTCTAAAAGACAAAGTTCTTCATAAGAATATTTAGAGATATC
Source organism: Udea olivalis (assembly GCA_947369235.1). Lineage (NCBI taxonomy): Eukaryota > Metazoa > Arthropoda > Insecta > Lepidoptera > Crambidae > Udea > Udea olivalis. The sequence continues at coordinate 10,264,385 of OX376369.1, forward strand.
AATTTGTGTGTATATGTTTATAATGTCTTGAATGTTTACTATTTTCTTGCGATGTTCGACTTTGACGTTAGACAAATCTTTTAATTGTTGTATAAGAGGATCGAAACCTTTATAAATAAAATCTTTTTTAGCAAATTCAATTAGTTTCAAAACCATGTCCTCGTATTTCTTATCATATTCCAAATCCTTCTTCACAGCTTTCGATTTATCAACTTCATTGATAAACGACTGTAATGTTGCCTTCTCTTTCTCGAATCTGTTTATTTCATTCTGATATTCGCCAAGAACTAGCTCATTGCCACTGAATCTTGCTAATTCCTTTTTAGTTTCTGCCATTTTTTCTAAATTTCTTTTAGCTAAGCCTCGCCACCACTCTGAGTCATCTTTGAACAGTTTCCAAAATTCCATTTTGACTTCTTTAGTTTTTGATTTCGTTTCAGGTTTGATAACTAATTCTGTGGATTCATCCTTTTGTTTTTGTTCAGGACTAAGAATAGCTGTTTTCTCTTCAGGATTGTCCAAATCCATTATCAAATTCACAGGTTTAACTTTTTTAACTCTAAACACTGGACTTTTCAGCTTTACTTCATCCACTTTAGGCTTTTTAGCTGGAATAGTTCTTTCAATCGTAGTGACTGTTGCAGTCACAGTAGTCTCTTCCACATCTGTGTCCATGTCTTCAATAACTTGAGACATTCTTTTCATTTCTTTATCTAAATCATTATTGACTTTTAATCTGTACAAGACGTTCCTCTTCCGTCTATTTTCGGCACGATCTGATATTTCTGCTACTAGATCTACGAATTTCTTAACTTCACCTAGAAGAATGTTTTCTCCATACTTCAGGACTCTCCAGTCCATATCAATAATGCTATTTTTAGCTGCCATGTTATATCTTTCGTTGACATCATCCCTTGAGATTCTTTTGGTAGGATTTTTCATGAAACTTTCGATATAACCAATCACTTCTTCGCAATTATCGTGGAATATAGATGGGGAAACGTCATCATCTTGACTTGAATAGTCTAGGAGCTTAATTAGTTCTTCTTCTTGATCCGATTGGAACAGATCTGTTTCGGAATCGGCTGAATTGTAGTCGGGTTTGGAAAAGAGATGGGCAGACAGCCGTCTCGCTCTCGGTAAGGTGTGATTCTTAACTGGGAGGCTCCATCGCTTTGTAGTCTCCGTCAGCCGCTACCGGATAAAGCTGATATTAGTTGGGGAAAGTCCAATATTGACTGGTTGATGATTTGGACAAAACACGGAATGACAGCTGTACAGTATAGTAGGCCCCATGTATCGTGTAGAATTTTGAAAATGTACACTTTGCATTGTGTTGAATTTTGAAGATGTATACTTACAAATGAGAAACAAACACATACAACAGGGACCCTTAGCATGCTGATAATAAAGGTTATTATCGACAGGAACATTATGTTAAGGATTTACTTTTAAAAACTACAGGAGATAATTTCGTAACTTAACTACGGTTTTAATCTTTCTAGCAATCTAAATGTACGTCTCACTTTGATGTTTTGTTCCTGTTTGTATGTGTTTGTTGAATAATACAAACTGAAAGAAAAATGTGTAAATTCACTCAAGGTACGTTGCTATAGTAAGGTACCATTAAATCTACTAATGTTAAGAGTTTTAGTTACGATTATTTAAAGTTAAATGCCGAAATATAGCTGATACTTGAGACCTACTAGAAATCAATGCAATTTAAAAATCTTTTCGGAGGAAAATCTGTGAAAAAAGTATATTCATTAGCATTCATAATCTATTTTTCTTGTAAATAAACCAAAACAAAAACTCAATACATGTAGGTTAATAAGAAAACTTTTAGAAGTCCATTTGGCACCGCTATATACTCGTAAGTCTTTTCAGCATTGACATAAACGAGTGATATAGAGAGCAACTGCGAAATCTATGTACCTTCTTTCTTTATCTGTTGTCGCTACTTTCCGTTGTGATAGGGCACGGAGCATAAATGTGTGTCAGGAGCAAACCTTGCCAGCCATTTGACTTTCAAATTTCCAACATAGTACTTTTTAATTCCCTATTTTCCTGTGTGCCTGAAGTATGAGCACGAGAACTAATAGAAGCAAATCGAATCAGCCAAAAATGAGTTTGTTATCAAAAAATACAGAAGACGATCGAAAACGCTCGCTGATGCGAATAGAAGAAAAAGAATATTCACCGCAATTTTGCAACAATACGATTTCAAAATGAACGATTTAGGTTTAGATCGTATTTAAATAGCTATTGTCTTTTGTTTTTGCTGGTGGCATCGAGCATCAGAGCACGCGATCGTTTATTGTTTCTTCTAATCGGTTCGAATTTCAAGTCTGTAAACGACCCCGCGGCGCTAATTTTGTGGGTCGTCGACAGTCTTTTGTTATTTTGATCTCGTTTTCTTGATTTGATTTGTTTTTTCATCATCTTTGGTACCTTTGTCACCTTCTAAGCCTGTGTCGAGTATGTACTTTCCATGGGTAGGAGCTTTTTTTTTTGTCTTTTTGATCTCATTTTCTCGTTTTTTGTTGTCTTCTTTCGATTTTCGTCGTTTTCTCGCGATTTTTTTCGGTTTTTTGCTAGTGGACATATCTTGGACGCGTGCTTCAGCCGCGCCATGTCGGGATGGTGGTGGTGCTTGCTGCCCAATCCAACCATTATTGAGTCATTAAAAAAGTTAAAGATTATCAAAAACTCTAATGACAACAGAAAACAAAAGAAAATTTATCGTTGTTTTGCAACATTCCAATTACAATACGCACTATTTAGCTATTGTCTTTTGTTTTTGCTAGTGGCATCGGGCATTCGAGCGAACGATCTTCTGTTGTTTCTCTGAATGTGTTCGAATTTCAAAAGTCTGTAACCGACCCCGCGGCCCTAATTTCACGAATGTTATTTTTTTTCTTTCATCATTGGATATTCTCGATCGTCTTTTGTTATTTTGACTGCGTTTTCTCGTGATGTTCGTTTGTTTTTGCTATCATCGTTAGTAAGTTGGTCCTCTAAATCTATTTGAATAATGTATTTACCTTGGATGGGTGCCTTTTTGTCAGTTTAACCACATTTTCTCAAGTTTTTTCGTCTTTTTCTTGATCAACTTAGTCTTTCATCGATCCGTTTCTTCTTTTACTCGATTACCTTTGTTTTTTCTCGATTATCATAGTTTTTTTTGCGATTTAGTCCGTTTTTTCTCGTTTTTCATTAGTTTTTCGTCTGCTTTACATACCTTGGCGGCGTGCTTCAGCCGCGCCATGTCGGGGTGGTGATGGTGCTTGCCGCTGGCGGCGGCGGTGGGGCGACATACCTTGGCGGCGTGCTTCAGCCGCGCCATGTCGGGGTGGTGGTGGTGCTTGCCGCTGGCGGCGGCGGTGGGGCGACATACCTTGGCGGCGTGCTTCAGCCGCGCCATGTCGGGGTGGTGGTGGTGCTTGCCGCTGGCGGCGGCGGTGGGGCGACATACCTTGGCGGCGTGCTTCAGCCGCGCCATGTCGGGGTGGTGGTGGTGCTTGCCGCTGGCGGCGGCGGTGGGGCGACATACCTTGGCGGCGTGCTTCAGCCGCGCCATGTCGGGGTGGTGGTGGTGCTTGCCGCTGGCGGCGGCGGTGGGGCGACATACCTTGGCGGCGTGCTTCAGCCGCGCCATGTCGGGGTGGTGGTGGTGCTTGCCGCTGGCGGCGGCGGTGGCGGCGGCCAGGTCGCGCAGCGCGGCCGCCACGTCGCGCGCCGCGTGCAGCAGCAGCACCTGCGGCTCCGGGCTGGCGCTGCCCAGAGACATGGCTCCCTGCTTGACCACTTCGCATAGTTGCACTGGGAAGAGAGATCATTCATTATTCTTTTTAGATGCAACAACAGGATATTCACCCATCTATTTTTCTCTCAGCAACAGGCTGGACATACATATTACGGTCGAAAGGCCATTCAAAATAATGTGTGTGGACTGATAGACCACAATGCTTTTTAGAGGTTTAATTTGCTAAAACTAATTATAAAACATCGTTTTCGTATGAACTGATCAAGTGCACTATCTGTCTCAATTCCCAATTTTCACCGTTTTGATTTAACTTTTACTAACGTTACGCGTTTGTGTGTGCCCAGCTGCTTAAGGTTACTCCTCATCCTGCAATCTAGCTCAGCTGCCCACCCAACGATAAAGTCGATGCGAGGTAACCGAGGCGGGAAATCGGTAAGTCCAGCTTGGCCTATACTTGATTACCTTCCAAAGTGCTTCAATCACCCTAAGTTGGAGTTAGCTGATCTGCTGGCAACAGCAAACGTGGTAAGTAGCTTTAATCAGCTGTTTGATTGTAACGTACTTACATAAACCTTTAATTTTTGCAACCGTTATTCTCGCATCCGTCTTAGTTCTCTTTTCGTTTGAAATTACAGTCCATTCCCCGTCATTATTTAATTCATAACTTCTTCTTAGATAAACCCTAACTCATTTAACCAAACCTCTCTCCTTTCAAGACAATATTTTAAGATTTAGGTACGATATTTAGTGTATGTATCTTTAAATTTATGTATTATGATTATGTATGTGTAATATGTATAATTTTGGTATAAGTATGTTTTTTGTATTAATAGTATATTTTATTTCCGGTTTTAGGAGACACCGCCAACACGATTTCTGCTTCGCCCAGTGGTTGACTGGTAGAGATTGCCATTAGGCATTAAGTCCGCCAATTGTACTTTTTCTTTGTGCAATAAAGAATAAATAAATAAATAAAACACCAATCATACATTGACGTAAGAGAAAGTGAATGTAAATGAGATTTTCCATTTCAAACTATCGTCTGCTACTTCTGCCTATCCAACTGTATAAAAGATGACCTAAATACGGTAATTCGTCCAATTTTCAATTAATCATTAGAGATTTCAATGTGGTTTTCATTGTGGTATATATCACAATTTAAACGTGATAAAGTAACAAGCAGATTTTACTTCAACATTTTTGATATCAGAATGGATTTTCTCTCTGGTGTCATTTTTCAGTATTTATTAAGATTTATGTCAATCTGTGTTATTTTTTGTATTTCATTTTTTTCATATTGCCCTTCAGGCTGACCTCACTCCACCTGATGGAAAGCGGTATTTTTCTTCATAGAAAAAGAAGTTTAGTAATTAGCCTATATACTGTCCCACAACTTCAATGGATGGGTATTGGCTTAATCATTATATATTCAGGAACGCCGACGATTAGGTGATGAACTGGATGTCTATTCTATAATGATAGACAATAATTTAAGCCAATATGACAATGAAGTGAAAGTATTACAAGCAGAAATATGTAGTCTTAAAGAAAATCTGAGGCGTTTAACTGACAGATACACAATCACCAAAAAAGAAAATGAGGAGCATATTTTGGCCCTGACCAAACTCTTGTGCAACCCGGACTCAGTTTCCAGCAGTAATGATGGCCATACTGTTATTCAGTCAGAATGTGATTCCTCTCTTCTTAACACCCTTACTTCACAATCAGCCACCAACATTTCCATCTCTGATACCTGCCCTGTCAGTAACACTGATAAAAATCCAGGTTGTAACATTGTAATGTTTAGTGACGACATTGGAAAAAGTATAGGCCACATTTTGTATAATAGTCTCGGAAAGTCAGTTATAAATCACTGTTCACCGGGTGCCTCATACTGTGATATCATTCAGAAAATTGCTGAATATAGTTTCAGCCCCAATTCAACCCTTATTATTTTAATTGCAAACAGAGGTACAGTGAACAAGAACCAAATGAAAATACATTGCAATACTTTATGTTCATTAGTTAATGTCAGTAAAATTGTGATGTTCAGATTGCCTTACAGTAGGGGTCTGTCACAAGCAGAGAATGAAAAAAGACATAGAATCAATTCGACATTTGATACTGTGACATTTTCAAATAATTTAATAAATCTCATTGACATTAATCCTATTATTAATAATAATATGTACCTGACAAAAGGTAGATTTCATTTATCTAATTATTATAAACGACAGATAGCTATGTCGCTATCTTATTTTTTTAACATTTCAGCCAATTATTTGGCTAAACACTCTGCTTTTATTGAGCAGAATGATACCATTGTACCACAGACTTTGGAACTTGCTCCAAATCATTCAAATTAGATTCAGGGACAATAGAGGTAAACTCATGCACATTGTTGACAAAAGAGAAGCCCCAAAATAATTTTATAAACTTTGTGCATCAAAACATGCAAGACTTCTCTGGCAAAGAATTAGAAGTAGGTTTATTTTTAGACTGTATGGATATACATGTCTTATGTTTAACTGAACACTGGCTGAAAAAAAATGAATGCATGATTAGCATTGATAATTATAGTATCATTAGTTCGTTCTTGAGAAGTTCCTCTATTCGCGGTGGGTCACTGATATTAATTCACAATAATTTTAAATCTAGAGAGCGTAAAGACATAGTAGCACTCTCAATTGAGCGAACTATTGAACTTGCATGCGCAGAGTTAGAGCAGATTATTATTGTGTGTGTGTATAGACCCCCTTCTGTTGATTATTGTCAGTTCGAAGAGACCATGGAAGAAGTACTGAAAAAGGTTTGTAAATCAAACAAGAAGGTGGTTGTATGTGGGGATTTTAATGTTAACATTTTAGATTCTTCTCAGACCTCTGTAAGATGTTTAAATCTTTTTAAATCATTTGATTTACTTAATCTTTTTGATCAACCAACCAGGATCACCGAGTTAACAGCCACCTGCTTAGACAATATTTTTTGTGAAAATATCTCTATTGAGAAATCAATTATAAACTGTTTGAAATCAGATCACTGTGGTCTATTGACCAAATTTGAGCACCGTCATGTCTCTCAATCAGTGGATATTAGTTATAGACCAGTTACCAAGAGTCGAGTAAAAAAGTTTCAAACTAATATAAATAAAAATATTTCTAACCTACTGCCCCAAGGTCATCATAACATAGATGATCAGTATAGGCATCTCTTTGAGATAATATTGCATGAACATAACCATATTTTTCCTAAGAAGAAAGTAACTGTTGATAATTTTAAGTTTAAATTTAGTGATTGGGCCACTCCAGGCATCCATAAAAGTAGAAATAAATTATACGAATTATATGGATTAAAAGCTAACTCAAACTGTCAAAAACTAGTTGAGCATGTTAAATTATATTCAAAAACATTCAAGAAATCATGTCATATTGCAAAGTCCATTTTTTTGAGAGACAAAATAAAACTGGCTAAAAATAAAATCAAAGCCACTTGGAACATAATTAATAAAGAAACCTGTAAATCTAAACCTCGCGATCACTCATTCTCTCTCAAAATTCAAAATAATGTTATTGAGTCTGAGATTGAAATAGCAAATACATTTGAAACTTTTTTTTCTATTAAACCTATTGTAACTACAAGCACGTTAAATTCTAGTCCACATATAGCTGAGTCCCTGCTAACATCTAGTGTTGATGGGTGCACAAATCAGTTCTGCTTTGATCATGTTGATTCTCATGACATCCTCAAGGTATTTAAGGAACTTAATATGAAAAATACCGAAGATTTGTGGGGTATTTCGATTAATCTACTCAAATCAATCATTAATACGATATCACCCCACTTAGCTAAACTTTTTAATAATTGCATAGACCAAGGTCAGTTTCCCAACTTGATGAAATTTAGTAAGGTCATCCCGCTTTTTAAATCTGGTAGCAAAAGTGACCCATCTAATTATAGACCCATTTCTATACTACCAGCTCTCAGTAAAATCTTTGAAAAAATTATATTGAACCAGCTGCTTTCACACTTTGATTTAAATAACTTACTACATGAGAAACAATTTGGTTTTACTAAACACAAGAGCACAACTGATGCAGGTGTAGCACTTATCAAACACATATTTGATGCTTGGGAAAACAAGCAAGATGCAGTAGGAATATTTTGTGATCTTTTAAAAGCATTTGATTGCGTGGATCATGAAATATTACTGATTAAGCTAAGACATTACGGTGTTTCAGGTATCTCATCTCAATTAATACAATCCTATCTTACAGATAGAACTCAAAAAGTTAGTATCAACGGAACTGCATCTTCCGGTGCCACCATACGTATGGTAGTGCCCCAGGGATCTATATTAGGACCTTTGCTTTTTCTTATTTATATAAATGATCTTCCTACCTATGTCAAAGATATTTGTGAGATAGTATTATTTGCTGACGATACCTCGTTGATTTTTAAAGTCGACAGAGGTAAGCAAGCATTTGACGATGTAAATAATACTCTCTCAAAAGTACTATGTTGGTTCACTAGTAATAATTTATTACTTAATGCAAAAAAAACAAAGTGCATCAAATTTTCTATGCCCAATGTGAGACAGGTTGATACTATTTTAACTATGAATGACGAGCCATTAGAATTAACAAATTCTACTGTATTTTTAGGAATAACTTTAGATTCTAAGTTACAATGGGGTCCGCATATAACGGCCCTGGCAGGGAGACTCAGTTCCGCTGCTTGTGCTTTTAGAAAAATACGACTCTTGACTGATATTGAAACAGCAAGACTAGTATATTTTAGCTACTTTCATAGTGTTATGTCGTATGGTCTACTGTTGTGGGGTTCAGCTGCAGACTTGAACACCATTTTTGTACTTCAAAAAAGAGCCATCCGCTCCATTTACAAACTTAGACCACGCGACTCGCTTAGGGAAGTATTTAAGAAGATCGATATTTTAACTGTGCATGCTCAGTATATTTTAGATAATATAATGTATGTGCGCAAAAACTTGCATCTGTTCAAAAAAAACAGTGACACTCATAAACATAATACCAGAAATAAAAACAAATTGAAAACTCCCAGTCTTAGGCTACACAAGGTGGGAAACTCATTTGTGGGTCAATCTGTAAAATACTTTAACCTCTTCACAAGTTTAAGTCTGCAATTAAAGCAAAGTTAATGAAACAAGGTTATTATAATGTAGAGGATTACTTGAACGACAAAAGTTTGTGGTCATAGTAGGAATAATCTGCTCCTCTGCTCAAGATTGTGTTCTTTTTTCTACTCGCATTGACTGTACTCTGAATTTATTTTTTGTAAAACAAACAAAGTTGAAAAGAGTAACTATCGAGTTTCTTGCCGGAGTCTTCTCGATAAGAAGCAACGTCTGAACCGGTGGTAGATTCACATTATGTATATTCACGATGTGTACTAATATTGTACTATTTTATTTACGTTTATTATTATTATTTCTGTATACTTTTTTTGACATGTCATAAGTGCTTTGTACAAGCTTAAATGAATGAATGATTTTTTACTTACTTACTTACTTTACCTCGCTTGCCAAATGCGGGTTGGTGATCACAAACCCGGGCTATGTTCCGAAAAACACACGAGTTTTTGGGCCGAGCTCTGGAACCACTCGGAGGCGCAGAAAAAGAAGTTTAATCTAAGGAGAAATGTTGAATCACTATTATCATAACAACAACTTACCAATAGTGCTGACAGCACTATTAGCGGCCGCGGCCAGCTGCTCCTGAGTGCCGGCCGCTCCCCCCACGAGGGTCTTGGTGTCCTCCACCAGGGTCTTGGCGGTCTTGAGGATGTTCTCGCGGTGGTCGGAGAATGTGTCCGTTTCCTTCTCAGAGTGTAAAGTACCTGTTGGCAAGGGATATTGGCTTGGACAGAGGATAACGATTGTACTGATCAATATCATAAAAAAATACTATTACGAGCTGTACAAAAATCTAAATAAAAAAAAATCTTTTGGTTTCAGGAAATAAGTAAATCCTGAAGTGGTTAGTAAAGGGTAAGGTATATGCAAGTTTTTATTGAATACACTTGTATAGCCTCGAAGTCAGCGTCGTAGGTTGTATACCTACCGCCGTTATCCAAGTTTCTCGAGTTTTAAGCGATAACGAGTTAATCACCGGACTTGACTAGTTATAATTCTATCATAAAGAACATTATTATGCCAATAAAACTTATATTCTGACTAGTTACTTCGCTCAAAACTGTTTTAACTGATTGAATGCCAAAAAGACCAGAACTAATACTTAGCGTGCTGAGCGCGAGTTACAGTGAGCGATGCGAAGGACTTAACCATCGCGTTTTGCGAGAAAAAAACGCGAATTTGTATGGCATCGAGTCAGCGCCATCTAGCCTGAATGTTGGCCGAATTAGATGGACATTTACGTTATCTCAAAACACGAAGGTGAAGTCATTAACTTCCCTCACTGCAACTATCACTCGTCACTCTGAATGGTGGTATACATACCAGCGCTGGCGAACAGGATGGTGGTGTCCAGGTCGCCTATGATGGCGGCGATGGTGGCGTTGGCGGAGATGCAGGCCTGCGTGCCGCGCGAGCACGCCTGCAGCGCTGACAGAACTGCTACCACCTGCGAGAATACAGAACCATATGAATGAATCTATACTAATATTATTAAGAGGAAAGGTTTGTTTGTTTGTTTGTATTGAATAGGCTCCGAAACTACTGGACCGATTTTAAAAATTCTTTCACCAATATGAAGCTACATTATCAGGGAGTGACATGGGCTATATTTTATTATGATTGAACAAAACATTCAGTGAAAAATAATAGTATATGTAAATTAAGTCGGAAAACGCGGGCGAGGTGCGCTGCTTTACCGACGCCGCGACGTGCAATTTCTTTTGGCAGATCGAAGTCTTTTGCGGCAGCTAGTAAACAATATGCAACTTATCCTACCTTCTCGTTGACATGCTTGGCGTGAGTAGCGACCGCGCGCTGGTTGGGCGCGCTGGCGGCGAGGCGGCAGTTCCCGCCCGCGCTCACCAGCTCCGATATGCCCTCGCCTAGCTCCACTACTGCTGAGCGGATGCTGGAGATAATTATAGTAGAGATTAGATAACGATTCGGGGACATTGAAAACGATTGAATTTGCCGGTACTTAAATAAAGTTAAATTGTTAATTATATTGTTCAATTGCTGGGCAAAAAGTCATTAGATTTCATAAATTTTGTATTTTGTATTACTCCAAAAGTAACCTATTCGCAACATCATACTTCGCTAACTTCAGAATTTTTGATTCATTTATTAAAACATCAGAAATAAGAAGCAGGGGTGCTAAAATGAATGACAATTTGCATTTGACGTTGCCATGACGATCACATACCTGAGTATAACCTGGCAAAATTGAAACTACCTTCCGCCACCATAACGTATGAAGGTATGTAACATTTTAGATTTGGTAGGGTTATAGTGACAGTAAAAATGTGTTCGGATAAAAATATAGTTTGATGCAAGACAAAATAATTGATTTAAGCAAAAGCCTCATAAATTCTAAAGTTACTTTACTTTAAATGAGAACCATTGTGTGACAGCAGCTAGATTTATATAAATTCGGCATATATCTCAAAAGTAATAATGTTTATTGTACTTTTACTACAAAGTGTACCCTAAAAAGAACCTTTTTTACTTGTGTCTAATGGAGTATAGCTTTGTCAGTCCTTCTGTTACCCTGCGTAACCTTCAAACGCATCAGTTAGCAACGTCATACGTAGCAACAGGTATGCGACAGTCCAAAATGTTTATCAGCGCCATGAACATAAAGAAGACAGGTCAACTGCTGAAGCTGCCAAGGAAGAGTGCACGTATGGTCGTGGAAATCGAAACAGGACACTCTAGACTTAACAGGCACCTAATAGTAATAGGCATCAAAGACGCCCGCACATGCCCGGAGTGCATGGACAGCGAGGAAACGAGTTTCCAAATACTCGCCGAATGCCCGATGTACTCACACATTCGATGGGAATTCATGGGGTCAGACTCGTTAGATGAAGAAGATCTGAAAGAACTGACGGTGGACCAGATAGCAAGATTCTGCAGAGCAACGAGACGCCGTGAAAATGGGACAACCTAAAGAACGCTTACAAGGGGGGCCCGGGGAAATGGGTAAAATCTGATCACCCGGCCCACTGCCAGCATCCCTAGATGAAAATAATAATAATAACGTCATACGTTGTTATATTCATGACTGTTGAAGATTTTTATTTTACTTTGTCATTGTGCAACCCTTTACCACGCAAAAGCTTATAATATGTTGGTAATTTCATACGATGCTGATTTCATAGCCTATGGGAACAGAGATGCGCCAAATAGTGGTTTCACCTAATAACCGAATACTATTCGGTTTAACCTTTACCGAACCGGATATTCGGCCGAATTATTCGGCTTATTATTTCATTGTTTTGCCGTGTAAACATGTACGCTACGTGGCGAACATCCGCGCACACAGCGCTGACACTTTGCTTCAAAACATCACACGGTTACGTTACAAATAAATAAACAAAATAAATGTTGATTGTGGTTTCAAAATATGGTTTTAAGGTTCGAAAAAAATGCTGATTTAAGGTTTAAAATAAATATGGTCAATATTAACTATAGGGTACGTTGACTTGAGGTTTCAAAATAAATGTTGATTTGAAGTTTAATTGCTTTATTTTATTCGCTTTATCCAACACATTCTTCATAGTATTCCTTTCACAAATATATACTCGTATCTTGCATAAGAAGTTCTGTCTTTTCCGTGTTGTGTAGCCAAGAAAATAGAAATACTCAAACCGAATATATTCGGCACCAAATACGAATATATTCAGCACTAAAACCGAATAATTCGGCCGAATAAGCCGAATACCAAACGACTATTCGGCGCATCTCTATTCGGGGATAGCTAGCTCGCCGCAGCTCACCTGCGGGCGACGTCGGCGCTGGGCGTGGCGGCGGCGGCGCCGAGGCTGTCCCGCGCGAGCGCCTCGTAGCGCTGCACCAGCTCGCTGCCCAGCTGCACCAGGCGGCTGGCGTCGGTCGCCGACTTCGCCGTCTGATACCAAATACCATATTTTATATCGAAAGAAAGAAAGAAAAACTATTTATTAGCCCAGACAGAGAAATTACATACAGAAATTATCACTAAAACCAAACAATACAAATAACTTATATCTAAATAACTAAAACAAAAACATATAAATAGTGGGCCAATTAGGTCCCTGCCTCGAGGCCTATATCGAGGGACTAAACGAAGCCATAATAAACCAGAGGTGGTTGGAGTCAATGAAACCGAGGGTATATTAAGTTAGCGTTTAGTCTCGAGGTGCAAAAGTGTACTTTTCGTTGTTACTTCGAGTGCGAGAAAAATATTCAATTTAGTACAAATACAAAAAACATTGAATAAATATTACTTGATAAAATAAAAATCACAAAAACTTTAAAACACATTGCGCCACCTTCTTTGCGAACAAACCATGAAGATGGTCCACACTCCACAGATAATAGATCATGTCACATAAAGGAAGTTAAAAAACTAATTACTTTTCACTCCCTAGAGACTAAAGTGGTCACTTTTGTCCCGCTTCGTAGAGCTATATTGGCGTACTTTTAGAGCATGAGAAGTGAAAAAAATATCTTATAACAACGCGCAATATACTTAGATAGAACTTTAACTACTACTACTTACTACTTTTACTCCCTTTAGTAAAATAGTATTCAAAAGAAATTAAAAACTAAAGATACAGATTTTTAACTAAAATCTTGTTAATTTATCCAATTTAATAATATGAAGTTATCTTGACTTTTAAAACAATTGATAAAATATAGCAATCAAATTAGACAGTAAACTAACACCTAATTTGTATAAATAAGGGCTATTTATTATTATGCTTTTAAAGGTAGGTAACTATGTAAAAAAGACATTTATGTCCAAAAGTCAGTCTGATTTTGTATGCAAAACTTAAAATCAAAGTTGTGAGAAAAATGTCAAGAGAAAGAATTCCATATATTTTCTATTGAGCATTTCATAAGATTTTCCATACGATACAAATAATCACACGATATATTAAATACAATTAGGACATAAAATAAATATATACCATATCAGTGGCGAGTCTCGCGATCTCCTTGGCGGCGGCAATCATGCGCGCCTGGTAGTCCACGAACGAGTCCGTCTCGTCGTACGACCCGATCAGGGACATCCTGGAACAAACATCCACATTAAACTCTTGATGAAATCATCTTTTTTCAAAACCTGGATTTGTATTTTTAATGCCAATGGAATCGTAATTGGATAGCGTGGTTTTTACAGCTTAACTATAAACCTAACGTCAAGATCATGCAATTCAAAAACGATTACATTGGCATTTGAATAGCAGATTCGGCCCCTGAGCACGATAATATGGGTGCCAGAGATTAATGATGATACGACAAGATTGCGACCCTTGCGAATAAAGATATTGTGAGCTAAGCTTAGACTTACGGGCGAAGGTAAACCTTACAATATCTATCATAAAACATTATTTTATATTAACATCAATTGTATCACAAAGCATGTGAATATTTTAGACACCAACATACATCACACACCCATACATACACAAACGCACAAACATAAATCATTCACAATATCCTCGTCAACATTTCGCCCCGTTTTAACGATCGACCTAGACGTTGAAGCAAAAATTTTAAAATCCTTCAAGAAACACTTTTTTTTGTATGTTTTTCTATGCGAATGCTACCAATACCAAGCATTATGGTTGCCCAATTAAGCACAGATGCAATATTCAGTAGTTTGATCTAACAACATTAACCTAAACTACAAACATACATCTTCGCGCCAAGCTTCAACCTCCTCATAACGACGCACTACGTCACTGGATATAAAAAACGCGTGACGTCAGAGGCCACGTGACGTGCAAACAGACGTGCGCACGAGACGCAGCGTGCACTCGGACTGGTGGTAATACGGGGTCGTGAGTCATGGCTTTTTAATTTAGATTGATTATTATAATAATTATTGTTTAAATTATAATTAGGTGCGGATGGTTTGTTTTGTTCATTTGATGATCCTAGAACGTGGCAAGCGTGGTGAACGTCGTCGACAGCCACAATAGTAAATTGTTTTCAAAGACGGAAGTTTTAGAACTGCTGTGCAGTGAAATGGGATTTTAGGAGAGTAAGGATGATTCTAAAAACATACGAGGATGTCAAATTGATCAGAGGAATGCCTTATCTTATCAAACTATGACAGTTCCTTTTTTGGTAGTTATAAAGCTAACTAAAGAAGAGGCTGCTAACAATAATTATTTTCAATTGATTTTATCATTTTTTGTATGATTGTCACTATTTTCACTTTCTGACCTATGGATCCAACTTTGCTTAATTTTGGGGTACAATGATCTAGCTAGTGGTTAAAAGTCTCATAAAGTAACATAACATACCATCACGACTTTATCCCAAACGGGGCCAGCCTTGTTCAGACAAAGTATCTTTTGCAACGCGCCACACATATTCAATAAAATTCCCGAGTTCATTCGAAATACTGATGATTTAATTATGTTCAAGAGCAAACTTCATGATTTTCTAGCAGAGAAATGCTACTGTAAAATAAGTGATTTCCTGACGGACCGCGCACTATTTAAAAGTGATGCATAGTATAGTCCGATTTATTATTGTGTGTTGTGCTGACGTCATCGTATAGTCGTTCGTTCGTTAGAAATGGCATTTATTCAAATAGATTTTCGTCTCACAGATTATTTGCTGTCGAAGGAAACTTCGTTCTCAAAACTAAGTGTAGCCGTAGTAACCGGCTTCCCTTCTGAAAATATTCACTCTTCGCCACTGGTAGTCAGAGGTAAGTGACTGTGTCGTCATGGTGAACGAAACACCCAGAAGCCCACTTTTCACCAATGGTATTAGAACCCAACGTGGTAGGTGGTGATCCTTCCGCCGTTATCCGGGTTGATTTGGTTTTTTTATCGATGTTTTCCATCACCGGAGAGTAAGTCGGATAGTTAACAAAGAACACAAAGATTTTGGTTCTGGTCAGATTTGAACTCGGGAACACACGATCCACGATCTAAGTTCGGGTGCTGAACCACTAGGCCACGACGCTCTCTCAATTTTATTTATTTATTATTTCCCTTTATGTTGGAAATTCCTGTTTTCATTCTTCTAAGCACTATTTTTACCCTGATTGATTGATCGTTTTCCTCAGTAAGAGTTTATATCTGTCGGTAAGTTAGGTCATCGTTTAAAATCGACATTGCGATGGGTTGGCGGCGCGCCAGCGATCGGCCTGCAACATTCAGGATGCAAGCACAAAATAAAGAGTTTACAGAAGGACCGCTCGCACCTTTTTCCAAAACTTGCGTGAACCGCCTAGGGTTACTACTATATTCGCTCTGAATTTTTAAAATGAAGTTAGTAAGTTATACCTACTTGACAGAACCGGCCGAAAACAAAAATTCATCATGTGAAAAATTGCACCAAGTTCGACAAAAACAAAAACACTCGCGACAGTGCGACTTTCCGACTCACCGAAGCTCACTGACTTCGCTTGTGAACTCATGTCTCTGTGTGCGTGCGTCAAAAATGGCGTGTTGTTCTAAGCGGGCTATCTGTCAGAGCGCCGCGCATGTCTAATTTGTGATGCAGGGCTTACGGTATTCATTAGCTAATGAGAAGCACACCCCTAGTTTTAAGTTTTCTTATCCAAAATTGGTCTTTTGAATGAATGGTTTAAATGATTTATATTGAACCCGAATTCCCTAAAATTGACGAGGGGTGTTTCTATTTAACTATAACAAACTAGTGACACCCGGCGGTTTCGCTGCAATGTCAATATTAATGTGTTTTCTTTATTAAACGATGCATTTAAGAAATAAAAGAAAAATAATTTTATTAATTACTTTGCACAAACCAACAAACTGCAAACTGTAACGAACTTATGCTTTTATTTTATCCAATGGGATTTTCTATTTAACATTTTCGAAAAGTTCCAGACATCTCTCATTTTTGACCTAATTCTTATCAAGTGTTTCAAAGCACGCATTCCGTGTTCATAGCACGCAATAAACAAAAATAATGCGCTGCATTGACCTACACAACATACGCCGAACTCGCGCGCAAATAGTCGTGTGTCACGGACTAAATATACCAGAACAGCTGATTTGAACCGCGGTTAAGGCCGACATTGTTTTCAATATAATTTATACTAACTTGCATGACTTTTTTTACTTTTATATAATAGTTTTGCAAATTTGAATTTTTTTGACAGTTTGTGAAGTGAAAGTTAAAAAAAACTACTCCGACGCCATCTTGGATTGAAAAACGTGTTTTATTTACTTGCGTTCCAAAATGCTTATACATAGAAATGGTATATTTTAAATTATTGACACAATTTCGGGTTGTGTTTGCGATATCATAGTCAATTGAGTTGTTGGATTTCCAAAATTCGAAGGTATCGATCCTATAATGAAATAAAATGTATGTTTCTATTATGCCACACTCACCTATTCTCAGTAATTCTTGTCGAACACCTCGACAGAGACTCCAATAGAGGTCTGACAGCGCCCCTCTAAGTGCTAGAGTTCCCTCACACGCAGGTGATCAGTTAGCTCAGAGACGAGCGTTCCCTTCGCTGTGAGCATCTACAGAACTAATTCGCCACTCAGTCAGGCAGCGCCGTGGCCCAGGGGTTGGGCACCCCAACTCGGATCGTGGATCGTTTCTGTCCCCGAGTTCAAATCAGGTAACAAGCATTGTTAATTTTCCGACTTACTCTCTGGTGATTCACCAACCACGTTGGATTCTAAATACCATTGGTAGAATGTGGACTTCTAAGTACTCCGATAACCATGACGGCAACAGTCACTTGCTTCCGACAACTCCTTTTGGGATATAGTCGTGATGGTATGTATCACCTTTTTCTACTAGGCAATTGCAATTTTTGTTTTACTTTCATATAATAGTTAAGCAATTTTGAAAATTTTACACAGTTAGAATATTTAAAAAAATTACTTCGACGCCATCTTGGATTGTAAAATGTTTGACACCAGCTGTCAAACATTTGACAGAAAGAAGTCTGTTGGGGCAGCTCGTCCTGAAATAAAATAAAATGTAGGTTGCTTTTATGCCCCACTCACCTATTCTCAGTGAGCCTGGTCAGACATCTCGACAGCGACTCCAGTAGAGGTCCGACAGCGCCCCGCTGAGTGCTCAGTTCCCTCACGCAGGTGATCAGTTCGCTCAGAGACGAGCGAGCGAGCGACGTTTGAGCGTTCACTTCGCTGTGAGCGTTTACTGCCTGGGGGGAGGAAAATATTACTTTAAAATAACTGTGCTTATGTAGTTGAACCAAAGATATCTTTACATGGTGGAACGGTAAGGAACTAAGGATGCCAGTAATCTATACTAAATACTGATATTATAAAGCTGAAGAGTTTGTTTGTTCAAGCAGAACGCGCTAATCTCAGGAACTACTGGTCCGATTTGAAAAATAATTTCAGTGTTAGATAGCCCATTTATCGAGGAAGGCTGTAGGATATATATCATCATTCCACGCGGAAGAAGTCGCGGGTAGAAGCCAGTTAATTAATTAACTGATGAAATTGCTTGCTACCCTCAGTTTAGAGAATTAACTTGATTGGATATAAGCGATTGTAATAAGGCCCCTGTACGTAGGGAATCTATTGTTCAATGCTTTTTTTTTGCATTATATTAAAACAATGCTCTATTTTCGAGCTAAAGACTAGAAAAGTTCGACCTGATCCTATAGCTCGAGCATTACTATTTTAGCATAACTTTGTTTATATCCATTTTAGTTGTAAGTATTATTTTAATGAAATGAAAATGAAATAAAATGAACTTTATTGTGAACATAAATTTGGGTACATTGTTAGCGGATACATTTGCTTTTAAAGTATAATCGCCAAATTTTACCTTTTCAGATGAATTCACATTTCTATTATTAGAACACACTAAACAAAGCTGTAATACAATAAACACTAATTATTTGACTGCTATGTAATTGAATACTAAATATAATCTATCTAAGTACTATTATCTTGTAAAAAATCTTTTATACTATAGTAACATTTATCCAATAGCCATGTTTTAATATTTGTTTTAAATTTATATATATTCATGTCTTTAAAATAGTCTGGCAATTTATTAAATATATCTATACACATATTAATTGATTTTATAATTATTTGTATATTGTAATTTATGTCAAATGACCCAATACGGTCGATTGAACAAACAAATTGAATAAGTGCTAGATAAAATCCACGCAAAAACATATTTATTTGTTTCACTCACCCTCTGGTTGCCCCTAGCAGTCCTCGCGGCATGCAGCAAGGCCGTAGTGGTCTCCAGCACTGTCCTGGCGTGCTGCAGCAACATCGCCTGGGATTCCGACTCGGTGACCAGGGACGCCAGGCCTATGGTGCCGGTGATGAACGATTCTGCGTACGAGACCTGGTGAAGATGTTGGTAATGTAATTAGCCATACACATAATAACATATTAAAAGGTTTAGTGTGACTCAGTGCAAATTCGGGGGAGAATATCAGAAGAATGTTTGTCTTAATACTTTTTTCAAAATAAGAAGGTATGAAAACTAGTTAATAATAGTAGGGCAAATAATAAAGAATTTATTCTTTTTTGAACTGATTAAGGGGGGGGGGGGGCTATATAGTGTATAGAACCTGTATACTTGAATAAAAATGTAAAATCACATTGAGTTTGACTTTATTTTATGTTTTAAAAAAGTAGTCACTTCGAAAATTGTTAGTCCGAAATTCAAAATCCCTAACGCGTTTGCTATAATCATCACTATCCATAATGTTCGAATTTACAAAATGTTATTATGCCTAATTGTCTTTAATTCTAATGCTTTTGTGTCATAATATCGGCTGCTATAATAATTAGATATCTTAATTGTTCTTGCTATAAAGTCACATGTCCTAAGTGTTAAATTGTATAATGTATGTCAGTCCGAATGTCAGTAGGTTAGGGTTATTTTTGTTGTATGACCACCCGGAAATCCTGCGAGTGTCTACTCCAGTACAAATTAACGAAGTTCCGTGAAACTGGAAGGTAAAAAAAGGACATAAAACGTAGTATGTTATGAGTGGCTTTCATTTATTTTGTGCAATATAATATGGTTATCAGAATACCAAAAAATCTTAATCAATTTCGAACGGTATATGTATGTAAATAAACGACTAAAAATAGTATAGTAAAGTAAAAGATTCACTATATTTATTTTTTCTTGTAAAAACCAAAGCAGGTTAAGTTGCAAAATACCCGCGTTATATTCATCCGAAAAATTACTGGCCTTCGTCAAATTTCTACTCGAATACAAATCAAATATCATCCTAAAATTCTAAAAAGTTCTCAAACGAATGTTCGTAGGCTTCTAAGGCACAGTGCTCACCAGCTGCGTGGCGGCGTGTCCCAGGTTCTCGGCCTCTCCGTTGGCGGCGACCCGCAGCGGCTCCAGGCGTTCCAGCATTTCTGTTGCGCTGTTCTCGCTCTGCTCTGTGTAACCTGCATCATCAATCAAATCAGTATCTGGGAAACTAAGCAGAACTTATAATTAAGGCTTCCCATAAATGTAATAATTCACAGATACTACTTTTTTGATATATTTTGTGTTGCTACATGAAAATTCTCTATGATATCATATTTTTTATAATTTTTTTCCAATTTTACGGAATTTGTTAAAACCATCTAAATAATAGTACTTTAAAACATTTCCAAATGCCTTTTGTGACCGAACGATGCAGGCGAATTCACGGATCATACTATTTTTTAGCTTTCTTTGTTTAAAATAATATTTTTAATATAAGTGTTTTTTATATATGTCTACACGGAAATTTGATTGCAATTGCACCTGATGGTGTCACGGTGTAATCTATGATGGAACATGTCTGCCTAATAAACGCCTATTCACCCTCGTCTTGCAGAGATTGTATTGGTTTGTAAGCGTAAATATTCCTTTGCATACCTTGCCAGCTGTTCCCTTGCCTAGGCTCCAGTTCTTGCCCGACAGCTTGTATGGCCGCAGTGTCGAGGGTTCTAAGAAGTCGGTTGAGCGTGTCCAGGGCTGTGGAGCATTCCTTCACGCCCGGGGCCTTGTCCCTGTCAAAGATAGGTTCGTTGGAGTATGCTCTTGTGGGTAGTTTCATACGATAACAACTTCAAATATTAAATATTTACATCTTTTTAAGCTTATGGACGTTGTCTGAAAGTTATTTTTCATCATTTAATCTTCAAGTAATCAAAAGAGACGAGAAAAAGAGAAGTCTATAAATAAGGTGATTCAGAAAAAAATGGCTTGATCACACTATTTAAATATTTTGGCTAAATCATCACGTGGACAATCAGTGGCCAAGTGGCATTCTAAAAAAATATACCCTATGTACTATCCCACGGCGAGGCTAATTATAATGACGATGATGAATGAGTCATCGCTATCATTGATGTGAATTGGCTTGGCTTTAACACCACGCTTGCCCAACGCGCGATTGTGATATTATATATTCCGAAAGATTCGGAAACACACTGCACAACATGGGACTCGGACCCAAGACCTTATATCCATTTGAATCCTCTGCTATGTTTTGTTACTGATTTGTTGCAACAAAAATTTGTAATACCTGAAGAATAATAATGACTACTACTAGTACTAAACAATTCGTCAAAGTCATTCTGTTTTGATGTCAAAAATTAAATCAGCCAGTGCGACCCTGAGTTTTGACAGATAAATCGGTTTTGTCTAGCAGCGCACATATGAACACTATGCAAGCTACCTAAACTTGACCTTGTGCGAGAGCACGGACATATAAAAAAGTACTATTGAGACAGGGAATTAAGAGAATAAAGAAGACTTTTTTCCTTGTTCGCGTTTCTTGAGTGAACCTTCTGTATGGAGTTCTATTAAGTACCTATTTTGTAACGACATTACCTGATGTTAGTAACCAGCGCCTTGATGCTATCGGACACAGTCTTGCTGTGAGCGGCGAGGTTCTGCCACTGAGTGCGCTCCTGAGGAGACAGCGCCAAGGCTCTGGCTGACTCCAGCATTGAACAGGAGCCGGTTATTGTGTTCCTAGCTATTACCTGATGTTAGTAACCAGTGCCTTGATGCTATCGGACACAGTCTTGCTGTGAGTGGCGAGGTTCTGCCACTGAGTGCGCTCCTGAGGAGACAGCGCCAAGGCTTTGGCTGACTCCAGCATTGAACAGGAGCCGGTTATTGTGTTCCTAGCTATTACCTGATGTTAGTAACCAGTGCCTTGATGCTATCGGACACAGTCTTGCTGTGAGCGGCGAGGTTCTGCCACTGAGTGCGCTCCTGAGGAGACAGCGCCAAGGCTTTGGCTGACTCCAGCATTGAACAGGAGCCGGTTATTGTGTTCCTAGCTATTACCTGATGTTAGTAACCAGTGCCTTGATGCTATCGGACACAGTCTTGCTGTGAGTGGCGAGGTTCTGCCACTGAGTGCGCTCCTGAGGAGACAGCGCCAAGGCTTTGGCTGACTCCAGCATTGAACAGGAGCCGGTTATTGTGTTCCTAGCTATTACCTGATGTTAGTAACCAGTGCCTTGATGCTATCGGACACAGTCTTGCTGTGAGTGGCGAGGTTCTGCCACTGAGTGCGCTCCTGAGGAGACAGCGCCAAGGCTTTGGCTGACTCCAGCATTGAACAGGAGCCGGTTATTGTGTTCCTAGCTATTACCTGATGTTAGTAACCAGTGCCTTGATGCTATCGGACACAGTCTTGCTGTGAGCGGCGAGGTTCTGCCACTGAGTGCGCTCCTGAGGAGACAGCGCCAAGGCTTTGGCTGACTCCAGCATTGAACAGGAGCCGGTTATTGTGTTCCTAGCTATTACCTGATGTTAGTAACCAGTGCCTTGATGCTATCGGACACAGTCTTGCTGTGAGCGGCGAGGTTCTGCCACTGAGTGCGCTCCTGAGGAGACAGCGCCAAGGCTTTGGCTGACTCCAGCATTGAACAGGAGCCGGTTATTGTGTTCCTAGCTATTACCTGATGTTAGTAACCAGTGCCTTGATGCTATCGGACACAGTCTTGCTGTGAGCGGCGAGGTTCTGCCACTGAGTGCGCTCCTGAGGAGACAGCGCCAAGGCTTTGGCTGACTCCAGCATTGAACAGGAGCCGGTTATTGTGTTCCTAGCTATTACCTGATGTTAGTAACCAGTGCCTTGATACTATCGGACACAGTCTTGCTGTGAGCGGCGAGGTTCTGCCACTGAGTGCGCTCCTGAGGAGACAGCGCCAAGGCTTTGGCTGACTCCAGCATTGAACAGGAGCCGGTTATTGTGTTCCTAGCTATTACCTGATGTTAGTAACCAGTGCCTTGATGCTATCGGACACAGTCTTGCTGTGAGCGGCGAGGTTCTGCCACTGAGTGCGCTCCTGAGGAGACAGCGCCAAGGCTTTGGCTGACTCCAGCATTGAACAGGAGCCGGTTATTGTGTTCCTAGCTATTACCTGATGTTAGTAACCAGTGCCTTGATGCTATCGGACACAGTCTTGCTGTGAGCGGCGAGGTTCTGCCACTGAGTGCGCTCCTGAGGAGACAGCGCCAAGGCTTTGGCTGACTCCAGCATTGAACAGGAGCCGGTTATTGTGTTCCTAGCTATTACCTGATGTTAGTAACCAGTGCCTTGATGCTATCGGACACAGTCTTGCTGTGAGCGGCGAGGTTCTGCCACTGAGTGCGCTCCTGAGGAGACAGCGCCAAGGCTTTGGCTGACTCCAGCATTGAACAGGAGCCGGTTATTGTGTTCCTAGCTATTACCTGATGTTAGTAACCAGTGCCTTGATGCTATCGGACACAGTCTTGCTGTGAGCGGCGAGGTTCTGCCACTGAGTGCGCTCCTGAGGAGACAGCGCCAAGGCTTTGGCTGACTCCAGCATTGAACAGGAGCCGGTTATTATGTTCCTGAGGACAAAATAAACATTTTACGAAATGGTTTACAATGAAATTAAAATACAATCTCAATTAGGTATTCATTTTAAGAAGTATTCTATTATTTAGTATAGTTAACATTGATAATTTTAAATACAAAATGTTTTGAACGCATTTTTATTTACTGAGTAGGAAAAATACAGACTCAATGAATTTCTAATCAACAGAAAGTAAATATTTACAAGTATTTCTGCTGCAACATGACCCAAATAGCAGAAAAAGTTTTCTTTAAATAGGTGACCTTGACACTACTACTACTTTTGACAAGACTTCTACTTGTCACTTTTTATTTATAACTCACCTTCCACAGTCCAAAATCTCCTCCTGGTTGAGTCTCGCCTGAGGCGAGATTCTGGCCGGAACAGATGCAAACTCGGGACTGTCCGCGAACTGGCAGAGACCGCGAACCGCTTCCTGCAACGGGCCTGTAGCCTCTGCACATTGTGCTCGGTTCTCCTGGTGAAGACATTTAAAAATTCATAAATATGCAATCGAGCTTCAAACGGAGATGTCCAAAAATGTTCGGAGTCTTGGCCAGGTCTATGTACACCATACCAAAAAAAGGGAAAAGTTTATACTACGGGGAACAGTTTAAAAATATACAATATGTACGAACACAATACTAGTGACACTGTTGACAGTTCGCTCTGAATATCTATAGACAAGTGGTTGCCATACTAAAAATAGACTTAAATACTGAATCATTTTGAAGAACCTGAAAATTGAGTAATAATTATTTTTGTTTGCATTTTTACCGGAATAAGTAGATTTTTCTTAATTTTTTAAATAGGTGTACATAGACATGGCCAGAAATGGTACATCTCCTTTTCTTCATTGAATTTGTTGTGGTGTTTTTCCATTTTGTAAACATCTGCCGTTTATGTCTAAAAACCTAGAATAAAAGCAAAATAGGAATAATAAACTCAAACACTCATCCTCTTATTCATAAATCTAAAAAATGTTCTAAATACAAAATGGAGCTGATATTTGAGTGTCAAACTCTTAGGCCGGACCGCAGCCAAGGTTTTTGAGTTTTAAGGCAGAGTTTTTCATTGAAAAGCAAAATCAAGAGACTAATCAAAAAACCAATAAATTTATTACATTGTTTTCTTTTTTAGAGTTATGATCCTTGTTTTCTTTAACGTACTTCACTATAATCAGCGTCCAAAGCCTTGATCTGCTTGACCAGGCTGGCGGTGGAGTTGGCGACCTCCTTGGCGGCCTGCACGAAGTGCCGCTTGGCCTGCGGCTCGCTGGTCTTGGAGGAGGCCACGCGGCACGCGTTGCACAGGGACGAGGTGTGCTTGGCTATCACTGTGGCCGCCGAGAGGACCTGGGAATAAATAAAAATAATAATATGCGCCATACAACAAAACACTTGCTTTGGGCTTCGGTTCCATCTGGGCCGAAAGTACTTTTAGCGCGCCTAAAAGCGTCCTGATTTGGACCGTAAAGCACTTTTATCGCGCTTTTGACAGACGACGCGAAGTCATAAATGACGTCACCAACTCCGCCATCTTGCACTCACGGTGGCTCTGCTCGACAGAGCGTTAGCAATATGAGCGTTATGTCAAATTCATAGACGAAACGTCAAACATAAATATTACGTAAAATATTTGTAGAGATAAGTGTTAGTAATACTCAGAATAAAATTGGAAGTGACAAAATCTTCTTCGGCGTGGATATAAGATAACTTTTTATTCATAACAGTGGCAATATTTTGGCAAAGACTACAGATAATAAAATCCTTAAATATTGAGGTTATGTGACAATAATTTTGCGGTCCGATTCGATTTGAACGTTGATAGCAACGTGCTAAAAGCGCTAACATTATTACCAAATCGAACTGCAGTCATGGTCTTGAACTCTCGAAGTACAGATAAATATACCTGTGTTACGACGTATCAGACATGGAAATAAACCAGAGGCGTCTCCCAGCACACCCCGGGGGCTATTCGCGAACGAAATGTCCGTAGTTACGGACAAACTAATATGTTAAAATAACCTACACCAATATAATATTCTGAAATATTTATTTGTGTTTAGAAAACATCATATTAAACAGTACAAAACTACACAACGGAATACGAAATCATCTTCGTTTTTATACTAATTAAGCATGTTAGTTTTCCCGAAACTACGGACATTGCGTTAGTGAGTAGGTATTTAGAAAAGACCGTTTGTGGCTTTTAATAAAAACATGCAACCCTATAAAACCCCTAAAAATATCCTCGATTATTTTAAGCGACTGTGACTACTTTTTGCACTCATTAATATAAAGTTTCTATACTATAAAAACGATTGCAGTGCCCCAGCAGGGTGTCAGATGTACTCGTAAGTCCTATAAAATTTCATAAGTAAATAAATGAACATTGAGTACAGAAACGATCAACACTAACCTGCTGCTGGTTGCTGGAGGGGTCTGTGAGCGCCCTGCAAGCAGTCTCTATAGCCGCAGAAGCGCGAGCAAACTGCGCTTGGTCCACTAAACCTGGACGACCAGCCACGCTGGTCTCGTCTGATACTGCCACCTGTGGACAAATTATTCATTATATTACGTGTAGGGACACAGTACATATTGTAATTCACGGCGTCAGCAGATTTACAGCGTTATTGAGTGTCGGGGCCGGCGACGCCAGTCGTTCCACGTCACGCTTATCGCTAGCCCGTCCTTCGTTAGCCCTATTATAACCGTAGAAATTTATCACGTGTATTTTTCCTAATATGTTGTAATTATTTGGTGACCATATAAAGTCAATTCAGTGAACTTTCATCTTTTATTAATCTCCACCTTCTGCGAGTCGTAGTTTGAACCCTAAGACAATTAGACAGTAAAAGTAAAGTGAATAATAACGCACGAATAAGGGTTCCGCACATACGTGTCATTCAAAATTATATTAGGGCTGTGTTCCAAAACGGGTGGAATTTCACTCGAACCCGTTCCAAATTGACCCCGAATGAGACCGAGGTTGACCGAGCTGTCACCTGACAGTTTCGGAACGGGTTGGGGTGACGTTTATCACTCTGACAAGTGCGAATTCTACCGGTGCCTGGAGCCCTATGAAATTCACCTGACAGCTGTCAGACGAAGGTTTTGCTCGTTTTGTGTCTCTCTATTCGACGATGGTGAAAAAAAGCGATTTGGAACAAGCCCTTGGAAGTTCAGAATTCTTAGACTTTAATTATTTTTGTTATTGGTGAAAGAATACTGAAGTAATACTGAACAGTGTTTTTCTTCAGAGATGCAATCAGGACTACCATTTGAAACCCCTTACGTTCACAATGGGTTCTTGTTAAGTAGCTTATACAAAAACACTAATTTAGCAGTTTTTTAATTCGCGATATTTTCTGAAACATCGCCATTTTGCCTTGTAGAAAATATTCTAAATTCAACGCATACCTTCTGTTCATCTACACTAATATTGTAAATCAGAAAGATGTGTTTTTGTGTTTGTAACAAATAAACTCAAAAATGTAATAACCGATTTGTATGCATGTTCATAATTCACACCAATAATACCTAAACCGTTTATAATGTTATGTGTATCTGTACGAGCTGCTGCTTGTACAAACTTCAGTTGTTGATAGGTTGAGGTAAAGAAGATGATCTTGATAGTAAATACATAATTTATTGCTGATAATTAATTGATAGTGAGTACACGGTATGGCTGCTGAGTGTGAACTGATTGATTTGATGAGTAAGGCGCATGATTGTTGGAATATTATTAGGTAAGTAAAGGAAAGCTGATTCGGCGCAATGTACGTTTGGTAAACCGTACAGTATCTAATGCATAAAAAAGACTAAACTTTAACGTATAATTCCCCGTGGTCCCAGCCGCCGGCAGAAAACTAAAATTTCAGCTATCTGGCTACCTATTCCACAGCTACTTGGCTTTATTGTAACCAACTGTTTTGCCAACTCACAAGATAAGCCGCCTGCGCCGTGCACTCCACCAGCCCGGTGACCGCCGCGGCCACGGCGGCCACGGAGCGCGCGAACTGCTCGTGCGCCGAGCGCTTCACGGCGCTCGCCATGCCCGACATGCCCTCGCCTGGGGAGGAACATTGTGTTAGTAACAAAGATAAATATCAGATGATGAACCTCAACAGTACAGATACAAAAACTGGAAAAACTCGATTTCGGTGACTGCCCGCCCTTACCCAGATTGTGAAAACTCGAGATCATTTATTTATTTAGTTATTTATTTATTGCAAACCATAATGTAAGTAAAGTAATATCAATTATGGACCTTGTAGGGCGCTGCAAATGTAGGAAACATAGAGACAAATATTAAAACCGCTACAGAGAAAGCTGCAGGACACACTTTATAAAGTTGAACATTCTGACCCTGTACTCGCTTTATATATTAGAAATATGTGTTTTTGTTTTTAAAAATCAATGCCTTTTTATGTACTGCAGTAATCCCCGACGTAAAAACAGATTGGAACTACCTAATCCCAAATTAGAAATGTTTAAAAACGGACCTCATTAAAGAGCTATCAATATATTTAATAAAATTCCGGATGACATGAAAAGTGAACCCAGCGCAAAAAGATTTAGGATTAGACTTAAGACATTGCTGCTTAACAAATGTTATTATTCATTGAATGAGTTCAGAGACGACAAGAAGCTTTAAGTCTCGCTATCTGACTTTGTTTGTAAATGTACTAACGCTATTAATGTACTTTAATATAATTCATAATGTATTAAATAGATAGGTAATTAATAATTTTATTATACTAGCATCAAATGTAATTGGAATCAATAAAATATTAGGTGTACTATATTTGTAATGCCCTTACGGAGTTATGTACTGTACTGATAATTATAATGACCATCTTTAATGTGAATGTACATATTAGCAAATGAATAAATGAATAAATAATTAAAAATTAAAAAATTAAAATTATCTTAATGACGGAATTATCATAGGAACATGCATCAATCACAATAATCAATATCACATTTATACATTTTCGAAAAATTTCAACATTTATAATAACAATTCAAAATATATCATAATCATCAAGGCCCGAAAGAGATTTCTTCCAGTTTTTCTATCTTTCAATTATTACTTTAAAGATTTTTGCATTTTACAATGCTTGCTTCCATATCTTAAGCAAATCTTAATCTAAAAACAAGGAGTTTATTGCAGAAAGCCCGCTCTCGCCTTGTGGCAGTGTAAATTCCCTAAACTCGCCTGACTGCCTAAGGTTACTGCTATATGCACTCCAAATTATCAGAATTAAGTAGGTTGGTTATACCTACTTCACAAGACTGGCCAAAAACAAAACACATCATGTGAAAAACTGTACCAAGTTCGACAAAACAAAAACACTCGCGTCAGTGCGACTGGCCACAACACCGATTCTCACCGGTATCGCGGACGAACTCTCTGTATCTGTGTTCGTGATCAAAATGGCGGTTTGTTCTCAGCGGACTATCTGTTCGTGGAACCACGCCGCATGCGTAATTTGTGTCATATATTAACTTATATTATAAAGAGGAAATATTTGTTTGTATTGAATAGGCTTCTAAATTACAGGATCAATTTAAAAAAATATAAAGCTAAATTATCAGGGAGTTACATAGGTGTAGCGACATCTATCTTGCCACAACTGACGTATCCTACATCGCGATATCAAAGTTATCCGAGCAATCGAATATAGATACAACCGTCGGGCAGTAGCCCACCAGACACAACACCCGTCTGGTCGGAGGATGAAGGGAGGATTCCCTTTTCAATGGTGAATGAGGAACTTCACACCCTGTTCCTCACACAACAACCATAGAGGCTATTTTTTTATTTAGGGGCATATTTTGAGGGAAAAGACAGTCTACGCGGGCAAAGCCGCTGACGGACAGCTAGTCCATTATGAACTCACTCAGTCCCTTGCTCTGCTCCACCACAGTGTCCAAGCAGGCGAAGTAGCTGAGCTCGCTGAGCGGCTGCAGCGCGCGGGAGAGCAGCGGCCGCGTGCTGCAGATGCTGCGCAGCGCCGCCGCGCACTCCTTCTGCCCGAGCCGCTGACGGACAGCTAGTCCATTATGAACTCACTCAGTCCCTTGCTCTGCTCCACCACAGTGTCCAAGCAGGCGAAGTAGCTGAGCTCGCTGAGCGGCTGCAGCGCGCGGGAGAGCAGCGGCCGCGTGCTGCAGATGCTGCGCAGCGCCGCCGCGCACTCCTTCTGCCCGAGCCGCTGACGGACAGCTAGTCCATTATGAACTCACTCAGTCCCTTGCTCTGCTCCACCACAGTGTCCAAGCAGGCGAAGTAGCTGAGCTCGCTGAGCGGCTGCAGCGCGCGGGAGAGCAGCGGCCGCGTGCTGCAGATGCTGCGCAGCGCCGCCGCGCACTCCTTCTGCCCGAGCCGCTGACGGACAGCTAGTCCATTATGAACTCACTCAGTCCCTTGCTCTGCTCCACCACAGTGTCCAAGCAGGCGAAGTAGCTGAGCTCGCTGAGCGGCTGCAGCGCGCGGGAGAGCAGCGGCCGCGTGCTGCAGATGCTGCGCAGCGCCGCCGCGCACTCCTTCTGCCCGGGCGCCGCACACGTGCACACGTCCACCTGCACAACAACATGCATATGCAGACGACACACCACAGATCATCTAACATCACTGTCAAATAAAAACTTAAACCAGGTATGCAAGGCAGTAGACTCTTGCAATACTGAGCTGAGTGAACATGTTTATTGCAATTGAACAAGCGCCAAAATTGTGTTTGTGCTAATGATCATTTTTAAAAAAAAAATTTTTTTTTAAGTTTTTATTTTTTCTAAACCATCCTCATGGTAACCTTGGGTTTTGTGCAAAATTTTGTCAAAATCGGTTGGATAGTTTAGGAGGAGAAGCGTGACAACCGAAAAACATCGAGTCTGGTAATCAGGAGCTTTGGCTCGACTTCGTCTCACTCAGCTCAATAAAGATTGATAATTTAATGTTAATTTTGTATGTTACTAAGTATAATAATATTGTGTTATTTTATTGATGAAGAAATAGCCCTAAATTACTGAACTATTGCTATCACATGTAGACCGTATACTTTCTTTGTCACCTTTGTAAAGCAATGTGATATGCAATAAATGAATTATGAATTCTCCACGTGCAGGTAAGTTCGTTTAATCATAAATTATTGTTGCAACTGGTATAGTTTCATAATAGAATAAAATGTTTTGTCTAATTGAAACAGTTTCAAAAACTTTGAGTAGTCACGTGAAATATGGCAATTCGTAAATACTAGGTGGGACATCAACCTATTTCGATAATTAGAGCAAAAGACGTCAGAAGCAACGCCATGACACTTAAAAACCTTAACTGACGCGAGGAGGAGAATATTAAAGTTCTATTTATTTTGAAAGCGTCGTGGCCTAGTGGTTCAGCACCCGAACTCAGATAGTGGATCGTGTGGTCCCGAGTTCAAATCTGGCCAGAACTTCAGTTCTTCAGATCTTTGTGTTCATTGTTAAATATCCGACTAACTCTCCAGTGATACAGATAAAACAGAACATCGATAAAAAACAAAATCCATGCGGATAACGGCGGAAGGCTCACCACCTAAAAAGTGGGCTTCTGAGTGTTCCGTTCACCATGACGGCACAGTCACATGCCTTTGACTACCTCGTTTGGGATAAAGTCGTGATGGTATGTTGTGATTAAGTTTCTATATTTTAAAATGTTCATATTTTTATTTCCGAGTAAAAGTTCAAAAGATGCCAACAAGTTACAAGGTGCATTCAATAAGTACCTAGCCTCATCGCCAGAGGGCGCTGTAGTTTCAAAAGAGTTTTACCACAGTGTAGCACATTCTTTTTTAATTCTTTTTTCAAATTTTCATTCCAATCCCTTCATTTGTTTTAATTTAATTTGACAACTTATGGAAGCGAACGTGTCGATCGGTTTGGCGGACATCGGAGACGTGTTTGGCGCTGTTTTTGCGTCGTTTTGTGACCGTCGTGAAACCTGGATCCACTGGTACACACCAGAGACCAAGGAGCAATCAAAACAATGGATCCAGACCGGGGAACGTGCTCCAAAGAAGGCGAAAACTGTAAAATCGGCCGGAAAAGTTATGGCCACCGTTTTCTGGGATTCACAAGGTGTGATCTTCATCGATTACCGCGAGAAGGGTAAAACAATTACAGGGCTTTACTATGCCGATTTATTGGGCCGATTCGACGCCGAATTAAAGAAAAAACGACCCCATCTGGCGAAGAAAAAAGTGCTGTTTCACCACGACAACGCACCGGTTCACACGTCTGCCGTTGCCATGGCCAAATTGGTCGAATTACGCTACGAATTGCTGCCCCATCCACCGTATTCTCCAGATTTGGCCCCTTGTGACTTCTTTCTGTTTCCTAATCTGAACAAATCACTCGCCGGGAATAGATATGGATCAAATGAGGAGGTCATCGCCGCCACAGAGGCCTATTTTGCAGAGTTTGACAAAAACTATTTTTTGGACGGGTTAAAAAAGTTGGAGCATCGCTGGGCTAAGTGTATCGAACTAAAAGGAGACTATGTTGAAAAATAAATTGCCACTATTCCAAAATTTTCGTTTACTTTTTGTAGGCTAAGTATTTATTGAATGACCCTCGTAGGTATATTTTACTCTAATCCAGTTATCTGATCCTACCTTCTCCTAACATTTTCTTCATTAGGATTCACATTGGTTAATACCTACTGCATTCCGTATTCCGTTATTTAAGTAATTCCGTTACTTCATTAAATTTAACATTTTAACTTTGACCTTTACATATTGGAAATGTGCATTTTCGTTAAAAAATATCCCCACCTTTACACACAAGCTGATAGCTATTATGCTCAGTCCCGCAATCTCCGTCACAGGCACAGACTGGTACCCCCTCTCACGAAGCTACATATTGTTAGTTCGGGACCATACCACATGTCGGTAAAGATATTTAATAAATTACCTCTTTCAATAAAGGGTATAAATACTTTGTCCCTATTGAAAGCAAATGATTAATAATGTGAACAATTCTTTAATTATTAATTAATGTAAAATATTTATGTTGCTATTTTAAAGGGTGATTGCATTTAATTTGATAAACATAATAATTTAATAAGTTTAAAAGTATAGTTATAGTAAGTCGATTGACTAATGTGGTCTTGGCGCCGCCATTACGGTCGTAAGCTGGTTGACAGGAAAAATACGAAATTGTAAAGTGATAAAATAAATAATTCTTAAAGGTTGAAGTGGTTTAAGTTTTCACTATTTAGTTCTAGTGTCACAAGATTTTTGCTATCAAACTGTTTTTATTCTATGCAGGAGTATTTTGAAAGTATTTAAATTCATCCTAAATGTTAAAATGTCCATGAAAACCTATGTTTGTAAATAACTTACCTAATTATGTAAAAATATGTTGCAGTGCCCTAGCAGGGCTCATGTGTATGTACTATATTTTTATTTAAGACCTGTAACTTACCACGTGAAGCGTCGAATAAATGAATTATGAATAAGTAACCTGTTTAAAGAAATAACACTTACAAGTCTATTGATGCTGTCGGTGACGGCGCGCGCAGCGGCCGCCAGCTGGTTCTTGGCGTTGGGCCGAGTCAAATCCTAAAACAAACAAGTATATGAGAAATCAGACAAATAAACTTAATGTCCCAAATGCAAACCTAACAGCGATCGCTTATATTCTCTACTAATATTATAAAGAGGAAAGATTTGATTGCTTGTATTGAATATGCCCCGAAACGATTTTCGATGTGATTTGTCTCTCAAAATTTATATTTGTGTTATTTTGTAAATGAGAATTAGCATTCCTCATGTCAATACGGATTTTAAATGTTCAATAAACTACTGATCCGATCATGAAAATTCCTTTACTAACAGAAAGCTAAACTATTTAGGAGTGATATAGGCTATTATTTTATTATGATTAAGCAAAAAAAAAACAGTGAAAATATATTAAATGTAAATCAAGCCGGAGAAAAGCGGGCGAGATATGATAATGGACACCAGCTGTCAAACATTTGACAGAACGAAGTCTGCTGGAGCTGCTCGTAAAGTTTAAGCCCACTTAAATGGTTCATTTCGAAGTTCTGTTGGTATGTAAAAACTGTTTTGCTAGTATAAAATAAATAAATAAACGAATCATTTATTTCAGGCAATATTATACATTACAAAAGTTACACATAAGAGGCCCATAGATAAGTAGTATAATAAAGTCTATCTTATCTTATCTTACCTGGCTGACGGACTTGGCGGTGCCGAGGAGCTTGGACGAGTTGACGGTGACCGACTTCATCGAGCTCACCATGTGCGTTTGTGTTTCAATATCCTGCGCAAAAGAACATATATTTTTGGGACATATTATAATTTATCACCTGACTTCAAACTCAGCAGATCCTGTTATATGGGTGACAGACACTACTAAAATTACACACATACACGTCATACTTGTCTTGATATCGTAAAATGTAAACCAATGTAGTCTAAAAGATGTTTTGTCATAAGAAATTATATTTTTAGCCTAATTGCACAAATCTCTGCTATCCTCACCTCAGTCTGTCCAGCCATCTCCATAGCCACTCCCAGCAGCCTATTGAAGGAGTCTCCGAACTGCCGGCCGCTGCTAGCCAGCGCCATAGGCACAAACACGCCGGCCACCACCTCGGAAGAGGCCGTGTTCAGTTCCACTGCGGCCGTGTTCAGCTCTGATTGCAGCGAGCTGGATAAGGGAGGTGAAATTAAAATGATTATTTTCCCGATAACGATCTACCATGCTAAATTAAAAGTTAAACTTCTAATAGTATCATTCAAATTTCAACTACCATTCATTCGCACGCGTAGTAGCGACTGTCAAATCTTGAAATCGGTACTCCATTTCCACAAAAACCGCTCCTTCGTCACGCAACACGTCATTTGACATCTAGCGGTCGTAACCTTAAGTAACTACGGTTCTCTGTACACAGTTAAAGTTATAATTATGAAATTAAAAGGTGCATTCAATAATTAAGAGATAATTTAAACTTAATTTGAATTCAGATAAACAATCACGAAAACCTTAAAAAAATGCGACGTTTACGATCTACCCCAAACGCAAAAAGCAAACCCTCTTAAATCCAGAAATGTAGCAGCAACTTATTAGAATGGAGATACGTCGACGCCTGCCGCCAAATTCTTACGGTAGACTTAAACGGGTAGGTATAGAACTCACAAAAAGTTACAAACTTACTAGGACCCTCTTTAATGATTTATATACAGAGTTGGTGCTGGTTTTGTGTCATGCTATGCTGCAGAGCCACCTTAGTAACATACTTTTATCACTTGTTAGCACAGTCTGGTATACTGGGTACCAAACTAATGTCCAATCATTGAGTGAGGCTCTGCTGAACACATACTCAGAAATGATAAAAGCTTCTTTTTTGTAACGAATGCTTATGTACACACGATGGCACACCAAGCTTCGGATGTAGGCATTAAGCTACCAAAATACGATCTATTTTACGATAGACCTGCAAACGTTGACCTGCTGTCGTACGTACAAATCCTGTTTTTTGAGCAAAGTGTTGAAAAATATTTGATTCACCACTCTTAACATTAGAAATAAATATACAAGATGATTTTGTACAAAATAAATTCATTACTACATCTGAGTAATCATCATCAGCAATCATCTAATAATTCGTTTAAAGAATTAGTGCTTTAGAAGATGACATTTTTTTTCAAATTTGAGCAATCAAAACACATGTCATGCTCGCACTCGATGGACTATCAATAGATGGGAATCAACATCTATGTTGTGCTTAACTGGCACCACATTACAAGAAGTTCTTCAGAATTTCTACACTGGTAGTAAGTCTCACAATCACCCAAGTTCGACAGTACCGGATGAAATTGAAATAAGACTATTGCACGCTTTGAAATGTTTCTGCCTCTTCTTGTCATATGTTATATATACGCCGAATTAGTGATTGAAATGCTGTAATGCATGTGGATTTCCCGTCTTCCAAAGACATCATCCATTATATTTCCAATTATCGCATACCAAAAATGCTGCAAACTCGCTCGACTCCACCAGTTCTATTGGCAGTCTGTCTTCTGGTTAACCTTACTGCGTCGAAAAGCTTTCTTAAATTTGTACAATAGTTTGAAAGTGTTAATTATATTATGTATGTTAGTTTTTAGGGTATCTATGCATGGGCCGATTATGTTTGGTTAAGATCTTTGAATGTAATTTATTGCCTGAAATAAATGATATTCTATTCTATACTAAATGTTTTGAGTGCAGCAAACTAGAAATATTGAACAAGGCATATAGAAAGATATTGGTAGCTGATACAGGCACACATCCGGCTCGAAGGACCAAATGGAAAATACGCCTTATTAGAAGCTCATTGAGAAAAGCCTTGTTTCTGATTTTACGTTCTGACCTTCCATTAGAGACTGTCTATGAACGAAATACATTTTTTTTTTCTTTCTAACGGATGAAAGTGTCATATGTTTTGTAACGTTTTTATTTAAGTAAGCTTTCTTAGTTTTAAAGGAACTGTTTCTTAGATTAGATATTCACATTAAAGATTTAGACTAAAATCCTAGATTTACACCTGCAGATCAGGGGCGAGGCATTCCCAGCTCAAGTATCTTCGATAACTTACCGGGAAGCCCCGTAAACCAAATTGTAATGGATTTTTCCGAATACAGTTTTTTTTATTACGTAGTATTAACTTACCCATAAGACTTATCGGAAGGCGGGAACTCTCCCATGTTGAGGATGTTGAGGGTCTCGTTGATATTCTCCATAGCGGCGTCCAGCTCGGTGTGCGACGGAACTGCTTCTAGGGTAGTTTCTAGGCCCTGTAGAATAATACAAAGATTTTTACACAATTGAATAACTTATGCAGTGTTTTGAAAGAAAAAAAGGTGTTTCTGCATTCACTTTCTAGAAATCTATACTAATTTTAAAAAGATAAAGATTTGATTGATTGCTTGTTTGTTTTTTTTGAATAGGCTCCAAAACTACTAATACGATCTTGAACATTCTTTCAGAAAGCTAAATTATTCAGAAGTAATATGGGCTCTGTTTTAATATGATTGAACAAAAAAATCAGTGAAAAATAATAGTAAATGTAAATGAAATCGGAGAAAAGCGGACAAAATGGACTCCAGGTGTCAAAATTTGACAGAACGAAATATGTCTAGGCAGCTTGTCATATAATAAAAACGGCATCTTTTTCCCACTAACCTAGAACTTGACACTTCTTATAATTTTGGCATTTGTTATTTTGGACGTCCAAAAATTTTTTTATGTGAGTCAAAAAACCATGATTTTAAAATCAGAATAAAAAAAAATGAAATCGGTTTCTGGTAATCTACAGTATTGTAAAGAAAGAAATCATTGAATTTATTTGTCGAATCGTAATATCGTAATCGATCATAATTCAGACATTTACTTACTTATTCCTCTAGGCATGGATTTACTGCCATTTATTTATCGAAAAATTCAACTAACATGTATTTTACTTAGCTTCCCTAAGTTAGCTACAAAACGTGTAATGGATTTTTTTGTCGTGTATAGACTGTAATGTACTTTTGTTTAAGTAAGTACATACCTGAGATATATCCTTTGCAATAGAGACTATGTGAGCCGTGTCCATCTGTTCGGAGCTGGTGAGGTAGGTCTTCACGGTTTCGATGAGAGTCAGCGACGAGTTCAGCACTTGGCGGCCGGACGAGATCACTCTGTTGACAAAGATAAATTGTTAAATATCTGGGATAAATCTACTAAATCTTCCGATCAGCCGCCCGATTCAGAACGAAGTTATCGACCGATTCGGTAAGTTTGTTTTAATCATAGTAAATGACCCGATTAACGGTAGGAATCAATATTTTAATAAGATAAAGCCAAATGCCTATTGTTTTTATAAACGAAATCATATAAAAACTACCCATCTTCAACAATTAATTAAAAATAAAAGAAAATAACCAAATCGGTCGATAACTTTGTTCTGAATCGGGGGGCTGATATCAAACTGTGTCGTATCGCTTTACCTAGAAATTCACACGAATCCTTGGGAGCGATTTTAGTACAGACGCGATCGCATCAACCATTTCAAAACCATCACAAAATGAGTCTTATGTCAGCATTGAATACTGAATTGCTATAGATAGTGGCCCCACTTTAGCAACTATCAAAAGTGTTAATAAATGAAGCAAATGAAATGAAATGAATATATATTTACAGCG
Source organism: Udea olivalis (assembly GCA_947369235.1). Taxonomy (NCBI): domain Eukaryota; kingdom Metazoa; phylum Arthropoda; class Insecta; order Lepidoptera; family Crambidae; genus Udea; species Udea olivalis. The sequence goes on from OX376369.1 coordinate 10,302,400, forward strand.
GCTGATGAGTGAAAAGGAACGCCACTACTGAATTGACAATAAATCGATGAATATGATCGACCATTTTGTAATCACATCATTCGCAACAGTACGAGTGCGTCTGCCTTGTGTGCTATTTTTTAACTATTATTTCGAGATACCGCGTTTTATTCTATAACTTATTATTAGCCATAACCCGTTTATTTAGAAGTAATTTAAAAACTGAAAATCGGTAAATCCGATTCTATTTCCTTTGTCAACTCGATTAAATTACATTCGTTACAGCACTATAATTAACAATTCTGAACTGTCAGGGATATCATCATACGGCGAAAGTAGTATAGTGACTATCAAAGGTTCTGGTAAAAAATTGTTTACCCCACTGCCGCCAGTGTCGCCAGTCATTGCCAGTATTGTCGGTTTGAAGAGACGATGGAAGAAGTGCTGAAGAAGGTTTGTAAAGCAAACAAGAAGGTGGTTGTATGCGGTGATTTTAATGTTAACATTTTAGACTCTTCTCAGACCTCTGTAATATTTTTAAATCTTTTCAAATCATTTAATTTACTAAATCTATATGATAAACCAACCAGGATCACTGACACATCAGCCACCTGCTTGGACAATATTTTTTGTGAAAATATCTCAATTGAAAAATCAATAATAAATTGTTTGAAATCAGATCACTGTGGTCTATTGACCAAATTTGAGCACCGTCATGTCTCTCAATCAGTGGATATTAGTTATAGACTGGTTACTAAGAATCGAGTAGAAAAGTTCAAGAGTAATGTGAATAAAAACCTTTCCAATCTACTACCCCAATGCCACAACATAGATGATATGCATCTTTTTGAGATAATTAAACAGGAACATAATTTTATTTTTCCTAAGAAGAAATTAAAGGTCGATAATTTTAAGTTTAAGTTTAGTGATTGGGCTACGCCAGGCAACCATAAAAGTAGAAATAAATTATACGGATTATATGGTTTAAAAGCTAATTCTATGTGTCAAAAACTAGTAGATCATGTCAAATTATACTAAAAAATCTTTAAGAAATCATATCATAAGGCTAAGTCTATCTTTTTGCGTGACAAAATAAAACAAGAAAATAATAAAATTAAAACTAATTGGAACATAATTAATAAGGAAACTTGTAAATCAAAACCTCGAGATCACTCATTGGCTCTTAAAATTCAAGATAATTTAATTGAGCCTGAGATTGACATAGCTAATACATTTGAAACATTTTTTTCTAATATACCCATTGTAACTACAAGTACCTTAATTTCTAGTGCACCGTTAGCTAGGTCCTGCTCACATCTAGTATTGATAAGTGCTCATTTCAGTTCAACTTTGTTCGTATAAATTCTCATGACATAATCAAGGTGTATAAGGAACTTAATATGAAAAACTCCGAAGATCTGTGGGGTATTTCGATAAGTCTACTTAAATCAATCATAAATATCATCTCACATTTCAGCAGTACTTTTTAATAACTGCATTGACGAAGGTCAGTTTCCAAACTTAATGAAATTTAGTAAAGTCATCCCGCTTTTTAAATCTGGTAGCAAAAGTGACCCATCTAATTATAGACCCATTTCTATACTACAAGCTCTTAGTAAAATCTTTGAAAAAAATATATTAAATCAGCTGCTTCCACACTTTACTTGAAATAACTTACTACATAAGAAAAAAAATTGGTTTTACTAAACATAGAAGCACTACTGATGCAGGTGTAGCACTTATCAAACACATATTTGATGCTTGGGAAGGCAAGCAGGATGCAATAGGAATATTTTGTGATCTTTAGAAAGCGTTTGATTGCGTGGATTATGAAATCCTACTGATTAAGCTGAGACATTACGGTGTTTCAGATATTTAGTCTAAACTTATACAGTCTTATCTCACAGACAGAACACAAAAAGTGAGTATAAACGGAACCACCTCTTCCGGTACCACCATTAGCATGGGAGTGCCCCAGGGATCGATATTGGGCCCACTGCTTTTTCTTATTTATATAAATGACCTTCCTTACTTTGTCAAAGACATTTGTGAAATAGTATTATTTGCTGATGATACCTCGTTGATTTTTAAAATCAACAGAGGTAAGCAAGCATTTGACGATGTAAATAATACTCTTTCAAAAGTACTATGTTGGTTCACAAGTAACAATTCATTACTAAATGCAAAGAAAACAAAGTGTATTAAATTCACTATGCCTAATGTTAAACAGGTTAATACCATAATCAACATGAATGATGAGACACTAGAAACTACAAACTCTACGGTATTTTTAGGAATTACTCTGGATTCTAAGTAACAGTGGGGTCCACATATAACGGCTTTGGCAGGGAGACTTAGTTCGGCCGCTTGTGCTGTCAGAGAAAATAGACTCCTGACTGATATTGAAACAGCAAGACTAGTGTATTTTAGTTACTTTCATAGCGTTATGTCGTATGAGCTACTGTTGTGGGGCTCAGCTGCAGACCTTAACACCATTTTTGTACTCCAAAAAAGAGCCATTCGGTCGATATACAACCTAAGGCCACGCGACTCGCTCAGAGAAGTATTTAAGACGATTGATATTTTAACTGTGCACGCTCAGTATATTTTCGATAACATAATTTATGTGCGAAAAAACTTGCATATGTTAAAAAAAAACAGTGAAATTCATACACACAATACTAGAAATAAAAACAAACTTATTACTCCAAGTCTTACATAAGGCGGCTACATAAGGTAGGAAATTATTTTGTGGGTCAATCTGTAAAATACTTTAACAAAATACCTCAAAGTCTTGTTGATCTACCTCTTCACAAGTTCAAGTTTACAATTAAAACAAAGTTGATAAAACAAGGTTATTATAATGTGGAGGATTACTTTTTGGAAGAATTTGTGGTCATAGTAGGAATAATCTCTGCTAACTCCTCTGCTCAAATAATGTATTTTTATTGTTCTTTTGACTGTACTCTGAATTTATTTGTTGTAAAACAAAACAAAGTTCAAAAGAGTAATTATCGAGTTTCTTGCCGGAGTCTTCTCGATAAGAAGCAACTCCCGAACCGGTGGTAGATTCGCATTATGTTTATTCAGAATATGTACTATTATTGTATTATTTTATTTACGTCCATTATCGTTTATATATTTTTTTGTGAATTTTGACATTTCATAAGTGCTTCTTTGTAAAAGCTTAAGTGAATAAATGATTTTTTACTTACTAGTCGATTTTTGCAAACATATCAAAAGGTCATTAGGGACCGGGGTTGCCTTACTACGAAAACTACAATGAATTTGGTAGAAATTCTCACTTCAGTGACAGTTGATAGGGGCACGCTTTTAGTAAATATTTTTTAATAAATCAACCGAAGTACGAAGAAGTATGTCATCTCACCTCTGGCCATTCTCTCTCTCGCCATGCAGAGCCGCAGCCGCCCTCACACCGCCAGTGAAGTCTCTCAACGAGGAAGCCAGGTCTATCCCCGCGCGCCCGCAGCCCTCGCCGGCGCCCGCGCCGCCCGCGCCGCCCGCGAGCCGCGCCGCGGACACGAGCTGCGCCGTGCACGACGCGGCGGCGCGCGACGCGGTGCGCATCGTGGACGTGGCCCATTCCTCCTGTGGACGAAATTGACAGAAATTTAGTTATGGCCAGATAATGTATAGCTTCATGTAGTTACACAAAATCTCATTGGAACCTTTTGTGTTAACTTCACAACACCGAATTTTAAAACTAACAAAGAGTCTGAGAATAGAGTTAGCGAGGAAATTTATTTATAAAAACTCAATTTGTAGGTTTAAAATTCGTAATTACTTCATTCAGTAAGTTCATTTGGTCTGCTGAGTGAAAACTGTGTCGATAAATATGTATTTAAACAATAGTCACAATTCAGGCGATTTCAAAATATTTTAGCAGGGTTGGTACAAAATATATTCTTTAACACATTTGATGAAACTACAATTTTTTATGAAAAAAAATTGATTTAAATCATGACTTAAATCAAAATGGTTTATTCGTGCCAACCCTGGATTTAAAATGGCTTTAGCTGGCTCCATCACTTTTTTTGACATTGTTTTGCATGACTTTTTTTGCGACTTTAAATTTCTGTTTTTTTCTTTCAATGAGTTCTGCCTAATCCATAACATACCGTCTGGCCAGGTAACGGCCTCAGCTCCGCGGCTTGCTGCAACTCGCTCAGCTCGGCCTGCGAGCTGCGGATGAGCTCGGCAGCCGCGTCCAGCTCTAGGCCTTTGCAGGATATCCTGGCGCGGGTCACTGCGGACCTGGTAGACAGAACATTTATTAAATTTTAAAATTTCTTAGTCAAAAATTGGTTATACATGCATGAAAAGTAAAAACATATTAGTTACTATACTACTTTCGTCGTATGATGATATCCCTGACAGTTCATAATTGTCAATTATAGTGCTGTAACGAATGAATGAAAATTTATTCGAGTTGGCAAAGGAAATGGAATCAGATTTACCGACTTTTAATTTTTAAATAAATTCTTAATAAACGGGTTATGGCTAATAAGTAATAGATTAAAAAGCGGTATCTCAAAAATATTAGTTTAAAAATATCACACAAGGCAGACGCACTAGTACCGATGCGAATGACGTGATTACAAATTACAAAATGGTCGCTCCTATTCATCGATTCTTTGTCGATTCAGTAGTGTCAACACACCATTGAATGGCGTTCCTTTTCACGCATCAGGCGCTGTAAAGATATATTAATTTAATTTCAAATACACACATCAAAAGTGTCTAGGGATCAACATATATTTTTGCAATAACTTTTCTCCTGATTGATATTAATTAAAATTTTCTTTAAGGATTCATCAAATAAAGTGTTTTCGTTTGTCTACAGTAACGATAAACCAAGTCACCTTTGCATTAATAAAGAAATTTGCCATTTTCCTAATAAAGGGATTTTTGACATTTGAACCACTAACATGTTCGAAAAAAAGACTGAAATAACAGTTTTCTTTAAAATTTTATTGGGAAACTTAAACAATTAATAATCCGTGTTTCTACCGCGAACACTAACAACACAAGAACATCGGTTTGGCATACTCAAAATTAGTTCATCCAAATAACGCTGTGGAATGGCCGCCCATGTTCGTTGCAACAACAAAAAAAGGTCTTCTTGCGACTGGATACCCTCCATATTCGGCAGAGCTCTTTTCTGTAGCATATCCCATGCATGCTCAATCGGGTTCAAGCCTGGCGACTGAGCAGGCCAGGGCAGGACATTGATGTTAGCTGCGGCGAGAGTCTGTCTTACAATTCTTGCGGTGTGCGGTCGTGCATTATCATGCATTAACTGAAATAAGGGACCGATTTGCACTTGTAGAGGAACGATGACGTCTGATACAATCGTCTCAGCATAAATTTGAGCGTTGAGGTTGCCTCTGATCCAAATCAACTCAGTTCTTCCGCCGATCTAAATACCCGCCCATACCATGATGGTTCCACCACTATAAGGATGGACTTCCTGGCAGGATTTTAATCGCTGTTGGCGTCCAGGGGTTCTCCAGTGTCGTATACGTCTGGTATCCGGTCTCATACCAAAACGAGACTCATCAGAAAAGCACACGAAACGCCATTGTTCTTCTGCCCAATTTCTGTGTTCAAGAGCCCATTGATATCGAATCCTACGATTGTGCATTGCTATAGGTGGTACCCTTAGCGGTCTTCGGGAATGAAGGTTCACTTCATGCAAGCGGTTTCTGACTGTTTGGTCGCTAATTGAGTTCCCTGAAGAGTGATGAAGCCTCACGGCTAACATCATGGCGGTTATTGTTGGAGCTCTTCGAGTTGTGATTTGAATGTATCGGTCTTGTCTCCGTGTGGTGCAGCGATACCGTCCTCCATGGCGCTCAGCCACGGTACCAGTGCTTCGGTAACGTGTCCAAAGTCGACTGATAACACTCTGACTTGTATTCAGAGCTAAAGCCACAGTACGTTGCCGGGAACCAGCTTCTATCATTCCCACGGCTCTGAGCATTTCTTCCCTGCTTAAATGACGTCGCCGTTCCTTATTAACGTTGGTTTTAATCAGTAGTAGGGAAACAGTAGCACTAATAATGTCTTCAATGCGTTGTATGTTTTTATAGGGAAAATATTGACAGCTGATTTTCATCTTTTACTCGAATTTGATTGACAGTTCCTGTTTCAAATTATGAAATGCACCAAAAAGGATCCATATAAATTTATAAAATCATAAATTTATTACAAAGCCACATCTCAATCTCAAGAAATCCGCATAAAAATGCTTGATCCCTAGACACTTTTGGTGTGTGTACTTCATTTATTAACGGTTAATAATAATAACAATAATTTACTTGATAAGATTTGAAAGAACAATAGTTTTTAATACTTTATAACATTTTATTTTGCCAGTTTTTTTTATTTAGTTTGAAATAGTATGCGTAACGCGGAACAATAAGAGCTGTCAGGCATATCCAATTACAGTGAAAATAGTATAACTAAAACTCTTTTCAGTGAATTTTTTGCCTATGGATTTTATGATAGATAGTAAAATAAAATGTCTTTAAGAAGAATTTGATCATTTTCTTAGATTTTTATTTCATATTATACTTTATGTAATATTAATACATAATGTTTTATTAATTCATTGTAACGGTTCGTTACAGTCTTTATGAATAAGATTAGGAAAATAGAACTTATTACTAACTTATAAACTAAATAAAAACTAACTTAAAAAATATAAATCATAAAACTTATCTCATTTCTTAAATAATAAAAATAAATTAGAATGGGGAAAATTAATGACACAAACTCAGGCGCATTGATTTCGTAATTTCTGTTTACGCGAATGATGAGCGAACGCTGCGTAGAAACAGGTTCGGCCGAGTGTATGAGTTCACCTTATGATATCGTCTCAACAGTCCGAGCGAAGCTATCTAAACGCAAGGACGCACGAACTTTGATTAAAGTTACCTAATCACGACGAACCACGAGTGTCGTTGATTGTTCTTTTTCAACTTTAAATAATTAACAGTGTGTTGTGTTACCCCGATATTGGGGTCCCGGTTCCGGACTACAGTACTCAGTAGAAGGGTGGCCCCTGCACCGCTCTTGTGTAAAGCTGCTGAAAATGACCGCGATATAATCCCGCTACCTGGACATATGCAAACTAGGACGGCCGCGCTCCACCGGACGTCAACGAACAAGGACAGTGGTTTTGATTAGCTTAGGACTTTGTAATTTTTCGGTTGCCAATTACGGATCCACTACCTGGGTTTACCTATTTTTATTTTTAGTAATTATAAACATTTATTTAAAATTATTATTGTATTACTTACCCACCTAATTTTGACCACCTTCCTAAAAGGGTACGGTACATCATGATCAGAAATCAACAACAAAATACTACCATACTTATTTTCTGTCATTTTATCTAAAATTCCGATTTTTACCATTATCTTGACAGTTTGTAACGACTGTCAAAGTAATTGTATAGCTTGTCAAGTAATACAGTTCCTAAGCATACTATAATGTTATATTACCTGAGGTCCGCGCAGTTAGCAGCCAACCGATGCGTGCTGTCGGCGAGGTGTTTGCCCGCGTGGCCCTGCTGCACTGTGGGCAGCACGCCGCGCGACGCCGCGATCACGTGCCCACTCGCCTGGAACAACGGGGATACTCGAATAATAATCATTATTTATTTGCTCTATACACATCCCTATCTACTAAAACCCGGGTAGGTAGGGTTTTCGCAGCCGGAACTACGGGTCTGGCTGTTAGGATCAGGGTACCACGGGTGTTGGGGGTCCCAGCTCTGCCTTTGTTAAGGTAGGCCCCAACTTGGAGTTGGATTCGTGGTGGCATGTGGTTAGTTGCAGAGGTGGGGCATGTTCGTCTGCTCGGTAGTGTGTACTGAGCGTCCCTCCTCGCGCGCAACGAGTATCTAAATTCACTGGTCTAGGGCTTTGGGCCGCTAAGTGTTTAGATGCGGGGTTAGTGAGGAACCCTTATAGCGGCTTGCCGCTCCTCCGGTAGTTGCCTGGATAGCAAGGAGATGGGTATCCGCTAGATTGCCCATCCGGCCACCCTGCTGTAGCTAAGGGTAGATGTACGGCAGTGCATCGAGATGTGAGCGTGCTTTACAGCTCCGGCACCATTCTGGAGAAATGGTAGTTAGCTTCTCTGACGTGCCTAGCGGGGATTGAAGCCGCTAGCGTTCTTTGGATGCGCGTGGTGAGCGACTATAACTGCTCCGGTACCATTCTGGATAAATGGGAGTGGGTAATGCCACGGGCTACTCGCCTATGAGTACCATATTGTGTAATGCATTGTGCGTTGTGCTTTATGGCGGCAGGACCTACCGCAGATGGTCCCTGGTACACTGTGCTAGGAATAGTGTGCCTTTCTGCATAACCGCGAGGTTGGTCGGGGGGTCACTAAAATAAATCTCAGTAGTTTTGGGAAAGGGACTTGCTCTATACACATATAAAGTTATACAAATGTAAAAACTAAAATGTACATAGACCCTCTAAGGGTGTTGCGAAGACATCTTACAAAACCTCAAATTGAAATATAATTCAGTACGACCCCAAAACTACAATAGGTGTACCAAGGTAATTAAATAGTAATAGTTAACACAATAATATTACTTGTTAATACTTGGCGACCTGCACCGCAAAATCCTATTGGCCATGCAATGTCTTTAAACTCTAGGTTTTGATATTTTGATTGTACAAACAAAAAGCAAATGATCCATACGTTCTTAATGAAATGAAATTAGTTATACGTTTCCAAAGTTTACAAGATATATAATGCCGACAAACGGATGTACAGTTTGGCAGAAAACAAAGTTATGCATCACTTGTAATTTTTATGGTTTAATAATAGTACATTATGATATAAGTGCGGTAAGTTGAAAATTACAGCCGAGGCGATATTGCTAGCCCGAGCCGTAGGCGAGGGCTACAAGAAAGCAGAGGCTGTAATTATCAAAGCGCACGTATGTCATACGACGTTTTATAACATATTTGCGAGGAAATAAATAAAACTCGGACTTTCTTAAACGAATGAATCTATAATCACTTGTTAAAGCATTATAAAAATGTTTACTTGTTCACAAATTAGCGATGCGCGCGCATCAGCGCTTTTTTTAAGGCAAAGGCATAAAAAACAGCCAGTATTACTGATAAAGTAAATTAATATTTTTATTAAGATAAATGGTTGTAATTTATTGTCAAAATTAATTAAATCAAAGAATTAAATGTTTATTTATTATATTTAATGTTCCAAAGTTAATTTTATTCATAAAATGTTGACCGCTTTTCTGACATAAAAACTCTTTACTAAGATTTAAAAAAGTACCGTTCGTTTTAGACGGAGCATCTTGATAAACCGTGCGTTTAACATTACAATAACGCACAAGTGCGTAATGAGATACAATACGATATTGAAATTGGTGAAATAAGAGACCCTTTACGAGCAAACATGTTATAAAAAAAAATACAATTAGACTAGATTAGTGATAGGTACATAAATTTATTACTTATTCCAAATGAATATTGCATAATTTTAGACAAGAGCTTTGAAAAGAAAACGCGTCTTTAATGGTTTTCAGTCACTTTTATTTTATTTTAATTCGATAAAACATAACTAAACATTTTAATATTTATAATTATACGTATTGCAATTGCAATCCTAGTTGTCGGGCTAAATTGGTAACGAGTCAGCTAGTTTATATTTCACTCTAAATTTGATTTTATTCAAGAGTGACCCAACTGTATGGTAACACTATTACGACAGCGTATTCCCATTTAAAAGGCAAGCAACGCATCGGTGACACCTCTGGTGTTGCAGTTGTCAATGAGCGGAGGAGATTCTGAGGATCATTCTGAGGTTCTCATAACACATACCTGCAAGAAGGAGTCAGAAGAAGAGATGAGGTCGAGATGCGCGGCCGCCGCCGCGGGCCGCGCCGCCGACGCCTGCGCCGCGTCCAGGACGCGAGGGATTTGTTCTCCGAGCGATTTGCACTCTTGGAGAAGGGTTTCCTGGTAAATGGAAACGATATTTAACAACTTAATCATAAAAACTCACTTTTAAACTACTTTAAGTATTGCACTCATTAGGAAAAAAATTGACAGCACTGAAGTTATTTTTTATTTGGTTTTAATTATTATTTTAATTTGGTTTTTCCTTGGAGTGTAAATGACTTGACTTATTTTTAAATTATTTTATTATTGTATATATTTTATGTAAACTATTTCAATGTGTACTGTGTGTCAGAAATGAAGTGTTTTTTTGAAGAAAGGCTTAGCAGTACTTTAGTCACAGCAAAACTCGTAAAACTGATATAAAATGAATAATCTGGTAGTCCAAATTAAGGCAAAAGTGATTTTAACACATTCCCTATAAGACATGTTAAATGTTTTGGTATAATAAATATGATTTAGCTGCAAATGGTAGTTTACAATGAAATCTTAAAAATAATTGTGATTTCCTTCATTTGTAGGGTTTCGGAAAAGCTAAATGTAATTAAATAACTATTAACGTACTACCGTCTATTTAATTTTATTTTTTTCTCACCTGTGAATATTTATTGGTGTTGTACTGCGTAGCGTTATGCGCTGACGTTACCATCTGTGTTGCGCTGGAGGCGGCGTTGCGAGCGCTCTCCTATGAAGTAAAATAACAAATAAATCATTTTTTTTTCAGACAAATTCAGCTCGTGGGAAAAAAAACACCACTACTGTTTAGTCTGAGAGCGTGAAGCGCTCCAAGCAAAGATCATTGAAAATTCATTCTAAATCATTCGGAAAATGTGGTAATCTGAAGATCTGTAAAATGTTATTGCAATAATTATATACACATTCTTGTTTTAAAAAAAAAACTCTGATTGAAATATTATAATTTTATGAAAGCAATGGTGGAGTCAGTCACTGCTCTCACTGCAACTCGCACTCACCACTCGGAACTAGGTACCCGTAATCAATTTCATTTATGAAGTTTGGTAACATAATATAACACGTACCTGTAACCTGGCGACTTGCGAGCCAATGATGTCCTGTCCTTGCGCGTAGTCCGCCGTGATGTACCTCACTTCTTCAGCCGCTTTACGTAACGCCTCTTGCTTCTCACGATCCTGCACGGAAACAAAGCAATATTGTCGTAAAGATAATTTGTAAATTCTAGAAGATGAAAAAAAACTTTAAACCTATTGAAGAACGAAACCGGTGAAATTTAAAGATTAGGGGTCTGTGTTCTTGTAATATTAACAGAAAAAACCTGTCTAGCGCGTTCTTAATTAACAATTTCATTGTAAAGTAAAGTAGAAATAAAGTAAAAAATATCTTTATTTATAGACTTATAAAAAGTACTTATGTCAAGTCAAATAGAAAAAAAATATAGCAAAAATATACTAGATAAAAATCAACTTACATATGATATTATGATAATAAATATCATAATTTAACATAATGTGACTACCACCGGTTCGGAGGTTGTTTCCGATCGAGAAGACTCCGGCAAGAAACTCAATGGTTACTCTTTTCAATCTTGTATAAAAATACACAAAAATTTAATTGACAGAGTAAGTCAAAACAAAAAAAATGTGCAGATAGGTTTTTTCAGGCCATTTAACATTACTTTGACAGAAAGAAAATTGCGTAAAAGTTTTCTTTTTCATGTGATATAACTACAAATGACGTACTTTTGTACATATATTTCCATTTGATCTAAGGATCTTACAAAGTTTAATGACTTTAGGTCAAAATATGCGACATTATTGATCGTGGAATTTTGTTTGCGTATACTTAGTGCTCTCATATCAAATCACGGAGACTAATATATCATTCCTCATATCAATATAGGTACAAACAAACTCAATATAAAATGTGTCAAATACAAGAACAATAAATAAAAACACATTAAATATATAAATATGCGCCAGGCAACACACCTCTTGTAAACCACTTTATAGTTGGACCGTAGTCCGTACCATGTAGCTTACTTACCAAAGAAGGTACTAATATTGGAATTTAGCAATCCAGCATAGACAACAGAAATTAACCATACGTACAGGACAGGTTACTTTTTTTTGAGGTATTTAGTTGTGAATTAAAAAATGGAATATTGGATGAAAAATTGTTTGTTTTTTGTTCTTGATTTTCTATAAGTTTTTGTTATTTTATAGTGTGCAATTAAAATTAATTTAAGTAACCTACATAATTATAAAGGCAATTCCGATTCTAAAATTCTGAAACTAATAAATTAACCTATAAAAATATTTGTTAATTCAATAACAATAACTGAGCAATAAAAGGCTCAGCTGCCATCACGTGCGCCGTGCGACTGACCTGCGGCTCGGAGGCGCAGCGCCGCGCCGCCTCCACCATGCGCGCGGTGGCGTCGGCCAGCAGCTTGGCCGCCGCCAGCAGCTTGCGCTGCGCGCCCGACGGCTGGCTCTCCGCTTCCGTCTGCACATAAGTAACGTGAACAAACAACGCACACAACAAATAGACACATTTTTTCATCATGTTTGGTCGTTATATTTAATAAGTAAATTGTAAATCTGTTTTTGGCTTTGAGTTTAATATTTAAAGGTTGTGGATATTATTTCAACAAATAAATATAGGATATCACACATCAAAATTAACTGACCACAACTATAGTACATTGTTCACCGAGAGGAGAAAGAGACCGATTACCGTCGAGGGTGTCGTTTTGTCTTTAAAACACCCGAGATCGGGAATCGCACTTTCTCTCGAGTGATACATAGTGCTTTATACTACACCTACGAGGAAAATAAAAAACTAAATCTTTACTAATTGAAATTTATATTGAAATTGTTGCAGTTAGTGAAGCTTAATGTAACACTTTTTCCATTAATGTTTGTTTCAACTGCGGCGGAGTTAAAAAATCTTCATCATCACTATCACTACTTATCATTTTGATAGTTTTATTTTACTTTCTACAAAAACTGAATCCTCAAACAACACACAAATTGAAAATGGCGCCAATGGCGTCTGCAATTTTCACATGTTCTTTTTTCAAATTGTTTATCCTGCCGCCGCAGGGTCACACTGCCAGCCCGACACCATCCGACACACAGCTAGTGGCCAGTGTCATTTTGCGCACTTGGAGATATAAACTCACTGTAAAAACTTTTTGGCTTTTGATATTTAGATTACCGGCGCATAGTCTTACCCAAAATTAAAAAAGAAAAACCACGTAAGAAATGGATTTTCATACACTTTTCTCTCCCGCTCAGATGCGTTTTCTCCCCGCATATTTGTTCGATATGCAATGACGTACTTTCTACCGTAAATTTGATAAAGTATCAAGGTACTTTCCGAGCAGGTGTAGTATAAAATAAATAAATCAACTAACCAGAGCCATACCGGCCGGCTATGGGTTTCAGAGGAAGAAGGTTTATCGGAAATCTTTAAAAGATGCCCAAAAATTACGAAAGTGGAAGTGTAATTTTCCACACATCCATTTTTTTATTTTAAATTTATTAAATTTATTTTTATTTACTTATAGGTGAATAGGAATTTTCTGGGTACGCGTGCACCATCATCGGCCTCGTCATCGCTAACCACCAGAAGAGACTGAGGCCAAACGCAAACCCATTAAAAAACATATTGCGAGTTTCCATCCTACTTTTTTAGTTAGAAATATAAGAATTTTCGTAGCTTGAGTACCAAATTTGTATGCCTTGTTTTTAGAGTTGATAAGAATTAGAACTTTATTGAACATTAAAGGATGTTCATTTTTAACTCCATTTTTATTCGAGTCCATTATAAATAGAACGAGATTCTTGACATAATATAAAAGTGGATAATTGTGTTTTGTTGGTAATCAGGTCAAACAATAAACCTACAAAATAGGTTTATTTACCAGTTTATACATTCACCTATTAACTTTATTTACCTTAATGTTAGTAATGAGATGCGCAGTGGCCTGCCCCAGCAGCCGCGCGTGGCGCACCATCTCGGTGGCGTCTCCGGAGTCCACGACCCGTTCCGAAGCCGTGATCACCGTCTCCACTGTGCGCTCCGTCACGGACGCTTGCGCGTGACGTTCTATTGGAAAAGGATAAAATAAATAATAATTATTAGACATAGAAAAGAGCAACCTGTCACTAAGTTACTACATGTCGAGTATGTACAGGCAAAAGCATAAATATCTATAAGTTTCTAAGGCTTCAATAATATTAGCTACAAATATCTTTACCGGCAAACTACGTGGGCAACAAATGTCTGGCCATGCCGCCCCCGCCAGGCACCGGCAGAAGAGGTCGACCCAAGAAGCGGTGGCCCGACGTCGTCAAGGGTAACATGCGTGCCAACAGACTCACCACTGAGGATGCACAAGACCGCGCGAAGTGGGCCAAGGAAATAAGAAAGGCGGACCCTGGGACCCCCCACACCAGTGTAGGTTCACAACCGGGATAGACCGCACGGATGACGATGATCTTTACAAGAGTAAGTTCATGCTCTTTGCTGACTAGTATAGATATTTTGTTCAGATATTTTCGAAGCTTTTTAAATAGATATTAATTATTACTGCTTAATTAATTAACTAATAATAAGATGATCCTGCAGTCATACTGTTATGCAGTTTTACGGGACAAAATGTATTTCCAAATTCTATGTTTTTAATAAATAAATAGAATAGTGTAGAGATATTTATGCTTTTGACTGTACGTCACGTCAAACACGTCTTATCGGCAGTTATCAAATTTTGCTGGTATAACTTTGTAAGTTGATAGAAAAAACACATGTTTCTCAACTTATTTCTTTAGAAACTTAACAATTTATAGGAGCTAGTTGCTTAGTAGTTAAAAGATTTAGTAAATTAGTACATAGTTTTGATCATGCATTGAAATGTATGGAACTAATTTTTTTTTTTCATTTTTTTAGCAATTTAATAGCATGGGTAAATGAAAAAATAAGTTTATCAGCTATCACATATATATATATATATATATATCATATAATAACACAGAATAGATATCATATAATACACTATAACTTGTTTAGGCTTAATAATTGACCAGCACTTAAATTGGAAAGGACATATCGACTTCATTTGTCACAACCTAGAGCGATACGTGTATGCACTGAAACGTCTGCGGCAAACCGTTTCAACCGAGGCTGCTTTAACAGCCTATCACGGGTACGTGTCCTCCGTTCTAAGTTACGGTATTATTATGTGGGGAAATTCAGTAGAATTTGAAAGAGCGTTTAGGCTTCAGAAAAAATGTTTAACGGCCATTTGCGACATGGGATTCTTAGACAGTTGTAAGCCGTTATTTAGAAAACTAAACATTTTAACACTACCCGGTCTATACATAAAAAACATTTGCTGCCTTGTCAAATCACACCCGCACTACTTTCAAAACCATACTGAAGTATCTCGCAGACGACCTAGGAAACAATATTTACATTTATTACACAAACCTCCTAGTCAATGCTACTTAAATAAACAAAATGCATATAATATGTGTCTTCTCCTATTTAATAAATTACCTAAATCATTAAAAAATCTTGAAGGTCATCAATTTAACAAAACCCTAACAAAATGGCTACTTGATAAATGTTTTTATAATTTGAAAGAATACCTGTATCATGATCTAGATTTTGTAGTATAATTTACTGTCTTTGTAGTTTTAACTTATTTTTATTTTGTACTTAACTAAGTTAGTTTAGTATAGGAATATACAGCTAGTGTTTTAATTTTACAAGACTGGGTTGAATACTCAAGTTAATTAGTGTATATTTCAAATTTTATTTTACTTATTTACTATGTGTAAGTACATTGAAATGTAGATAAGTTAAAGTTTTTATTGTAAAATAGTTTTGAATATAGTACCTACCTAACGCTTTGCTACTGTTTGTGTGATTAAGCAAAAAAAATATTATTTGATTTTTTATGGTACTTGCATAAATATGTAATACTAGCACGATTATCAAATGTTTTAGTCGTATGTACTCGTAGTACGAATAATTTGCACGCCTGCCTGCAGGCCGAATACACCGTCCAGACATTGTTTTACCATCGTTTTTCTCAATGTATTCTTAGCAAATAAATGATTTACTTACTTACTTACTATCAGGAAATAGTTTACTTGGGACCTCCTATCAGCTTGAGCAATCCAGCTTGGTACTGGAGAGTAGTATGCTTGTTCCTAAGACACTTACCAAGAGTACAGTGAGCCAGGAGCCGGTCCAGCTCGTCAGTGACCCGCTTAGCCGCTTCAGGCAGCCGGTGCGTGTTGGCGGCAACAGGAGGAGCCGCCGAGAGTAACTTCTCGACGGCGCTCGAGACCGCTCGGGCCGCGTTCACGACTTGCTCGCGGCAGGCTTGGCTGTGGAGGGTTGGGGCTACCACCTGTTACGAACATTGATTGATCATTAAAAAAAAGGTCTCACTATTCGTCTAATGAAATGTTTATTTAAGGCCCAAATATAGTATTTATTTATCTTGTAAGACAAGTTTTGTATAAAAATTTGATAAGAGAGCGATGATTCTTTAAATACACACATCAAAAGTGTCTAGGGATCAAGCATTTTTATGCGGATTTCTTGAGATTGAGATGTGGCTTTGTAATTATTTATGATTTTATAAATTTATATGGATCCTTTTTGATGCATTTCATAATTTGAAACAGGAACTGTCAATCAAATTCGAGTAAAAGATGAAAATCAGCTGTCAATATTTTCACTATAAAAACATACAACGCATTGAAGACATTATTAGTGCTACTGTTTCCCTACTACTGATTAAAACCAACGTTATTATGGAGCAGCGACGTCATTTAAGCAGGGAAGAAATGCTCAGAGCCGTGGGAATGATAGAAGCTGGTTCCCGGCAACGTACTGTGGCTTTAGCTCTGAATACAAGTCAGAGTGTTATCAGTCGACTTTGGACACGTTACCGAAGCACTGGTACCGTGGCTGAGCGCCATGGAGGACAGTATCGCTGCACCACACGGAGACAAGACCGATACATTCAAATCACAACTCGAAGAGCTCCAAAAATAACCGCCATGATGTTAGCCGTGAGGCTTCATCACTCTTTAGGGAACTTAATTAGCGACCAAACAGTCAGAAACCGTTTGCACGAAGTGAACCTTCATTCCCGAAGACCGCTAAGGGTACCACCTATAGCAATGCACAATCGTAGGATTCGATATCAATGGGCTCTTGAACACAGAAATTGGGCAGAAGAACAATGGCGTTTCGTGTGCTTTTCTGATGAGTCTCGTTTTGGTATGAGACCGGATACAAGACGTATACGACACTGGAGAACCCCTGGACGCCAACAGCGATTAAAATCCTGCCAGGAAGTCCATCCTTATAGTGGTGGAACCATCATGGTATGGGCGGGTATTTGGATCGGCGGAAGAACTGAGTTGATGTAAATGCATGATAATGCACGACCGCACACCGCAAGAGTTGTAAGACAGACTCTCGCCGCAGCTAACATCAATGTCCTGCCCTGGCCTGCTCAGTCGCCAGACTTGAACCCGATTGAGCATCCATGGGATATGCTACAGAGAAGAGCTCTGCCGAATATGGAGGGTATCCAGTAGCAAGAAGACCTTTTTTTGTTGTTGCAACGAACATGGGCGGCCATTCCACAGCGTGATTTGGATGAACTCATTGTGAGTATGCCAAACCGATGTTCTTGTGTTGTTAGTGTTCGCGGTAGAAACACGGATTATTAATTGTTTAAGTTACCCAATAAAATTTTAAAGAAAACTGTTATTTCAGTCTTTTTTTCGAACTTTAATGTTAGTGGTTCAAATGTCAAAAATCCCTTTATTAGGAAAATGGCAAATTTCTTTATTAATGCAAAGGTGACTTGGTTTATCGTTACTGTAGACAAACGAAAACACTTTATTTGATGAATCCTTAAAGAAAATTTTAATTAATATCAATCAGGAGAAAAGTTATTGCAAAAATATATGTTGATCCCTAGACACTTTTGATGTCTACTATCTACTCCGAACATAAATATCTAGTTCATTACAAGTGATATTTCATGAAAACATAATACTAATCAGTATTTAAAATCTGATATGGAAAGTAATGTGAGTAAAACAAATAGCTATTTGTTACTGTTCGGGCTTTGAACGCTTTGACTGGCTGAAAGTCAACTACACACTGGTTTTACCTAAAATGCTTCATAAATTATTCATAAATATACCTATATTATAAAGAGGAAAGATTTGATTGTTTGTTTTTTTCTATTGAGCTCAGTAGTTTCTTACTGATCCGATCATGAAAATTCATTACCTGACAGAAAGCTAAACTATTTAGGAGTGATATAGGTTATATTTTATTATGATTGCACAAAAAATTCAGTGAAAAATAATATTAATGTAAATCAAGTCGGAGAAAAGCGGGCGAGATTTGATAAAGGATACCAGCGGTGAAACATTTGACTGAACCAAGTCTGTTGGGGCAGCTCTTGATGAATAATTATAAGATTGTTTAATTCATTAACTTTTCAGCGGCATTATTTTTGTTCCATTACAACCTGAAAACCGGATTTATACCTTTTTTTTTTTAATAGTGCCCGTCAAGATGACCTCACTCCACCTGATGGAAAGCGGTCGTGAGGTCCAGATATGAGGCTGACAAGCACAATAATGCAAAGCAATCACTGAGCTGGTCATGTTCATCTTGAAGTCCTGCAAAAATGCCTTTTCGGGCCCCGCTTGAAGACCCCGGGACTATAAGAGGAAGGAAACACATGCGCTGGGAAAGCGTACCACATCTCGATGGTTCGACAAAGGAAAGAGTCACCGAACCTGGCCTGTGTGTGGATGGATGGATACCCTGCTACAGAAGCCCTTACCTTAGCACAGGCGACCAGCTGACTGGTAGCCAGCGCGCAGTTGGTGGCGGCGGCTATGATGTTGTTCTGCAGCGGCAGGTCGTCGCGACAGGCCGCGGCCACGTTCTTGGCCTTGAGCACCAGCGCCGCCGTGGTGTTGGCCACGGCCTTAGCCAGGGAGAGCAGGATGTCCTAGGGGAAATATACTCATTTAATCACTCGATCGATCTTTCTGCCTTTTCTTATTATATTTCCCTTCTTCAGCCGCCGGAATCTGGTGCTATATAACGCTTTTCAAAATTGTTTAATTAATTAAAATGCATATTATGTAAAACAATATTGCAGCGCTTTATATTTCATCACTTTTACACAGCCTAACTCGTTCTCCTGTATAAATTTCTCTGCCCGTGAGAGATCGCTTTCAATTACAGATGAATAAAGTCTGTCGATTTCGATTGATCAAATAGCCAAGTAACTTTGGCAGTGACAGAGCTGTCACATTGAGAATGACATTTGGTATGACATGCCACTCTTCTTAAATTCCTTTACCTTAGTCAGGCAACTACTATTTTTCTAGTTTTTTTGGCCTAATAATTCCACAGCAAGATGCATAATATCGTCTCTTGCTAATTTGTTTTGAAAACGAAAATTAATGACAAGGCCTAAATATCGAAAATATCTTGTAATTATAACAACCTTTCCCATTGTGGTTATTTACACTTAAGGGCCCCGATTTAATGTGTGCTTTGTAAAATGGCTATGGTAACGGCAGGGCAGGGGGTGCTAGGAATCCCCGGGTAAGATCCGGCTGCCAACAACGACGACTTGACCTGGCAACATATAACACGCGCACACTGAGGCTCGACGCGAAGCTTATAGAGTTGGAAGAGGTAATTAGTAAGTTACATTGGGATATCATTGGGTTATCTGAAGTCCGAAGAGAGGGGGAGGACTCGATAATCCTGCAATCCGGTAACTTACTATACCACCGGGAGGGCGACCAACAGTCCCTAGGTGGTGTCGGGTTCATCGTCCACAAATCCCTTGTCAACAACGTGATTACTATCGGAAGTGTTTCGAGCAGGGTAGCGTACCTGATACTCAGAATATCGAAACGATATTCGCTGAATGTCATTCAGGTCTACGCTCCGACCTCAAAGCACGACGATGTCGAAGTGGAGGCTATGTATGAGGAGATCTCTAAAGCCATGCATAGCTATAAAACCCACTACACGGTTGTGATGGGGGATTTTAATGCAAAGTTGGGGCAACGTTGCGGTGATGAGTTGAGAGTGGGGCAATTTGGATTTGGGCAACGGAACAACAGGGGCCAGATGCTGGCAGACTTCATGGAGAGGGAGAACCTCTTTATGATGAACTCCTTCTTCAAGAAGCCCGTAAGTCGCAAATGGACCTGGATCAGTCCGGACGGTAGAGTCAAAAACGAGATCGATTTTATCATGTCGACGAAGAAGCATATATTCAATGATGTCACTGTGATCAACGCTGTTAAGACAGGAAGCGATCACCGCATGGTCAGAGGCACATTGAATATCGACCTAAAGCTTGAGAGAGCGCGACTGATAAAATCCACGCTCCGACCAATACCGGCTCAAATTCAAAACCCCGAGTGCTTTCAGCTCGAGCTTCAAAACCGCTTCGAAGCCCTTGAGAACAGCATCGATGTGGACGATCTGTACAACATGGTGGTGGATACTGTCCGTACGGTAGGGTCCAAGCACTTTAAAACCCGCCGTCCCAAATCAAAGAAACTCTCCAGTCAGACTCTCCTACTCATGGATCAGAGAAACGAAATGAAGCTACAGAACTCAGCGGATGCCCATCGTTATCGGCAACTCAATAGACAGATATCTAAGTCTTTGACGAGCGACCTTCGCCAATTTAATACCCAGCGTATTAAAGAGGCAATTGAGCGGAATAAAGGCTCCAAAGTGTTCGCCAGAGATCTGTCTATTGGGCAAAGCCAATTGACGAGGCTGAAAACTGAGGCAGGTAGCATCATTTCGTCAACACCTGAAATCCTGAGGGAGATTGAGAGTTTCTATGGACAGTTATATTCCACGCAAACACCTGTTGAAAGCAAGGCTAAAGATCCTAGAGCCAAGCTTACCCGACACTATACCGAAGATATCCCGGACGTCAGCCTGTACGAGATTAGGATGGCTCTCAAGCAGCTTAAAAACAACAAGGCGGCGGGTGGTGACGGAATCACAACCGAGCTCCTGAGAGCGGGCGGTAAGCCGATACTTAAGGTCCTCCAGACGCTCTTCAGTTCTGTCATCCTCGAGGGAAAAACGCCAAAGGCATGGGGCAGAGGCGATGTGATGCTGTTCTTCAAGAAGGGTGACAAAACTCTCTTGAAGAACTACAGACCCATCTCGCTTCTGAGCCATATCTATAAGCTGTTTTCGAGAGTCATTACGAATCGTCTCGCTCGCAGGTTTGACGACTTCCAACCTCCCGAACAAGCAGGGTTCCGAAAAGGCTATAGTACCGTAGACCACATTCATACGCTGCGGCAAGTTATACAGAAGACCGAAGAGTATAACTTGCCACTTTGCTTAGCGTTCGTGGACTACGAGAAAGCCTTTGATTCGATTGAGACCTGGGCAGTACTGCAGTCTCTCCAAAGGTGCCAAATAGACTACAGGTACATTGAGGTGCTAAGGTACTTATACCAGAACGCCACCATGTCGGTCCGATTACAGAACCAGAGCTCAAATCCGATCCAACTACAGCGAGGCGTGAGACAAGGAGACGTTATTTCTCCGAAACTGTTCACGGCTGCGTTGGAGGATATTTTCAAGCTTCTGGACTGGAAAGGACGCGGCATCAACATCAATGGCGAATACCTAACACACCTGCGATTTGCCGATGATGTAGTTCTTATGGCTGAGACCTTGGAAGACCTGAACATAATGCTCGAAGATCTCGGTAATGCTTCTCAAAGAGTGGGTCTTAAGATGAACATGGACAAAACAAAACTCATGTTGAATGCCCATATTGCACCCGCTCCAGTTAACGTTGGGAACATTACACTCGAAGTTGTTGACCACTATGTTTACCTGGGACAGACAGTCCAGCTAGGTAAGTCCAACTTCGAGAAAGAGATCTCTCGTCGAATCCAGCTCGGATGGGCAGCGTTCGGGAAGCTCCGGCATATATTTGCGTCCGAAATACCTCAGTGTCTCAAGACAAAAGTCTTTGACCAGTGTGTGTTGCCAGTAATGACCTATGGGAGCGAGACGTGGTCCCTTACTATGGGTCTCATAAGAAGGCTCAAGATCACCCAGCGAGCAATGGAGAGAGCGATGCTTGGTATTTCCCTGCTCGATCGAATCAGAAATGATGAGATCCGCAGGAGAACAAAAACAACCGACATCGCTCGAAGGATTGCATCGCTGAAGTGGCAGTGGGCGGGACACATAGCGCGGAGAACCGATGGCCGTTGGGGCGGAAAGGTTCTCGAATGGCGACCGCGTACCGGACGACGTTCCGTGGGCAGGCCCTCTACAAGGTGGACCGACGATCTGGTCAAGGTCGCGGGAAGCCGCTGGATGCGGACAGCGCAGGACCGATCGTTGTGGAGATCCTTGGGGGAGGCCTATGCCCAGCAGTGGGCGTCGTTCGGCTGAAATGATTTGTAAAATCAAGATATTTAGGGCTATTCATCAATTACGTAAAAAGATTTCGAGGCTTATAATGTTTAGCAATTTTTAGCAATAGCTCTTCTATGTTTTTCTTCATATTTCATTGTAATATTTGTACAATCTGAAGTGATCACTAAACTTCTTTCAACAAAGGGACGTTGCCTAATATTATACATTGATAGCCCCTAGGAGGATGATATATACAGGGTATGTTAGTAGTTAAAATGGTAGTCAGGATTCTACTAGACTGGGGAGACAGTGTGTGCTTGTATTGATCAATAGAAATGAAAAAAATACATATCGATTCAGTGCATTTTATCTCGCCAGCGCTATGAGTGCAGGCCAGGCTTTTACATTCTCAAAAATCTCCCTCATTCTAGTGAAATCTGTTATATTTGTCACTACATTTACTTTGTGCAGACTGTTAGTCAAAAATAAAAACTCAATTTGATTGAAAGCAAATGTATTAACAAAAATAACCATAACCAGCAACATGGCAGTCAATGTTATAAGTAACCGAAACCAGAAAAGCCCGAATTCTATATTCCACTAAAACAGTTTTAGCAAAAAACCTGCTATTTTGTCAAAATATGACAATTAGTAAAATAATGTGACAAACTCAAGGGTCAGTTTCACCATCTACTCTATAAGGCAACCAAAAAGAAGTTTGTTTTTAATGGTGAAGATTGATAGTTTTCTAGCAGAATTTAGGATCCGGGCGTTAACCTATAACTAAATTATACCAGGTAAGTACAATGACAAATTAAGAGTAACAAAAATATACTTTCTTACTAAATTAGACTTGTGAGAGATTTATGTAGATTTTCGGAATTATTTTTACCTTAAAAAAAAACACATCAAAAATATTATGTAAGTGTAATGTTATTATTGGCGTAACTTTGTATGAAAAACCAAATATATTTTTTTATACTCGTAATCGTAAGTAACCACAGAGTTTTGTTGGTATATGTATACTTTTGCACTAGCGAATAACGCTATCATTACATAATCAGACAATCAGTCATTCAAAGCATTTCAACTGCCTTCACTTGATTTTTAAACTTGATCAGACTATACTTTTGCACTTTCATAAATAGGTATATTTACTTTAAAAAAACTATATATTATTGGCACATGTTTCGATTGCATTTTAAAAATATGACAAGAACTTTTTTTTGTACTCAAATGTCACAGATTAATTTCATTGTATATCAATAACGATTAATAACGATGTTTTAATATATTAGTCGTAAAATTATGTACAATGTTAAAAAAAATTAAATTAAAAACCAAAACCAAAATTAAAAACTTATAACTTAAAATTAGCTGTAAAATTTTGATAGTTGGATCGAAAGTAATACTGATCTGTTTAGGAAAGCCTTAAATCTTTTTAGTTTTAAGTAAGATTTTAGCCTGTTTTTGTTAAAACCAATTAATTCTTTGTGATCTTAATTTTGGTCATTACCAATATACACAGGCGTTATTTATTAAAGCTGTCTTAAATTAAAAATAAACAAAAATATACGACTAGATTAGTGAAGCCTTACAACGACGTTAACAAATGTATATGTTAAGTAAACAATAACAAAATTAAACAATGTCTAGACGACAGGCAGCGTATGTTGACTAATTGAAACTGGCTCGTGGCATGAATTTTATTACTGTATTTTGGACTAGATTTTTGGTAAGACTAGACCATTTCACTAGATTTTTAAAACAATCTTTTTAGATATAACAACCCGCCGATTATGAAAACGAAAAAGCCGAAAGTGTCTTGTTATAATTTGTCCAAACATTTATTAATTACTGATAATGTAAAAACAGAGTAAAGGTATTTGACTGGTCGAAATAATCATTTTAAACTGCATCGTGGCAATCCCAAAGAAAAATATATAAATACATTTCTATTGTTATCGCGATGACCGTGCACTGGCTTGAAGTGCCCACTGAGTTTCAAATCTGACAAATTATGGGCAACAACTATTTCCAAAAGTTTCAGTTCAAATATGAATTTTAGTTCGTTTTTGATTCACTATCACTATGCACAGAGAAACTATCACTATACACAGAGAAAAGTATAGTTTTTGCTATTATTTAGCAGTCGCAAAAAAATATTTTCAGAATTTTCTGCTCTCGATCTTCATGTGCCACCCTGTATCATATCACGCGCACCTGTCGTCTAAGCTATAACTAACTATTAAATAAATAATTGTCATTTTGCAGTCTTTTTCCTTACAGTTTTGTCTTTATTTCAAAGACTGACAACAAATACATTTCATGTAGATGCAATTAGTCGACAATGTTTATATCTGTTTTTTAACTATCAGCTGTAAAACATTATAGCCACAGCATATTTTTGAAGGGATGTACATCATTGTGTTTCGTTTTACAACTCCACATTTGTAACAGTCTTTTTTCTTCACTAAATACAGTGAATAAAGAGAACAGACGTATTTGTGATTATATGCATAAATAATTCAAACTAAAACTGAAATATCTTTATTTAAAAAGACCTGATAAGTGCTTTTAAATAGGCTAAAAATATACTAATTGTTGCTAATTGCATCTATATGGTTCAAAAGTTACAACAGAAGCTGAAAGTCAACAGATATAGTACAAAAGTCAACATAAAATAAACAAAATACAACAGCGAAACATATAGTTCCAAATAGAATCGAAAAAAATATTATTGTCATGCTTTTTACACATCCACAGTATAAACTTAAAGACAAAAGACAATCAGAACAAAACATTAAATTGTTAAATAGGAGTGTAGAATATAGCACCAGAGTATAAGTTCATTCTAAATAAAAAATTGTATCCCCGTTTATAAGGAGTTTTCAGAGTTATATTATATTATATAACACTACTTTATGCATTATTTTAAAAGGACCAAAATATTATCTAACGGTATGTAGCTTGCTTTTTCATCATTTGTCACAAATCCTAAGTAAGTATCTTAGCTTCTTTAAAATTGTTATTTTAACATCATTCACATCATCTCAAAACAATTCTCATCCGTCGAATTTGCATTCGCTCCCTCACACACATCTTTTGGCAAGAAACACTGCACCAAAAGAGCGAACATCACTATTATCAGCGACAAAAAGAACAAAATATTCAGCCAATTCTCCTTCCAAATTCTTTTTACTTCCAACTCTAGACAAACACAGTTCGGGCAACATTTTTGCTCAGTTCTTGGGCATTTGCGACGACAGAACTCGCAAAAACCTCTAATAAACTTATCGCCGGTGGATTTGAAGGTTGGGTTATAGAAAATTCGAATTTCTGTCTTCCCAGCTGGAGTTTCTTTTGCATTGTTCAATTCAACAGTAGTCTTCCTATCATGAGATTCTGTTGTGAAAAACTTCTCGCTTCGTTTTATGAAGGATTCTATGTCAGAATTTTTCTTGTGAAGTTCGTTTTTAGTGAAACTAGCTTCAGCATTTTCCATAAATGTCTCTGTCGTTGTAAGTACTCTATTGTACTTGTCTAAATTCAGGAGTTTCATGCTCAAAGATCCTGAAACCTTCACGTCCGGGCCTGTTTTGGTAACATCATTACGAATGCTGTGGCATTCTATCTTTTTGTCATTGAAACGATTGAACCGATCATTTATTTCATTTTTATCATTAGCAGAATAAGTATTTTTATTAATGAATACAGAATTGTCGTTTAGTTGAGTTTTATCATTATTAATATTATTATTTTCGTTACCTAAAAAGAAACGCTGTCTGAGAATATCATTCTTAGTTTTCCTATCCAAGTTGATATTTTCGTAATCATTAAAATTGACATTTACATAATCATGATTAGAAAAATCTTTTTTGAAATTATAAATCTTATCGCCAATAGTTTTAGGGTATAACTTAGGTTGGTCGCTTTTATCCAGATTTTTATTGTCAACATAACTTTCAGAACTCAATAAAATGCCTTCATAGTCACTGTTTTGATCATTCGTTTCATTTAGTTCCACATTTATGTTTCCTTTTTCATCTTCTAAATAATTCGTACAATTTAACAAAATCGCTTCATAATCACCATTTTTACCCATTCCATCATCTTCGTTCAAAGTTACTTTACCTTTATTCAACAAAGCATTACAATAATCAAGACTTCTGTAATATTCGCTATCTGTTTCCTCATTTATAACATCTAACATTCCCCAATTGTTACTAGTGTCTACATCTTCATATATGCCATCATCTACATAAGTCTTGCTTTCATGAATGTCACTATCATAATCAACGCTTTTGAAGAATACTTTATAGAAGTTATCATAGCAATAGTTGAGTTTTCTGTACAAGAAAGACTTCTTCCCCGCGTGGCGGCCGTCAGTTACCTGTGTTTCCTTGTCCTCCTCGGATTCTTCTCCGATCGTGTGGAGAACTGAAGTGGAAGCTTCTCCGACGCGAGAGGCTGCGTTGAGAAGGCTTTGACGAGGCTGGAAATAATAGCAAAAGCGGTCAACACTTATCATTCTCAATACATTACGCTCACCAGATGTACTATCCATGGCAGTATGGTCATATCAAAAATAATATAATAAAATTATTCAATAAATAAATACGAATACCTATCAGAGCGTATACGATCAATGTTCATTTTTTTTACATTTATAAACTGATCCTGCCTTGATTAACAAAACCAATGTTTAAAAAACAGCATTTTAATTTTTACACTCAATTTATCTTGTCAATTATGATGCTTAGTTATTATATTCAGCTAGAAGGAAGCAGAATATAATACATACACACTCTATTCATTCATCATAGCACGAAAGATACGAGTCTTTTTTTGAATTTCTCTGTCTTACTGAGAGGAAATCTTACCTCCTTAGTTTCCGGTTCAGCAGCCGTCAGTAGATCAGAGAAAGCCGAGCAGAGCTTCCTCGTAGCATCCAACAATCTTCCGCCGTCGTCTTCCATCAGCGCTGCGATCATCTGCACGCCTTTGGTCATCTCCGGCAGGTTTGTGGTGATCGTGGTGATTGCTGCGCCGACCGCTGTGTGGTCTACCTCTTCGGTGGGGCCTGGGGTATAATGTTATGTTAATATTTGGGTGTTTTTGCAGAAATTATGATAGGCATAGTATGCTTCCTTGTTGAACACCATATAGAAACGTATATGGTTTTAAAAACTCTACCCGAATTAATTTGCCTCTAATATTTTTTTTTATCTGAGGTTAGCATGGATCAACAGGATCAAATGCCCAGCTCATTTCCACAAAATCAGACATTACAGGCAGTTTGGTGTAATAACAGTAAAATTGCAAATAAAGACGAAAAAATTTCGCTATATCAACCTTTGATTATAGGAAAACGACTACGACACTACGTTAAAAAAACAGTAGTTACTTAATTCATCCAAGTATGCTACCTTGTGGAACTCCATTTTAGAAAAATACTTTAGCTTTAGAAGATTTTAGGTTTTTTTCAGATTTGCAGCTCAAATCTGTTTTCTGTCTTAAGTTTGTGGATTTGTTGTTTTTACCTGAGGTGAGTGTGACCACTTGTGCGGTAGCCGCGTTCATGGCGGCTATCTGCGAGGTGACGGCTTGCTTGTTAGTGTCCATCGTCACTTGCTTCCACTTCACTGACGCCGCGTCTCCTCCCAGCTCTGGTATTGTCGCCTGGGAACGAAGTTACAGGTTAACATTTGAAATTATAGAATACTTTGACGGATTATACTACAGGATTTATATTTAATACTAGTTTTCCGCCCGCGTTATCGTTGTATATAGATTTTATGGCCAAATAATATAAAATATTCATTAATTGTAGCTCATGTGTTATTCTGATGTATCAGCTGTATTACTGCAAAGTTTCATCCAAATCCGTTCAGTAGTTTTTGCGTGAATGAGTAACAAACATACATCCTCACTAACTTTCGCTTTTATAATATTAGTAAGATTTTTTAGTGTTAAATGAAATACTGTTATTTGGGTCTCTTCAAGAAAAGGACAGAATAGACATTTGCTTTGTCATTCGTCAAGCTTAGGTTAGACTGTGGTCACATACCCAGATATTTCAGCAGAAAAAAGTTTACGAGTATTTACCTATCTGTCTACGACTGTGGGAACTAAGAAGAGCTTGCAATTTAGTTACCATAAGTAGGCATATACAAGGATTGATATGTTGTGAAATTAAATGTAAATAAGTTGAACATCTTTATTGTAAATTGGCGCTTTTACGAGTACCATGCTGTAAAACAGTAAAGAAACAACGAATACTCACTCTAGTAAGAGTCCTCTCAGCACGTTCAATAACCTCCTTGCCAGAGGTAATAGTTGTAAGCAAAGCTCTCTGCGGCTCCGATATTACTGAAGTCACCCTGGTCTGTTGTACTTGTGCAGCCTGGAGACGAACAAATGTGACCAATATTAGCGTTAATGATGCAATCGAAGTGGTCTTGAATCAAAGGCTTTCTAAGATAGAAATACTAGTAAAAATTAACTTAATAAATAATTTTGATCAATAGGAAGCTAGAACCTGAAACTTTATGTAAAATAACAAGACCCGAATTTATTTTTTTCCTCGTTTATTACCGCTATTATTCCAGGTTTTTCTATTGATTTTCTAGTATTTCTATCTTTAGATAAATATATCATTATAAATGCTAAAGAGAATAATTATGAAAGTAACCTTTTATTTAATTAAAATAAACATTTTTATGTACCTACACAGCCCATTTCGATGACTGTTAGAGATCCATGATCAGTAAGCGTGAAACAAACAAAAAATGTTTTGAATATTTGTGTACTACCCTAGCATGCGACAACCACATAATACGTAATAATACTCAACAATTACTTGTACTGAGTCGTGGTCTAGGGGTAGCACTTCAGCTGAGAACGTGTGATCGTGATAATTACTGGCCAGAATTGTATAATCTCACATTTAAAGTGATGGATACGCCGTAAAAACCCAAGTGACTCAAATAGCAGAATGTAGCTTTCGACCAATGGCGTCCAACCAAATACACTCGGCGCAGTGGGGACTTCTGAGTGAAATCATACAGTAAAAAGTATCCTTATTATAAGCAAGAAATTACATGTTCAAATAATGCAGCATTCAGATATTGAAATGCTACGTATTTCTAGTGGAAAATTAACGACAGTAATGGAGAAATAAAAAAATTATGTACAAGATAAATAAGTCGGAGAACATCTTTACAAAATGTACCAATTAGTAAATTATTCAAAATAGTAGCAGCGTTACCTCTCTGTAACACTATATTAAAAAAATTAACATAATTTTACCAACTGTTGTTAGCTACTAATGTTATTTACAAATTTATCTTGTTCATAATAAACTTCCCAGTGCTTTATAATCAGAGTTTCATTATATACAAAACTAAAAAATTAAATTTAATCACCTAATTTTGTAAAACTAAAGTCTGAATACATTTACAGTATAAAATAAACTCATCTAAAAAGCAAAACAAATTAATAATAGCTCTACAAACCGCAGGAGGAGTGTGTCCCGTAATGATCTGTCCCGAGACCGTCGTCTGCTGCGCGCCCGTCATGTGTCCCACCGCGAACGGCTTCGCACCTGAACACCCAGACGCGAATCATAAAGTGCGGAAGCGAAAAAGCTGTGATACTAAGAGCTATTTTTTTATGTTGATGGCAAAATATTTGAGGGTAAACTTTTCGTGGTTTACGACTTAAGTCAAAAAATAAGCACAAGGAGATATATTTTTTTATACAATTGTACTATTATGTTACAATAGATAAGTACTCGGTAAATCGTACCTTCAGCTCCTGGGCGGTGGACGGCTGGTTTCGCCACAGATTCGGTGTTCACTTTGCCCGATTTGAAGGTGTCGTGTTGGATTATGTTGGCCCTGGAGACAAGGGAAAAACAATAATGACACCCAATTAAAATTACAGCGATACAACATGCGTGCCAACAAACTCACCACTGAGGATGCACAAGACCGCGCGAAGTGGGCCAAGGAAATAAGAAAGGCGCACCCCGGGACCCCACACACCAGTGAACCCACTCACAACCGGGATAGACCGCACGGATGATGATGAATTAAAATTACGGGATACAGATAATAACTTTTATTGATAAATTGCGACTTAAGAGCGTTAGCCGGGGGTGGTTTAAAAACGTTGCATTTTTGTAAGATTTTCGTGATTATTTCATTGAATTGAAATAAAACTTAAATTTTTACTCTATCACTTTGTGCATTATACATTTAAAAACACATTGAATTGTCTAAACTTAGGTAGTCGCCAATTATTTGCTAAATTAAATAAAAACACGGTTTTTAAAAAAAAAAAATAAGACACTTTAAAATTTACTGTACACAGTTAAAGTTATAATTATGAAATTAAAACGTGCATTCAATAATAAAGAGATAATTTATACTTAATTTGAATTCAGCTAAATAATCACGAAAACTTTTAAAAAATGCGACGTTTACGATCTCCCCCAAACGCGTAAAGCAAACCCTCTGAAGGTTTTCGTAAGATTTAGTGAGTCTGAAGAGGGATTTCCAAGTCCAACATTAACCCAGTGAAAAAAAATACTATATTTAGGCAAAAAAGAAATTACTTCAAGCCGTAGTACAGGAGCGTTCACATCAACTTTCACAAAACCATTGCAAAATGGGTCTTGCTGGTGACAGCATAAGGAGCCCCTATGAAGACGTTGATGTGAACTCCTTTTTGAAAATTTAGTAAATTTAGTACGAAGAACACCGGCGAGGCCAAAGGCCGAGGTACCTTTTGAGAGGCCGAAGGCCGAACTCTTCGTAGGGCGAAGCCCGGAGCTTTCATCGTTTAACTCAAATAACTTAGAGAAGCCGTGCACAAGGCATTATTCAAAACAAATCGTCCAAAGTAACTTCCGCGAGGCCGAAGACCAAGCGTCCGCCAACTTTGCACTTTGACTCATTCGCAATAAAAGGCCGAATCCAAAAGTACTATCATTAGTACGGATTACAGAACGCCAACCCAAAAGGCAACTTCAGCGGTCAGAAGCTAGACACCCAGTTGAGGACTTTATTCCCATACTTGGAAGGCTGCACTTGGTCCTCCAGCATGGCGGAGCCCTCGTCGCCCTCGATGCCGAGGTGCTCCTTGGCGCGCTGCTTGCGCACGATGATGTCGATGTAGCCGGCGATCACCTGCAGGATCTGCTCCGCTTCCGTGGTCTGCACCGAGTAGTACTGGTCGCTGGGGACAAAAATATTATTGAAAAACTCTAATAAAGGAGACGTCTGACGACTTGGGGAGTTATAATGAAACGATGATAGTATCGACTCTCATATTCTCAGATAATAAATATAATATAAACGGGCGTAATTCAATGGAGAGAAAACTTCACACCGCTTGCTAGAGAGACTCGACTATCGCAATTTACTAGCGACATCTATTATTTATTTATGAAAGTATGATATGCGATGCTTACGGCGCGCGGTGGCTTGCAGTATTATGACTTGGTTGTATGAGATTAATTATCGATAAATAAAAAAACTATTAAAAAAGATACAAGGCTCAACCACAAGGTGGACACCAACAGGCCCTAATAAAATTCAAATTATTTGTTTTTTAAATCATACTTAATGACTGCAATAATTCAAAGCTGAATTCATTTAATTATATTACAAATATTTTTTTAATGATTTACTTTCACTTTTTAATGATTGTCTCAGCTCACTTCCCTAGCTCTAATAGAGACTGATCAAAAAGAAGTACACACCGTCCTCATAAAATGACAATCTTGACGAGCGCAAAGGGCGCTTTCAAAAGTTATATTCTTTAAGAAAGGTAGGTTTTTCACCTAAGCACTTTCTTTAGCCGATTTACTCACGGTTAGGAAACTTTACATATTACACGTCATCTTAAAAACACAAAGATCCTTAGTCTACAATCCAAACATTACACAAAAAAGAAGAAAACAGAATGTAATTGCAACACAACGTACACAAACTAGTTTTGCTAGTAATCAATGCTTGTATTCATCATCACAATTATATAACCGTAATAATAAAATTTTAGAAATTTATTCAATGACCCACCGGAAAAGTAAATTTATTGTCAGTGCTTGGTTGAAGTAGTTACAATACAATGACACAGAAAACCTACTTAAATGTGATATGTGTTAATTTTCGTTTGATCATTTATTTTTCGTCAGACCTACACTCATTCACTCACTCACACACTTGTTAAGAAATGTTAATCAACTTGGTTTTGTCTTTATACTTAATTAAGATAAATTTTACCAGTAAGTTTCGGTATATTAGAGAAATGGCTTTTTACTGTTATTTAATTTGTATTTGTTATGGAAGTGGCTCATTCTAACACAGGTGCTGTAGCATTTAAAAGAAAGAGCCCACCCCCATATTTGTTATCAACTGTCTTCGGTTATAAATCAATATGTTTTCATTTTCACAGTTAAATGCCAAATTTGAGTTCAAAGAGACATTTGATATCACTAATTGATGAGCGCTTCATTATGTTAAAACATAAAAAAACACAATCTTTTTTCATATGCCATGCCATTATTACCTGTATGTAATTCCTAACAGCTATGCTATGAAATGACAATTTAAAGTTACATCATCAGTAGGTAACATAGACTATATTTTAAAGGAAGAAATAGTCGATTCGGGTAAACACGCCGGAAGAAAACTCGTGCATAAATTTAGATATTGTTCCTTCAGCTCTATTTGTTTCTATTGTTCCTTTATTGACAACACATTAAAAAAAAATACAATAAGATAATAACACAATGAAAAACTACTCTCTACATTAACAGAGGTTCCCGAACTAGGCTAGGTCTGTATCTTGGTAAACCAATTTACATTTAAATTTCACAGTTGAGGCTAATAAAAACAGTAACATATTATTCATCAATAACTTTATGTGTTTTTATGTGTGAGAGAGAATGTATGTGTTTATCTATTTGAAATAAGTGATTCTGTTTCGTCGTAGTTAAAAGATAGAAGCAGTCTTTTGATCGTAAACTTTACCTCCTTAAGGGATTTACGGATTAAATTAGATCGTGCAGAGACGGCATTGTATGTAGAAAGGTGACAGTAACGGGGGAATCTTTTTGCAAAACTAGTCTTTTAAGTGGGAAATGGTAACTTATGGGCTATGTATTTCCTGCTATTTTTGAATAATTTTCAGATTAAGATGACAATAGCAATATATATTCTTACCTGTAGTCCCCAAAGTCCAACGTGAACGTATTGGGACTGGCGCACCAACGGCGCACGGTGGTGAGCGGCCAAGTCTGCAAGATCTCTTTGGTCTTCTCGTCGAGACGGAGAACTGAGTCTTTCGTGACGCCCAGTAGACGGGGCACTAGTTTGTTCTTGCCTTTCATCTTTTCCTGTTGAGCGAAAATAAAGAAAAATTCAACACACATATATTTTCTCTTTGTCTTAAAGTGAGGTTTACGCATTTGCTTGGAAAACGAATGTTCGGTCAGAACAGGAGTAGATGAGTGCCTAGTGTTTTAGTCATAGCTGTTCCCATTTTGACTGCCATGACGAATGTCACAAAGTACTGAAGTGTCAGACTTCTTCTGTTACTGACTACACTAAAAAAGATTATAGGGGTGATAGAATTTGTGGGAAAGTCTTTAAAAGTAATTTGTTGTAAAAACATTTGTTTTCTTTTTTTATGTTTAAGGCGGCTGTAAATTTTAGTAGGTATTACCTATATATAGGTATTTATTTTCAATGTAATAGATATTAGGTGGAACTATATAAATGCTGAACATGTTTAACTGTAAGCGATAAATAAATAAATAAATAAAGAGAACGTTAAATATTTATATAAATTAAATACGCCGTCTGAAATACATTTTGGAATGCAATCAATCATTAATACTAAAGGGGTTCGAACAGTATTGTATGGAAGCTGGCATAGCGACCTGCCGCCATTTCGTTTTTTTCAGAAGCCATTTTGTTTTTTCAGAAGCCATCTTGTTTTTGTCTATGCTACAAGGTTCAAATGTTGGTAGTACGAAAAGAATAACTAAATAATTAAAAAAAACATTTAATTATTTAATGTAATATGTAAAAACTATTCTGGCACAAAAATTGTCAAGTGTGGGCCTCAAATTACACAAGCAACAGTACAC
This sequence comes from Udea olivalis, assembly GCA_947369235.1. NCBI lineage: Eukaryota > Metazoa > Arthropoda > Insecta > Lepidoptera > Crambidae > Udea > Udea olivalis. The sequence goes on from OX376369.1 coordinate 10,336,993, forward strand.
TTTGTCTGCTAAATTAGGACACAATCATCAGCGTATGTGCCTATTGTATGTACCACTAAAAACCAGGGTCGTGGTGCTGAATTAGGTACTAGAAAACTTAAGATTATTTACTTTTAAATTTTATTTAAATGTTTGCACACTAAATAAAATAATAGTGTTTGTATTTGTTACCTTGACGAGGAAGAAAGCGACGCCATAAGTCTTCAGATCGCGCGCGCTCTTGGTGTACAGCACCTTGGCGTCCAGCTCGCTCAGGCCGACGTGCTTCTTGTGCTCCTTGAACACCTTCTTCTCAATGCCCTTGACCTTCACCTCAGACGCCGGGAGGAATTCTTTTAGACTGTGGACCAATTAAACAAAATTAATTTTTAATTTGGTACAGGATTTAGTCTCTTGAGCTATGCTGTTTGCATTTGGAAAATTTCAAAATTAAGATCAATTAATAGTATGTTTCAAAACTAGCAAAAAATTACTGGAAATCCTGTTGTACAGGCTGCAAAAATAAAACATATGATACCTCCTCCTTTTTTGAGCACAGTTATTCAAACAATAAAATGTGTTTTGATGTTAATTGTAAGAAATAGCTTCTTTTTTAGAATTGAAACTTGAGGAATATTATAAAGACTATTATGTTTTTTTTTTATATTGCCCGTCAAGATGACCTCACTCCACCTGATGGAAAGCGGCCGTGAAGTCCAGATATGAGGTTGACAAGCCCAGTCATTTAACGCATCACTGGGCTGGCCATCCTAACCTTAAAGACCTGCAGAAATCCCTTTTCACGCCCCGCTTGAAGAACCCGGGACTATACGAGGAAGGAATATTATGAAAAGGAATATTGGAAAAATATTAAAAAAAATAGTATTCCAACTTACTCCAAGAATCCGGGCGTGTGCTTGTCTTCTTTGTGATCTCCAAATTGTATCTGGCATTGAATACCGGCGAACTCGCAAGCTGTGGACGACAACAACATAAATGAACAACTCTGAACATTCAACAGAGTGCTGAGTGCGAGTTACAGTAAGCGATGATGAAGTCATTCACTTCACGCCATCTAGCGGCATTAATGTTGTCCGATGTTGCCGCTAGATGGCGCTGACTCGATTCCATACTAACTGACATTTGCGTGCTCGCAAAACGCGACGGTGAAGTCATTCACTTCTCTCACTGCAACTCGCATTTGGCACTCAGCTTGCGCTAGAGGCGAATTTGGTTTCGTTGAATTTAATTCAAAGTATCATTTTGTTCATTGACAATTTACAAAGATCATGTGATGGTCAAATTTTGACACTAAATTAAGCAGAGCTTGTACTAAGGGTGTCAGAGGTAGATAAAAGTGATAAAATTCTCAAATATTCCAAAATACATACTTCAATAGATAACACCCAGACACATAACAATCACAAATATAATTCGACGCTGACTATACAAGAAACGTAAAAAAGAGAATGCTTCTGCGCCTCAAGACTACTGCTAGCGCCATCTCTTGACAATACTCGGTATCTTGTTGTAGCTACAGTGTATGAAGTTGGACACCCTCGCAGAATGACTGCTAAGGGCATTTTCACCCTTTTGTTGCGTCACCGGACAAGTAGACGAGAAGAGACGCTTTTAGGAAACCAATCAAGCTGTCGACAAGAACGCCATTCATCCAATCATCCATCACCTGCTCTGTATATACAGATCCTAATGCTTGGACGATTAAAAGTGAGCCAGCGCCATCTCTTGGCAACACTCGGAAGCTTCACTCACCCTTCTGCTGCGTCACCGGATGAGTGCCGTCGAGGATCGCGTCCCGCGCCTGCACGTACAGCAGGTTCAGCTGCACCGGGTCGCGCGAGTCCACGTTGCGGTCGGAGAAGAACAGCTTGCGGCGGAGGAGCAGGGTCTCGGTGACGTCGATGCCTTGCTCGCGGAGGGTTTTTGAGGGTTCTACCCAGTTCACTGCGGGAGAAAAACTTTTTAGTGCCACAGTTGCTAGTTTATGAAAATATCATGAAGAGGTGTACAGACAGACGCGTTTAGATCAAATCTTCACAAAAAATATTGGGTCTCATGTTTGGTTAAATAATAACAGATAGAAAAACCGTTTATTATGTCAATGAATGTTATTAACTCAAAACAAAGCTAAACTATTGCTAAAATAAATAAATAAAACATTTATTTTTGAACTGTTTTAGGTTGTTTGGAAGATAATTTTTCTAGAGATTAAGCCACCAAAATTATACAACTTTTTTCAACAAAGTAGTTTTATTTCTTCGTTTGTATGTATGCCAAGTCCATACACTTTATTGAAGCGAAATTGCGCCCCAGCGCTTCGTTGTACAAAAATAAGCTCGTTTCGCACGCACTCTAACCCCATTTTTGAGTTTTTCAATTGAATTTGGATGGTTGTTTCACCTCAAAGATCCAAGACTTCACTCACCTTCATCATCAGTCCGCAGCTTCTTCCTGAGCTGCTCCATCTTGGCGTCCCGTTCCTTCTCATGATGCTTCCTCCGCAGCGTGAGGGTTCCGTAGTTGGGCTTCTCGCATGGATCCGGCTCTTCTTTTTGTTCTTCGCGGACCTAGGAAGTAAAATCAATCAGTCAGTGGAATCGAGTCATCGCTACGATTGATGGGATTTTGGCTTAATCTCCACGCTTGCCAAACCTGGGAATTGGACCCGGGACTCCGGAGTTCAGAGAAATAATATTTTGGGAAATAATGTTTTTTTGTAGTCGAGAGTAACTATTGTTTAGAAAGAAGGCTCTAATCGGATACCGGTATATTTTTTTAAATATTTAACTAAAACCTAATGAAATGGTTTTTGAAGAGAAACGAATGGGGATTGAACCTTTGTGGCATAGCCAGAATTTTTCAATGTTTTCACGCACGTGGAAGTGGGAAAAAAAAATAACAATAAATTCCTAAACGACACGTTCCCAAATAACTTGAAGGTAAAGTTCGATATGGAAAGGTGATATTGTTTAAAAAGGTACTAATTTTGAGGCTTTTCGGGATATTTTGTTAACAAATATTTTAGGCTTGGTTTTTGGGTAGTGACTTACCAGGCCGTACTCATCGTAGTTGGTGATGCCGATCTTGGTGCAGATCACCACCATCAGGTTGGCTACAACTTGGCTGTCGTCCACCAGCAGGGTCTTAACAGTACCTATAACAAAATGTATCCTCTCAATAAAAGTATTTTGCCAATTTAAACATGGCAACAATTCGTGGGTTATCATCTCTTCATCATCACGTTTAAAAAAGCCAGCTTATGATCACAAACACGAGTTATATCCCACCAACACTTCATAAGAGCATGTTCACGTTTTATGAGTAGGATTCGAACCTAGGACTTCTAGATTTCAGATTAAAAGCTTTTACCGTTTGCTTTCTTCGAACGTTTGTCATTTTGCCCTTTATGCGCCTAAACCTTAAAAACGGTCAATTTTTTACAACTGTCACTAAGTCCGCACCCTGCCGAGGTTTGGGGGGTTAGAAAATGTTTTTACAGGGTCGGCAACGCGCGAGTGATGCCCCTAGTGTTGCGCGCGTCCGCTGCGGTAACCGCTTACCATCAGGTGGTCTGCGTGCACTTTTGTCAACACGTAGTAAAAAAAAGTTAACATCTTCCTTCTCCAACTTACCGTCAAGCATCCTCACGCGAAGATTCCTGGTCTTCTTGGTGTACTCCAGCAGGTCTCCGTTCCGGAGCATGTAGTAGTCCAGGCTGCGGGACGCTTCTAGCCAGATGCCCTTCTTCGGGTCTTCTTCTGACGCGAGGAAGAGACCGAACTCTTTGGCTGTGAATACAAGGGTTATTGTTAGACAAATGATTCATTTTTACTTAGGCAAGCACTTCATCAACAGAGTTAAGGTTAAATTGGACTTACATTTTACTATAACTTCTAAACAGACTTATTCAAACTTAGGTCAAGAATATTTGTGAAGAAAAATATTAATTATTGTTTTTTTTAAACTTGGCCAAAGACGCAGCTTTCTTTAATTTGAAAAATCGTCGTCTCCTAAGATCTCTAGCAATCTGATAGGTTTGAAGAATTGATTTATTTTATCGTCTTCAAGAACGTATTATGCCACTGCTGGGATGTGTCCTCCATTATTAGGATCAAGTCATCGCTATAGTGGATGGGTATTGGATTAATCACTACACTTAGGCCGAGATCTATAGAGCGTGCTTAGCTTAATCTTAGACTTATCTTACCGAAATGAAATTTATAGTCGAGATTGCGGCTCTGACTTAGCTCACGCTAAGCAAAATCCAAGCCTGCAAGATCGGCGACTTACCAAATACTTAAAATATTAACCGTACAAAAATAGTAGGCTGTTAAAAGCCTTCCAAAATCGGAAGTTTGGAAGCGATTTTGACAGTTCACAGATGTCATGACTTGGTTTGCGTTCTATTTCACTTGAGAAGGAAATAAAGAACTATTTAAAAGCTTTCTGTTTCAATTGAGTAGACAAAATCGTCAGTTTCATGATTTATGCTAAAAGTTTGAACTTAATTAAATAATATTTTTTGATAATTTACCAATAATAAACATTCATATTTTTTATATTTGGAGAATGAAAGAAAAGTTTCCACTTGTATCGGAACGTCGAGAGGTTCATTTGCTAAGCTTGTGCTCAGCCTAAACTTTGCATGATACGAATATAAATTTCAAATCCAAGTTTTTGCTAAGCTCACACAGAGGTAAGTTCGTCGTGAACTCTGGCTGAGCAAAGCGTAAGTCGGGACTATAGATCTCGGCCTTACACAATGCGAGTGGGAACACCTAAAACGTGGGATTTGGGATTTAAACCTTACCAGTGCCACGAAGGCATTTAGGCGTTCTTTTAAGGTATTATTATTTCAACTAGGGACGCTGGCTGTGGGCCGGGTGATCGGTCCGCTTGTTATGGGCCATTTCACCCATCTCTTTTAAGGTAAGCGCAGCGGTATAATCATCGTCATCTCTCTTGAGTCTTGAAGCTCTCGAGTAAGCAAGGTACTTACGTTCACTGGCATTGGCTTCTAGAATCTTCTCCCTGATGATGCGGCAGGCGTCGTAGACCGTAGTGGAAGGGTCGAACTGTATGGTCTTCACCACTTTTCCGCCGTCCAGTGATATTTTTAGCGATAGTGTCGCCATCTTGCTTAGTGAGTGGGCTCTGTAAAGATTGAATATACGATTGGGAGTTTTGATTAGGTTCTACCAGGTTTTGGAAGCTAGGAAATTTTATAAATCGGTTGTTTTTCAAGGTAAGACACCTCAAAAAGAATTATATCAGAGAGGACTACAGGGGACGTATTGGAGCTGCTAAAGCTGATATGAAAAACTGTGTGATGGATTATGTCAAGTGTAAATGTGAAGTCAAAGGAACAATGGTTTCTAATGAAGAATACGTGGTCAACTTTTTGAGTGGCCTGTTAAGGCGTTGGTAGCGATCCTGCCTGTAGGACTGAAGGTCGTGGGTTCGATCCCCATCCAGGCTAACCATTCATGTGAAAAAACAATGTGTTTGTTTTGTCTGGTTTTTCTTATCTATTTAGAAATGTTTCAGTTTATCTATCGCACTCTTAACTGCATAACGGGGGAGTTGGACCTGTTCAGCTGTACTCTGAGTGAATTCACAAAGATCGCTATGTTTATTATATCGTTCAGGAATAAATAAAACCTTCACTGTCGCATTAGGTATACCCTGTCATGATAGTTGTAAGTTTAGTAAATAAATAAATATATATCGGTGTCTGACATTAAGTACATGATCTGCTTAGTTTGGGGTTAGTCAAATGATCCTGGTGAGGTGTCCTGGATATTTATTTCTTTTCTATTGAACTAAGTCTTTCAACCAACTTACTTGTGTATAGTGGCAGTTTGGTAAGGTCTTTCGTCAGGCTCCTGGGACCCTTCGAGGTCCAACGATTGTGAGCTGCCTCGTCTCTGCTTGTGTCTCTCTTGGCTAAAGGAATGGTGTCTGGTCCGGTGTGGGTATGAACTCTGTAGCAAAAAAATTGCATTTTTGGACCAGTCTTCTAATTTACAACAAAGAGCAATGGTTAAATTTTTAAGAAATATGAAGTCAATATTGTAATTTCTTGAGTTGCTGGCAGACTTAACCATGGACTCTTCTGTGTTGCAATACAATTTAAGTCCGCATTATTCAAAATCAATAAAATCCAATTATTTCTGCTGCGTTAACTAATCCAGTGGTTTGTATCAACTCTTGAGTGTAGGCTTTAATCCTGATTGAGACTATCTCGTGAGATGTGATGGTCAAATCCCTCTACGTGGTAGCCGATGAAAAGGTTCTGCAAAGGTTGTTCATTGTTCCATTGGTAAAGGGCCGAAGGTGGATCAGTCGGAAAGTAGGCAAGACTTTGTAACCGGTGACCCTTGCTACCTGCGACCAAGTCCGCGAAAGAAAGAGTTACACCCCTAATTTTGCTTATTTCTTCGTGTATGCTATTATAACATAGCCGACAGTACTTACAGCCCGTGGGGCTGTCAACCGTCGCCAGTTGTCCTGGAGGGCGAGCTCCACTCGCTGCCGGATGGACCGTCACGTGACCGCCGACGTTTGCGGTGACTGCGGGTCACTTGAGGTCTGAGAACAAGAGAGAAGTAATCTTAATTTCATAGGCAAAGTTCATGATTATTGTAAACAAAGGAATAGGTCAAAGAAAGAAGGCAAAATGGATATAATTACGAGCCCTTCCCACAATTAACCCTAATGATCAGCATGACGAGGGTTTTAGAAGTAATGACGAAATATCTAATTCAGAACGTCGCTCGGTAATCATCATTATTCGTCTACGGCCCGATTTTTTAATTCTTAGTTTATTCTCTAGATAGCTAACTGGAGTATAAAATTAACTGGCTGTTTATCAAGCGAATATCTTAAATTTTTCAATCGTCTTTTATCCGAAAAATAGCTATCTATCGGTTGTCTATGTACTTATATCGCTAACTTCACACTGATTACCCACAAGCAAGATGCACTTATACAATCATTGCAATGTTGATCAATGTTGAATCATTGCAAACAAGACAAAAGTTGATGCTTGACAAATGGACATTGATTTATAAGAAAATGAACCTTAACTTTTTTCGTTGTTTCAAGTTGTTGCAAAGAGTATGTTTGCTTTGAGTTTTTTAGGCAAAATCTTTTCCAAAACTACTTTTCATCCCATGTACTAAAAAAAATTATTAGGTCTCTCTTTTACAACTCGATCTTTTCTATTGGGCTCAGCGTTTGTATAGCTCAGTAACTGCCTTTGCTTCAAAATCGTTGCGTCGTCGTACCAAACGAAATGAAAAAAATCTTATTTGACACACAACCTCAAAATGTCAAAGAAAACGAATAGATAAAATGTTATCCAGCCCCTCAAGAAGCAGATAAGTTTATTCCTCAGTTAGCCGCTTCATTTAACAGATAACATCTATATAACCATTGAAAAATAAAAATCTTTGTAACTTTCGAATAAACTTTATTCTACAGATAAATTTCATTAACTGAGGATTGGAAAATCGGCCCAAAGTTGGATGCAGAAAATCAGGAATACGCATGATTACTTCACCTAAACATTTGCTTCGAAATAGTAGGGAACGTCTAAAGATATCAGTACGTGAACTAGATGGAGGCTAAGTTTATTAGAATATCCTGATATCTTAGTCGTAGCGATAAGTTTGCATAGACGAAACAGAACATTTGGAAACACAGTTTCACAGTGAATGATTGTTTGTGTTATGGAAGTAGGCCATGTCTTCTCGATAAGAAGCAACTTCCGAACCGGTGGTAGATTCGCATTATGGTTATTTAGAATATGTACTATTATTGTATTATTTTATTTACGTCTATTATCGTTTATATATATTTTTTGTGAATTTTGACATTTCATAAGTGCTTCTTTGTAAAAGCTTAGGTGAATAAATGTTTTTTTTAACTTTTACTTTCTGACCGATCACTACCCCCTTTTGAAATGATATCTATTCATGCTCTTCTTGAATAGACCACAGTTACATCAGTTTTAAACATACGCTCGGGCTATTCATATTAAAAATTGTCGGCAAAACACTCAAGTGTGTTTTTGTGACTATAGTTAATAGTGGTGTTGTGCAAAATGGTGAAATTCGCACTCAAAAACTACAAATACAAAACAAATCATATTTTATGAATAGCATTTACTACGAAAGTAAAATACAGTGCGTGAATAAACAAATAGTATCAACCCTACAACGACATGAAATGGAATTCTGTCAAAACACGTCCGGCGACGTAACCGACGGTACCGTGCGTGGTTGAGTCAGTTTTTATTTTGGACACCGTAAACAAGCGACATGAATTAGCTTCGTTTACTTACTGTTTTGTTGGAAACGTACACATTCTAGCCCGGCTAGGGGATGTGCCAAACTTTGATCTCTAACCTACAATTTTAGTTTTAAATACTCATTCGTTGTGTGTGACGCGAGTGAAATAAACAAAAAAATACAGTCGATAACAGCGCCGAAAGAACGAGCACCTTGCGTTTCTGTTCTTTTTTTATTGGGACTAGGCAGTCTTTATGAGACAATCTAGTGAAAAAAGACGACATGGGCATTGATATCATTAAACACATTCTGTAAATGCTTTGTGCTGATTGGTGGAATATCAACAACGCTGCAGTGCAGCAGCAGTCAACTATTTAAAATTTAAAGTTAATCTCAAATTTCGTAAAGTGGGTAAGCAATTCGTAAACTTAAAACATGAAAGTAGCTATATCTAACGAATGAAACGTGTCTTCTTCTAAACTTCCTTACTACATTGTCAAGTCGTATTCATGCATTGGTATTACTGATCGAAAACCTGTTCCAACATAAATTTAAATCTCACAGGATCTTACATAAACTATGCACTGTCACATAACGCACTAAACCCCATAAGCTCAAGAATGGGGTCGACATAAACTGAATGAAGCCACATGGCTGCTATCACCTGTGTCGCTTTATTTCGGGCGTGCTATTTTTGGGGATGGTGTAAAACGAAAACGCGTAAGACATTGACTGATGGACGCCTGAGATTTGTGAAATTAGGAGAAGCGATTATCGTAGTTATATTAAGAAGGTTTAATGAAGGTAACTTACGTTTGACGAAAGATCTAAGTAAAATTTGTAAATGTCTTAAAACCCATATTTTTAAACAATACTTCGAAATTCATAAAAAATGCTTTGATATACAAGCAATGGATACAAAGGATTATAGGAAACGAAATGAGCTTCTAATGACTAATGTTAGGTATTCAGTCACTATAGGCCATGTTTCCTCAACTGCCTTAAGCAAAGGGTAAACAATAAATAAGTTAATATGCTCCAGATTCACGAGGTAACAGTACCACAAGGAATTAAGCCAGAGGCATCTTCTACACCCAGACCCGAGCCAATTTAGAAAATATCTTTTCCTGAATTGACTCTACCTGGAATCGAACCAGGGCACTACGTAAGTCAAGGCGAGAAACCGTGCTACTAACGTAGTAGTAATTGTGTCGTCTAACAATAGTGAGGTTATAGCGTCTGTGTAGCGCCATGAATGCATACAACGCGCGAAAGTCCTTTTAATAAACTAGTAGAAATGATTTAGCAATTTCATATATTTTTCGGGACATCAACAAATAACTTCATAAATTTTGAATTGATAGTATACATGCTTGTTTTGTAACAGCAAACCATAAGTTTCACTGTACTAATATTCCAGTGTAAATGTTTTAAACATGCCTCTAAGCAGAAACGATTAAACCGCCGTCGGTTATTGACCACTAAACTAAATGTTTATTCATTTCTATTTCGGTATCGACTCAACACATTTCGACATGAGAACTGTTTTCCAGTACTCTATGAATATTAAAATTAAAGAACATCAATGTATATTGTAATCTTTCTTTAGTATTCAGAGTAAATCACAAAAATAAATACCCTTAGAACTATTTTCATGACATAAATGGTAAAAATTATTAAGTATGCATGCAGTCATCTATTTCCCCAGAGTAATTTTAATTTATTATAATTAATTTGAATTGAAATAATGGAAAGTACTTCATGTTCCATCACTACTCATGTGTTGTAGATGTCTTTCAATATTCCAATAAGGATCGATGAAAAAGCTCCTAAATGTTATGCTGACATCTTTACCACACCCACAGTCATATATCCAAAAATGGACTATATCGAATATCAATAAACATGTCGTAGACATGATCGTATTGACTGTCAGTCTATAAAACCTTTTTGAATCGAGTCCAGCCAAGACCATCTTGTAATCCCATAAACGCCCACCAACTTTTTAAAATACTAAACTTAAAATTCTAAAGCCTCTTCCAAACGGTACGGTTGGATTCGGTGTAAGGTTATTGGCAAATTCATGTGCACTCATTAACAGCCCCATGGTCATAACGGGGAGTTATTGCACTCGAGTTTTGCATAAAAACGCTGTGATACGGCTCGTTCTATGCGTCAGGGACGAGACGAAATGTAAGGGAATTTTAATAGTTCAATATGAGCAAGTGGTCGGTTATTTGGACGACTTTATTGCTTGGAGGTTTTCAATTTAATTAAAATGCACTGCATCCGTAAGCTGGTATGTATTATTTTATTAAAGTCATGGGTTTTAGAGTGATTAAATTTTTACTTACCTGATTGAACATTAGTAAAACCAAACCAGCTAGGTTTTAATGAAAAAAATACTCTTGGTCTATTAGGTGAATGAAATAACCACGTTATATTATTTTTATCATAAATAAAGTAGTTTTGAATATATTCACATTAGAGACGTAGATTGCTATCTATTGAATCATATATAAACTATTCGCTTCGTATTTATAAAGTCTTGGAGTTAATTTAAATGGTTCTTAGGGTTTATTTTCTATTTTGAATCATAAGTTTCTTTCGAGAATAAAACCTCTGACTCCTCTCAAATGTATATTTCAAAAATATTTAATGTGTGTATGTTTTTATTACAATAATAAAACCATTTCACTTTTACAACCGACAGCCCCTTCCATGTCACACGTCTCGTGCCAAATTGTGTATGACTCGAAATGTTCTTACGGCCATTAAACAAGGGGTGAAGCTTTGCATGGTCTCTGCGTCAAGTTATTTGACTACAAGAACTTTGTCTGCTCTCAAATTACAAACATTTAAATTATACTTTATCATTCGGGGCATTGGGGTGCTGAAGATAGCTTACTAGTCCCTAGCTACATAAAAAAAGAAGTGCTCCTTTTTGTTTTCTATGTAATTTGTCTCTTTGTGTACGAAATAATAAATAAATAAATCAATGAGTGCATACAATCGGATTTCGTTAGAACGGCCGTAAGTATGTGAGCAGCGGAAACAATTTTGTTGTAGTTTCTCAAGATTTTATTTCATATCACACTGCTTGCCTGCAAAAATACAGAAATAGCAAAATTCTAGACAATGCAATTGCAGCCTTTTGCTCGACTGCTGTGACTGTCATAGACTTCATAATGATTTCCTAGATATCCCTTATTTTTAATCAATCCCACGTCTCATATTTTTTCATTCAAGATCGTACAAGCTAGTAATCATCAACGACAGAACGTATTTAATCAGCCAGGTGGAATGTGCCTTCAAAATGAAAATAAGCATTAAATTAGTATTTTTTTATATGTAATGCTGTGCGTTAACTTTCTACGCCCTTATTTGAGAATTGATTGTCAGAGACCTGTACGACGACGTTAGCAAAATTCTGTCAGTGATCTAACCAATCGTCAAATTATCCTGACAAACTACTGTTTGAGTTAACCCGTAACTCGACACCATAATGTGTTGTGTATCATTGTTGCCTTGCCCTGTTGTTCTTGTCACCCCATTGTCTTGTGAAGGGTTCGATTCTTTGTTCGGTTTACTACCTTTGTCTTGGGATGACGTGATTGAAAGTAATGCTTTTACGATTTTGGGTGCAAAGTTCTTATTTTCTTTGGGGATTGGAGGAGTAACTTTATACTATAAAAGTTTTACTTAACCCGAGAATGAATTCTAAACTACAACAACAGATTTTCCTATACAATTACAATGTAAGGTCTAATCTGTGTGTGGTTAGGTTCATAAATTCTCAGCAAAGATGTCCCCAATACATTCTAGATTCCCGGCCCTGACAATTTAGGCAGGACTTCGCTTTTTAGCCCTTTAGCCAGTTAAATTAATACTTAAGGGAAATCTTTACATAAAGAAACAATACTTTGCACCAAACTCAGTGGCAGACACGCCTGATTGCAAACCTGTTAACCCTACCCTACATTTGACAGCTTCGCGTCGAATCAGCGCAAGCGCACTGAACCGTGAAAGATGCCTTGCGACGCTCCCGCCCTATGCTATGAATCCTATGAATAATATTAAACATTTATTCATAAAACTTAATATTTATTAGAATACTGTTTTAGCTACTGTTTTGTATGTTTCATTCTTTTCTTAGTGAATGTGGCATATTTAAGAGTTACATTAGCTTTGGTAGTGTTAAATAACAGATACGGTTTTTATGAATACCCCTATTCATAGACGACAAGTTTTAATATCATTATAGATAATTTAGCTTATTCCATTTTGTAATAAGTAACTGCTTTAAAAAAACGTTGCATTGTCCTAAAATTTGTTTTTTATAATCAGTCATTAAATATGGAGATGAATTTGTAGATTGTGTGATTTTGTAAGTCCTTAGTGATTTGTTAATGACTTTAAATCGTTAAGTAACATTCAAAAAGAAATAATAATAAACAAACAAACATATCTCCACCTAATCACGAAAGAAGCTTCAAGATGTTTTAAGGTAATCAACACACCTCACCAAATAGAGAGACGGGATAATCCATAATCTCAAGAAAGCAACACAAACAAGGACCACGCATGCGCCATCCCCCGTTATTTAAGGTGGGGGGATCGATAGACTCCGGCGCCGTCGTGTCTGGCGCCAGGAGGCTGTCCTGCGTCTTCTAACGAGGTCAGAAAGGGACGGGACAGGAAATAGATAACTGGGAAACAGATTTCTTGTTTCTTGAACAAATATACGGAGAATTCGATTAGAAGAAAGGAGATGACAAGTAAAAACGAATAGCCTGTAAGTGCTAAAATAGATTTGGTTAGAAAACCACGCCTTTATTTGCCATAGAGGCGTGGTCGGATACATGTGCCAGCTGCCTTATCAAAATCATCGCCTTTGTTTATTGAAAAAGTTACATATTGTACATGTACAGTTTTACAACTGGAAAGAAACAGTCAATTTGACAATGCTTTCTCAAGCTGTAATTTTTCAGGTTGAAGTTCTAACTTTTCTATTACACATTATCCAATTTCAAAAAGTTAGCATGCCCTGAAATTGATGCCGGAGTATGTCAGCAAATTCAGAAAGAGCAAGATATCGTTATCGTTAGGACTACTGAAATCTGCGTGATGTTTCAGAATTTAAAGGAAGTTATGTTGCAAAAGTATAAGTAAGAACTGTGAAAAACTAAGTAAGTATTAAATAAGTTTCTAAGTGGATGATATCATAGGCAAAAAATAAGCAGAGCTTTTGTAACTATTGTCTGCTAATCCATAAATATACTCAACAATGAAGATCTTCCGATAAAAGAAGCTTTTCTATACGAAATAGATGAGAAGAAAAATACATTAACATCGTCTGTCAGCCATATATGAGTTCCGACAGTTTCCGGATGTCAACGTCAACGGACATCCGATATTCCGCTATCTATTAGCGAATTAGGGGCCACTGGAGTGGACATAGTGGATGACGGTGATTTTAGGGGAATCATTATACTATTTTATGTTATCCAAAAAAAGGCATGAATGCGTTGGTCGCATAATAGCATTTAGCTCACAGCGCGAAAGACGATCGATTCTTTTTTTTTATCGCAGTGCTTTTGTTTGTGCAGAGGCGTTCACATCAACCTTCACATAAAGGCACCTTATGCTGCTGAAGACCCAATGATTTTGTAAAGGTTGATGTGGTGAAAGCCTTTGTACAAACTTTAAATTTCCCCTATATTTTATTTCTTTTTAAGTAATAAGAAACATGTACGTAGTTGTATCAAAAGAGTGCTGCAAATAATTCCTTGCGCTCAGTCTCCAGGAATACTGCTTTTTAATAAATGTTAAAGTTACCCTTGTTTCGACTATTTCATCTTATATTGTTTGTTATGGCGCCAGGTTTTTTTTTTCAGATATTGGTGAGAGAGGATAACTGTTTATGTATAGGAATAAGAATATAATTTGCGAAAATTCCCGAAATTCGAAAAAAACAAGTATCGCTAATATCGATCTTATGAATCATTATTAATTACTAAGATTTTACATCAAAATGTATATTCCAAGAACTTTACTTGACAGATGACATGATCGGCTATATTGAAGTTCCGGCGCGTCTTCCGGAAGTGAAATCGTTGGACATCCGATATTCTATTAGCTTAGCGAATTAGGGGAGTAAAGTGGACACGGGGGATGTGGACGTTAGTGATTTTAACAGCCAGGGCGATCATAATCTCGAGGGTTGGATTAAGTTTTTATGTGATCAAGTGGTTTTTGCAGTAAAACGACACCTTTTTCATTTACAACTTGGCAGTGCCGAGTAAGTGCTAAGGGCTTGCACTATGAGTGCATTTCTAAATACATACTTAAATAGTTAGTTGACACTGAGCAAGATGAATAATGTTCTAGTTCTTTCTTTCATGGCCTTAAGGGCGGGCCATTTCAAGTCCAAGCCCGCAAGGTCCCAGTTTTAATATTTAGCCAAAGCAGCAACTTTTTATACTTTTAAAAAAAAGGTAAACATATCTATTTTTGAAATATTGTGAGATACCACGAGGCACGTGGTAATGTAGATTTCAATAGAGTTCCAAATTACTACAAAGTTTGATTCTTAGAGACATAGGTATCAGGCCGACGATTAAGAGCTCAAAGTTAATAAATGTGTGTGTAATTTTTGACTATAAGAATACGATGGGTATCAAATACGGTAACTTATCTTTCAAGTTCAAATATAACTTTAGTACAAACGCGACCGAATAAAACAAAACACAGTAATAAGCATTTAAGTAACCCGCAATGAATTCAAGTGTTACTGGTTACGACTAATTTGCAGCTTATCTGAAAGAACTTACACTGTGATACGAAAATTTAAAGATGATAATAAAACTACCAAACAAGTTTCAATACACTAATCAAACAAGCTAAAATCAACCCTCTCTAACGATACACAGATGACCCTATCCAAAATAAAGATAATCCCAATCTTTCCGACCTAACAAGTTAATCTACTTACAGGGCTGTTGTCTTGTATCAATCTACAGGACTGCAAGCAATCACAGCATGACGCAAGGAACCCCGACAGGGCGGAATGGTTACTAACGAACTGGGGGTAATGAATGAGCCTGAAGCTTTAATAATGGAAGAGTCTACTTTGGGTGACGAGGAAGAAAGTAATCCGATACGGAGTCAATTTTGCTAGAAAGCTTTAAATATTTCTGATAAAGTTTGTTGGAGGTAGTGAAAAAAAAAATGGCTGTAAAGAAAAACCAATAACCTGGATTTGCTGCTGAAAAATTATTTGTAACTTATATTTTTATCACTGAGAAAAACTGATAAAGATAAAGGAACAAAAGGTGATTGTTAAGGTTTACGTTTTACCAAACTTACATTTTTGTAAGCTTTTACTTGTTTTTTATTGCACATTTTACAAAGAAACTATATTCGATACAATCAATTGATGGGGCTGCGGAGATCCGCGTACTTTAGGAAGATGGCGACAGAAAACTACCGCAAAAAAGAAATATGTGCATAAATACTACAGAGATTAATAAAAGTATCCATACATATTCAAACATAATTATACTAAAACGAGATTCTACTGAATTCAAAGATCAAACAACCGAAAAACCATATAATTCGATTTTGTGGGATCAGTACAACAAACACCAAATTAGGTAAGGTAAGAGCAATTATTTCCACAATTCAATCTTATTGAATGTGGATGAAAATGAGAAGCCGCGGGGTTCAGTTCAGGGAAGTGTAATAGGCCCTAACGAGGTATAATCAAAAGCTTCATACAATACCGACTGCAGATTGCTAGATACGATGTAACTAATGATGGTAGAGATAAAAAGGATAGGAAACATCACGTGCTGATAATTGATCGTTTTAATTTGGATGAAAAGGTTTTTAACAGAAAACGTGTTGATTTTAGCTTAATTTTAACTTTACCTTTGTACAGTCGAAAGCTATACATGTGTAAACCTAATGCTGCCAAGATATCACCCATTTTACAATGATTTTGTAAAGGTTAAACGACTGTCTTCACATCCGTGCAAAGATATTTAAATATAAAAATCTGCAAGCTTTGCTTTCGAATAGAAATAGATACCAATTCCTGTGGGAATTGGTTTCTATTTAAGTGAAAGTAAAAAAAATAGGAAGATATTTTCAATTTATCTGTTTATGAGAAAGTCTCTGAGAATTTATCACTTATAATGTTTTCTCAGGTTATGAAAAGCACATGGTTCACATTTTCTTAACTTTATTTCCTATCTCAGAGTTAAAAGATTTTAGAAAATGCTGCCAAGTGTCGGAGGCCGAGTATGTCAAGTGATGGCCAAGAACTTGTACTGTACCTGGGGGCTGGCGTCCGGAACGTCAAGCAAGGAACATTAGCGAGAAAACGGTTGCCCGAAAGTAGCAACAGCCTTGCTGTAGACCAAGGAAAATATAGCGGGAGTAGCTAGACTTTGTCTGTTGGTCTTATATAGCAATGTACCGTTCACAAAGGATTAAGTAAGAGTAGAAAAGCCTTCTCCCTGCAGTGAGCTACAGGAACATCTTAAGCAGGTTTCTTTTTTCATAAAAGTTAATCTTATTGCTACTTACAGAAAGGCTAGTAGCCCAAAACCATACCCGTGTTTGCCCAACTTAGTCAACATTTCGTTAAGCGAAACACAAAAATATTTAAAGATACTTTAAAAAAGCTCAAACAGGAAAAAACTGTACAGCCTAAATCTTTGGGACGAAAAATCAAACATCAAACGCAACAAAGTAGATGGAAGCCCGAAAGCTGAACTCACAAAATACTTTAAACTAAAACAATTACCTTACAGAACATTAATAACGGTGGAAACTGGAACCGTTTCCAGCGATACTCACGAACCGACCAGTAATGGACCTGCAAAACCGACAATAGCTGCCGAAACAAAAGAACAAATAGAACCGCACATCAGAGAGTTTGAACTACCCGAAACTGAAAACTGAAAGTTGCGCGAACACGTGGCTTTACAAGTGGCACTTACCTCGTCCGGGAGCGGCGGGTCATCGCTGCGTCTCGTTCCCACTTTAAAGATAAAACTGGCCCCTCGCTCTCTCACACCCTGGTTAATTTTGATTGTTAAATTTTGGCTTACAAATGGGAAGTTTTCAAGAGATATTGTCAAGGTAGATGTAGAAGAAGAAATGTGAGTCTGAGATGGGCACTTTGGAGAAGCGATTGAGACTATTGCTTGTAATGCAAGAAGTGCAGTGGTTGAGGGCAGGGGTGAGAGAGTGGGACCTCCGCCTCCGCGGACGGTCCACGGAGGAATGTCCCGCTTTCCCGGCAACAAGCCAGAACCTCGTGCTTGGGACTATCAACCTTCTCCGAAGCTCATGAGGGGTCGACTCGCGCACGCGCCTTGCAGGTTTCCCGTCCCTCTCGCACCCGCACCCTGACAACGATGGGGAAGCGACTTGGGGATGATATTCGGAGGGTGAAAAGACGATGAAAGATGGAAATGCATCTCCGCCTGTGCTCAGATTTCCGTTAGTGATTTTGTTTATTGATTCGTATCGCCAGGAGTTTGGGCTGTATTAATCTCTATCTGGAGATTTACTGCTGACGTGCTTTTATGGAAGTGCAATAAAAATTCGGTCGTTAATTCTTATTGCAACCAAACCAATACTTAAATTATACTATTTTTTTTTTTATCTCTATGCGTAGGCATTATCCAATCTTAGATGGGATTGCTTGTGACTGGCTACAAACAAATGGTCATCTCGTTCTGTTGTAAGAACGTTCAAATAAGTGTAGACTTTTGAAGGATTGATATGTATGCCTTAAGTAGCTTTACAACAAATAGTCAATTTACGACAAAAAATAGCTGCAAATCGCGATCGTTGAGGTAACCAAGCTACTTAATAAAAGCCACAATATAGCTTTTTAACCATACACCTGCGGCACTCAAAAGCATCACTGATTAAGGTTCCTATTCAAAAATCAACCCTAACACTCCGTTAAAGAGCTTAATTGATGTTTTTGTTAGTTAACCCTTCTTGCGGACAATTAATATGGATATTCAGTGCGCGGCGCGACGGCGCAGAAGTAACGCGTGCAGTGAGGGTTGCTCAATTGATCACTGTGTTGCTAGAAGGTTACAATTGTCACATTTTCTGTAGGTTTTCAAGTATTAAGTAACTTTTGATTCAAGGATTTTTTGCTTTTCAAAAGTTCTTTTTCATGTTGTACAAATTTTTACTTGTATTTTTACATATTTTATTGGAGGTTGCATCTGTTGGAATACCTCTTAGTCAATCACAATTTAATATAAATTTGACATCATTCTGATGACTAGATATATAGGTAGAGTAACAGAGCAATCATTTTCTTTAATACTTTCTTTTTGAATGCCACCTAATGAGTTGTCTGTAGAAAAAGATCTCTGAATTGTAGCTTATGATTAGTTTCGTCTTGGCAACATTATGGGGTTGACAGTTCTACTGACAACCCCATTCGTGTGTGCACAGGTGGAACTGACTTTGTTCAATTAGATTAATAAATTATATGTGGCTCCCGTATCATCATGTTAGTCATTCTCTTCCATAAATAAATAAGTACCGAAATTTGGCAATACTGTGCTATTGCATATTCATACCGTCTTTTCTGAATTGACTCGGGTCTGGGTGTGCTGGGAGACGCCCCTGGCTTGGATTCCTTGTCTGGGACCTCGTAACACAGGGGTATTTATCCCTACTTCGAGACCATGACAAGTGGTATGTTGTCTGGCGCATATTTATATTTATTTATTTATAACTTTTGTTACTCTTAAAATTTAATTAACTTAGTATGACAAACGTCTCTGGGTGTAAGTATACATTTTAAAATACAATGACGTATATAAGTATATGGCAGTATAGATCAAATTATACACAAAGACAGTAACTAGAAAAATTCGACCTGATCCTATGGACTCAAGTGGGATTTGAACCCGCGACCTTCCACAATCCGGGTGGCTGCTATTCCAACTGAGCTACCAAGGGAGTTAACAGACCCGGCGAATTTTTTAACGTTGTAAGCCAACCTTTGTTTTATCAATGTTATAGGCAAACGCCTGTAACACCCGAAATAAATATTGTTGCAAATATTTGACTAGGTACTAAGACGACACTGACTATTAAGATGAAACTAGCCATAGGATAAGTGATATAAATAATATGAAACTAGAAAAATTAGACCTAGAAATAGTGCGTTGTTTAATGCTAAAAATAAAAATTCACCTATCAGTTATATTATTTTTGAGATTAAACATAACATTGAGTGAGTGCCGTTTCCCAACTAGGGATGAAAATTAAACCCCTAAAAAGCAAATTAAAAGCAATCATTTCTTTTTCAATCGAGCCCTAAAAATAAATAACCCTTTGAGGTACAGACATGAGCAGTATTACAAATCTGTGTGACTTTATGTCAATATTGTGAAAGACGATAAATATCTCACGGTTAGGGTTGTCATTTGCAGGGAGAAAAATAGACATAGTAATTACGGCACGTTTGCCGTGGTACGCCAGTGTGGATTCTAAGCCTTCGTGTCCCAGGTACAATTTAAGGTCGAGTAAAATCCAAAATCCTTGTCTGGTTCCTCGTAACAAAATGCTGTTCATCCTTACTTTCAGACCATGACAATTAGTGTGTTGGCTGATGCATATTCATGGCAACTTACAAAGCTTGCAGCAAAAGAAATCGAAGAGAGGTAAAACACAGAGAATTCCTCTACCAAAAATTGACCCGCTCACCTAGATGCGATTTTTACACAAAACACCAAAACAACAGCAACATACAATGTTGTAATTATGTTGCTGTGGTTTTGGTACAAAAAAAAATGCATCTAGGTGAGCAGGTCAATTATGACTCTATATCGCAATAATGACTCTGCCTGCCTAAGCATGGCTGTTCCTAATGATGTCTAAGGCAGGCCAGAGCTCATCGAGGATCTGATGAAAACTCAGGCTCGTAGTTTGTCGTAGCATTAAAATGAAATGCATAGTAACTAACGTAGCACAGTTTCTCGCCTTGAATTCCGTAGTATCCCGGGTTCGATCCCGGTCAGGCCAATTTAGGAAACGGTCTTTTCTAAATTGGCTTGGGTCTGGTGTGGGTGTGCTGGGATACCCCCTGGCTTAAATCCTTGTATGTAACACAGGGATATTTATCCCTACTTCGAGACCATGACAAGAGGTGTGTTGTCTGGCGCTTATTTAATTTTTATTCATTAAATCAAAGCAATGCAATGCGTATATTCTTATTCTGATATCCGTTACTTCGGCGCCCAACGTGTTGCCAAGTTATACTCATAATTTTTCCTCATTAAAAGCTTCATAATTTAAAAATGAAGATATTTAAGTTCAAAGAGAGGTGTAAGTTGTTCCACCAACAAGAGCAGGGCTTCAATTTAACAATATTGAGTAATGTTTAAACTGGTTTGCATCTGCGAATGGCTCTAAGTAGAAGCAAATGTTAATTTCTCAAGTTTATTATTGTTATCCAATCATCACCATGGCAAGCACTCGGCGGGCCTATCGACACTTTGGCAGCAATATGTTAAGTAAACTGAGTTTTCAAGTGGTATAAAGTTCGCACTGTATCAATGTAAACACGTTATAACAACATTACTGATTAGCCTAGGGCTGTCAAACTAAAATTAATTGTCTATATAAATATTTTCTAAATTTCCTTGAATGGTTCTATTTCATAAAATTTTGTTTACCAATTTCTATTTTGTATGTAAGCAAACTCCTCAAATTTATTAATTGCCTTATATTAATGTACCTACGTAGGTGAAGCATAGAGCTCCAAATCTTATAATAACATCATTTAATATTATGTACCTATGTTTATGAATTAATAAATGATTATGATTATAAGATATCAACAAATAGGTTCTTGACCAGATGATTAAGACTTAGGCCCGTATTCTGAAACGACGTTCAAGGGCGCTTTGAACTGTGATTACCTGATCTACTCTTGAGCTTAGAATCTGTTCTTGAGTACGTTGCTTATTCTAAAACGAATATCAAACGGGTCTCAGTTGAATTGAGTTTCAAACAAGATTTGAGTAGAGTTTGCTTGTTGTCTATGAATCAGGCTTGTTTTCGTTTACAATAATTCATTTTTACCTCATTTACGTTCCATTACAAGCAGATACTATGTGTTTATTGTAAAAATTAAAACGATACACAATGGACTTGCACCAAGAAAAGGTTTAATTAGCCTTTCAATACTTAACTTGTTTTTGTAATGTAATTATTACACTGAAATTATTTCAATATAGTTTTATCTTGTTATACGAGTATGTTATTTTTGTTTTTTTATGCTATTAACTGTAACGGAACGTAATTGTAACCTGACAAGGGAGGCACTCGATATAATCTGTGTTTGGTGTGTATGTGTGTGTGGTTTACTATACCTACCCCTACATATAGATTTGCATACCTACCCACTTTGATTTTTTATAGGTACTGAATTTCTTTATAAGTATGGTTAATTTCAAATTGTAGTTAATCCAGGAATGAGAAAATGAAATTATCTTTATTAATTGAGGTCGTCAAAAATATCTAAGGATCTTTCCTTGAAGGAATCCATCGTTTTTGACAAGCAAATTACTACTCAAGCGTGGTCAGGAGGTCACTTGCGTGATCAAAGATCAAATCTCTACTTGAGCGCCGATTCGCACCTGAGTGACGTTTCGGAATAAGTCTAAACTATGATCGATAAATCTGTACTCAGGGGCGGTTCTAGAATAAGATCTCTGCTTGAATCGAGTTTCAAGTCAAGATTCACCGCTTGAGCGTGGTTTCAGAATACGGGCCTTAGTCTTGCTGGGATTTGAATGAAATAGTCTAAATACATGTAATAAAACAGTAAGCTTTGTTACTGTACATTTAAATGTTTTGGAAAAATCACTAGCGATGTATAATATAGCTTTGCCTGCGTAGACTATTTCTCCTATTAAAATATAGCCAGAAAATAGCCTGCCACTCGCTGATAAAGAAGCTTTATATCGGTGTAAGAGTTTTTGAAATCGGTCCAGTAGTTTCGGAGCCTGTTCAGTACAAACCAACAATCAAATCTTTTCTCTTTAAAATATTGGTATAGATATTGGATAAGAGATCCTGAAATACGGAGATTAAAAAAAAAATCTGTGGCTCGGGTTGAATATTTTCGGCTGTGCTTTGTCTGCCTGTCACTGAGTCAGAAACGGAATAGGTATATTTTTATCGATTTTTCTTGGAGACATAGTCCACAAACATAAATAAGCAGCAGAATAAAAAAAACAGTAGATTTCCTTTTTTAGATAAACCCCGATATTTTTTATACGCCAAAACGCCAGCTCTCCCGTCGTCAAGCGCCCCGCTGTTCGGAACGCGAAATAAATTCGAAGTAGCCCCTCCCTAATGGACCTTACAACGTAAGCATGTGAGTTTTGTAGAAAAATATAAAAGCAGTTACACACGCTTTTAATATAACATACCGACAAGACATTACCCAAACGGGGTAGTCAGAGGCAAGTGACTGTTGCTGTCATGGTGAACGGAACACTCAGAAGCCCACTTTTCAGTTTCACCAATGGAAACAGAACCAAACGTGGTGGTTATCCTGCCTTCCGCTGTTATCTGGGTTGATTTGGGTTTCTTTCCATGTTTTTCATAAACGGAGAGTTGGTCGGAGATTTAACAATGAACACAAAGGTGGTGGCCTTTGAGCTCGGGACCACACGATCCACTATCCGAGTTGGGGTGCTTAACCCCTAGGCCACGACGTTATTTAGTACAAAACAGTTACACGCGCCCTTATGGCCTGTACAGACCTGAGCGGTATTCGCTGCCGCTGTGGGTAGCGATACATTTTGCCGCGGAACTTGATACTAAATACCTGAGCGGAACCCGCGCGGTATTGTACCGCTACCCACAGCGGCAGCGAATACCACTCAGGTTTGAAAAGGCCTTTAACCCTGAAACATAGGCTTTTGGCCCGGTTGCAGAAGACCTGCATCATCCGTAATCCTGCAATCTTAATCAGGGGTTCACCTGTAGACAGTCACATACTGCTTTTGCAATTGAATGGTCTTCTTTCCAGAACTTTTCTGCCCCATATGCCATTAAATATGTAATAATTTGATGTAAAAAAAAAAGTAAAGAAATTAGCCTATTTACTGTACCACTGGCACCACTGCTGGGCAAAGGCTTACATCATTAAAATCTAATCATCGCTACAACTAATGCGCTCATCACCACGCTTGCCAAAAAATATTATAGTCATTTGATTACAATCGCACCTGGTGGCAAGTAACAATGTGGTCTGTGATAGTACATGTCTGCCCAGTAAATGGACAAATTCAGTATTCACCCTCTTGAAGGGACCCAGGTTGTATTGTTCGGAAAAAACTTTGCCTGTTCGCATTTAAAAAATCGGCGAAAAAGCTGGAATATCTTGTGCAGTTTGCTCGCACACTCAGTCAAGTAGGCGTATTTTATTCTGCAGGCCCTCAAGGTGAGAATGGCCAGCCCAGTGATTCGTTTGCATGACCGGGCTTGTCAGCCTCATATCTGGACCACTCACTCTGGACACCCACGACCACTTTCCATCAGGTCATTTGACGGGCCAACATAAAAAAAACTTATTTAAGTAGGTTTATCAGTCTCTCTCAGTACAAGCTCTGCTTAGTTTGGGGTCAGATGATCTTGGTGTAAATTGCCCCCGATAATTATTTATTTAAATTGACTTACCTATAAACTAAGTTTCGTTTCGTCTTGTCGTTCGCTCTAAGTTCTATATCTATATCTATTTAAGCACTTCTTTAGTTAGCTGCAGTAAGGCACTCGTATGGCGTTTTGTTCTTCTGTCCCCTTCACATCTCAGTCTTTGTACCTGTGAAAAATAGAAGTTATCGTTAAAAAGTGTCGGTGATCGAAAGTTACAAAAGTGTAGGTTTTCAAGTTACCAAGGTACTTCTTGGTGAAAAATCGCAATTTTTAGCTATCCGGGCGACTTGCCATAACAAACAGGCCTTTCGATTTCTTCAGTGTATCTATTTTTTACGCTGCAAGCCAATGAGATAAGGAATTTCAACACATTTAAAAGGCAAATTTTTAGTAATATTTTAAACCTAATTAACAATGAAAGGAGCAATTTAAATAAATAAATAAATCTTGTTTTTGGTCGTTTTGCATATTCACAATGCTAATAAAAATGTTTTAATCTAGAAATTGTGGATATGTTGGTACTTGGGATCCCTATGCTATCCCCATGTTCTAAGTTTCCTACAAATTATACAAAAATAAATGGTAAAATCTAAAAAAACTGGGCTGGTTAGTTCTCTTAGTTAGTTTTTGTATTCGTTCTACCCTTCTGCAACTAACCAGTCATTTAACCCAATCAGTTATCAAGTCACTATGAACTAAAGTTGTCAGCTGACGAAAATTCAAACAATCAATCACTTGACCACCGATTAACCAATTGCATCAATAACTGAAACCTGGCATTAGTTACCAAAGAACGCCCAAGACCTAACCCAGCCAATGACCCGATTCCCGCAGCGTCCCGGGACCGCGTCTCCCGAGCCTTATGTAACAGGCTCCGCAGAGGCGGCAGACGTGCCGCAGACGGCGCCCGACGGCCCGGCGCCGAGACAGAGACGGAACGCATCCGGCGGTCTCGTTCGCGCGCAGAATCCTGGCGCCCAACGTGGTGCATGGTCCTTCGCGACGGATTAAACTAGCGGTTCTTAGAGAACTTTTTTCTTAGAAGGAATCAGATTAAACTGAATTTTCCTTGACGAATTATCTTTATTATATAAACAGCATTGTAGCACGACTGTTAAAACACACGAAGATGTAAGTAGGATATTCCTGGAACAGCGCAAATCAGAACATGAAATGAAAACGAAAGACTTGTTTTTTATAAACAGCGATTTTTTATTATTAATCGATTTAATTTAATTTAATTTACAGAACCTCTTTTAGCACTAAAATCGAATTATTCTGAAGCTTGCCGCCCAACGTGGTGTTTTCTCGCATCAAAGTCAAGTACGGAAATTGGAAACATCTTACTAAATTCTTACTAATATTATAAATGCGAAAGTTTGTGAGGATGTATGTGTATGTTTGTTACTCTATCACGCAAAAACTACAAAACGGATTTAGATGAAACTTTACAGTAATCCCGCTTATACACCAGAATAACAAATAGGCTACAATTTATGTATTCTTAAAAAGATGTTGACTTTCAGGCAAAGAAGAAACTTTGTGCTCGTCTTGTCCTGGGTGGCAGTCGAATTTATGCTAGACTAAGTTTGCATCTTAGCAGGATCACCTAACCAACCGGCCAAAAAAAGCGTTATCCACTGATAAAGGGCGCTGCTGAAGTACAAAAATAGAATAGTTACTTGTGGTATGATAATTTTAGTACCCTTCCCCTTACAACCTACAACGCGGCACCTCTTCACGACATGAAGGGTCATATTCATTTTTATCGCTTTTTGATGCGGTTAAATCTATTGCAATACAAAAAACGGCATAGGAAAATATTAATATCTCGTGCAAATTCGGTTATCGAAAAGATTTATGTAATGTCACGGCAATGAAATTAAAAGATGAGATGTGTTGTGGATAAGTTGAAAGAAATAAAAAGATTTTGAGTTTGATAAAAACCCTATTGGTCTTTTTTATCAATTTTAGTTTGTATTTTGTAATAAATTTGGAGACACTATTCAGTAGAGTTCACAGCGGAATCAGTTACGTAATGTTATTTTTTTAAATAACTTTACACACATACACGTGGTCACGTAGTTACCATGTATACGAGGGTCATTTGAAAAGTGCTTAGCCTAACATGGTCATTGTTTTTTTTTATAACTACTATCATTTTCTAGCTACATTATAATAACTATGCACAGTTCAGTTTATTCACAATAATTCATTGTTTGTACGTGATACCGTAAGTCAAGTTAGAGCTATTTTTGAAAATGATAAAATTGAACATCGTGCAGTGATAAAATACTTCAAATTGAAAGGTTTAACTCAAAAAGCTATACATCAAGACATGTCTGCTACTTTGGGTGAGTCCTCTCCTTCGTATGCGACTGTTAAAAACTGGGTGGCAGAATTTAAAAGGTCGTGAGACCATTCAAGATGAGCCCTGTAGTGGTCGGCCTTCGACTGCTTCCACAGATCGAAGATTGACTGTCAAGGAGATAGCTAAGACAGTTGGCAGCTCTTCTGAACGAAGACATCATATAATTACTACTGAACTTGGATTCTCTAAGGTGTCTGCGCGGTGGGTACCGCGGCTGCTTTCAGTGGAACAAAAACGCAACCGACTCACAACTTCCCGCGACTGTTTAGAGTTATATGAAGCTGAGCCGCTACAATTTATTGAAAGATTCATAACCATGGATGAAACCTGGGTTCACCACAATACACCAGAGACAAAAGAACAGACGAAACAATGGAAATAAGTAGGATCACCCACCCCAAAGAAGGCAAAGGTGGTTTTATCGGCCGACGAAGTCATGGCGTCGGTTTTTTGGAATGCAAAGGGTATAATTCTGGTGGATTTAAAAAAGGTGAAACAATAAACTCCGATTTTTATTGCAACTTGCTGCGTCGTTTGCGAAAAGAAATCAAAGAAAAACGTCCAGGTTTATTGAAAATAAAGGTCTTGTTTCATTAGGACAATGAGCGCGTTCACACCTCTGTGCAATCCATGGCAGAAATCCATCAGTGTGGCTTCGAATTGTTACCTCATCCCCCATATTCACCGGATTTAGCACCGTCTGACTTTTATCTGTTCCCAAAGCTGATAAATTTTTTATCATGATCACGATACACTTATACGCAAGCTTAATTTTTACGGGGTAAGGGATAATGCTTTAGATTTGGTAATTTCGTACCTTAGTTTAAGAACTCAAAAAGTTGATGTTAACAGTGTACTCTCTACAGGATCACAAGTTAAAATGGGGGTCCCTCAAGGATCCATTCTGGGTCCATTACTATTTCTGATATATATAAATGATTTACCTTTTTACTTAAAAGATATTTGTGATGTTGTATTGTTTGCAGACGATACATCTTTAGTTTTTAAAACTGACAGAAATAAAAACCTTTTTGATGATGTTAATGACGCACTTTCAAAGGTTTTACAATGGTTCACAGTAAATAATCTACAGCTTAATGCAAAAAAGACTAAATGTATTAATTTTAAGTTGCCTAATGTTAAAGATAACCCCATTAGTCTAAAAATTGATGGTAATACTATGAAGCTTGTAGATACAACAGTTTTTCTTGGAATCACACTAGATTCAAAACTGCAATGGAACCCTCATATAACAGCTCTCTCAGGCAGACTTAGTTCGGCTGCATTTGCAGTGAGAAAAATTAGGTTATTAACAGATGTTGATACTGCTCGTTCAGTTTATTTTAGTTATTTCCATAGTGTAATGTCTTACGGCATTGTACTTTGGGGTCAAGCGGCGGATATACAAACCATCTTTATCCTCCAGAAGCGAGCTATCAGATCCATCTATAAGCTTCGTGCACGGGCTTCACTTAGGGAGATTTTTAAGGAAATTGGTATCCTCACTGTAGCGTCACAATACATTTACAATTGCATTGTTTTGGTCAGAAAAAATATTGGTCTCTATGCTAAACACAGTGACATACATTGCAGAAATACTAGGAATAAGGATAAAATTGCACTTCCACTCTTTAGGTTACAAAAAGTTTTAGGATCCTTTATGGGGCAAGGTATACATTATTACAACAAAATTCCAAAAACCATTTGTGAGTTACCTTTACATAGATTCAAACATCACATCAAAACAGCTTTATTAAAAAAGGGCTATTATACTACAAAAGACTACCTTATAGATAAAAATGCCTGGGTATAAGCGCTCTTCTCGATGCGGGATTAAATAGCTCTATTGTAACAGATGTTTTATTGTAAGAGTTAATAGGTACCTAGTTTGTATGTACTGACTAACAATTTTTGTTTTTGAATTGTTTAAATGAATTCTTGTTATTATATTCTTTTATGGTTGGTTTTTTCTCTTTGTTTTATATTCTTTTAGGTATCAAAATGGCACACTGCTTGTACTTTACTAACCCCTGTTGTAAACCCAAAACAAGTTTAAAAGAGTAACTGCTGAGTTTCTCGCCGGGTCTTCTCAGCAAGAAACAACTCCGACGCGGTGGTAGAGTCGCATTATGTCTGTATACTGTTTATTTACATATCCATATTATTATGGTATTTATGTCTATTATTTAGTATATTTTGCTGTAAATTTGACGATTTGAAAGTACTGATACAGTCTATTTGAATAAAGTTATTTGAGTTTGAGTCTGAGTTTGAGTTAGGTAGTAAACATTTTTTACAAATGAAGAGGTCATAGCCGCCGTGGACACTTATTTTGAGGAGTTAAGATTTTTTTAAAACGGGTATCGAAGCCTTACTCGGTCGATGGAATAAGTGTTATAAGCTCGGGGGAGAGTGTGTTGAAAAATAAACATAAAATCAAAATCATGTGGTTAGGTTAGGCTAAGAATATCTCAAATGACCCTCGTATGTATGTATGTATGGTCAGTATTTCATACTAATAACTTAATGGTATATATGTGATTTTATTGCAACCACAAGAACGCTGGATCATGTGCGAGTAAGTAGTTTTACCTATCGACGTTTTTCTTTCCGTAGGTAAATATGTAGAGTTCCGCATAAAACCCGTTAATAAGTAGACACGCAACCATAAATGTTGGTCTTAGTTCAGGTATCGAACCAACGCCCTTTGACGCTAAAGACAGGACTACCATTGCGCCAACAGGCCAGTCGACTGCGCAGACCGGTTTCGTAATCACCCCATATATGGGTCAGCCTCACAGTACGTGCCAAGTCTACAGAAGGTTTCAAGTAAATCATTGTGCTCCCGCAACATGTTCACTGTGCCTACCGCATTCTTTTCCCGCTAACAACAAACAGACATGAATTTAGGGCTGTCAAGTCCACCACAGATAGAAATTTGAAGATGAATACTCTCGTTGAGAAAACTTTAACATTGCACTAAAACATCTGTCCCTTACTCAACATATAGACAGGGTAAAAAAAATGATAAGTTAAGTGTTGTAAGGGCTGATAAGGTTTTTAGGAATAAGATTTCAACCTCCGCCGCGCTAGCTCAACCCAGCTTTAGTTCCTGAGATGCTGGTTCTCGGAAGTGTTTTCGGAATCATCAATCCATATTTGGAGAGAATTATATTATGGTTGGCATATTCCATCAAGTTGTTGTAGTTGCCTAGCGTTGAGAAGATACGTCATATACTTTAAATTACTGCCTAAAAACATTTTCAAATTCCTAAAATTTTACTTGTTATGTTAACCACTGGGGCAGCGTTAATTTGAGGAATGGTCAACTTTTTCTTAAATTTCAAGAGATTTTCTAATTTAAATAGTGAATTTTCACATAAATCATACGATCCAACATTGAGCCCAGTGTAACAAAAGCCAATCCAAGCTTTACAGTCACCCATTCACAACATTATCCATCCCGCTCTACTATCGCCAGCCCTACTCCGCCACGCGTCCTCATTACCGAGCTGCGCACGCGTCGATCGCCGCTCTATCATTTGATAACAGTAGCTATTCATGTTATATCCTTCTCGGTTACTGTGGATTGAAGACTTGTGCAGAATATCGCAAAGAACTTGTAATTCCAAAATAAAGATCTAAGACATCTTACACCGATATTATCTATAAATAAATAAGATATTCACCATCTAGATCATCAGACCATGACCTAAACAGAGCTTTTAGAGAGGCGTTCACATCTGCCTTTACATAGGGGCACCTTGCTGACATAAGATCCATTTTGCAATAGTTTTGTATAGGTTGATGTAAGCGCCCCTGTACTATATGGGAGTCTACTGATAACCATAATCATGAACAAATATAGCGGGATAGCAGTGGCGGAGAATTAGGTTGCCTAAGTTTAGTAAATTTATAGATCATTGACGCACGCAACCACAAACACCCCCACACACACCACACACACACACACACACACACACACAGGAAACAACAACCCATACGCACACACGCACGCGCGCGCGCACGCAATTAGAAGCTTTGTACAATATGAATACATATAATTAAAACTCATTAAGATATATAAGTATTCCATTTTATATAAAACGCATAAAATGATACAATATATTGTAAAATATTGTTCTACAGATTTTTTTTTTTTTTTTGTAAAAGACGATATTGGTTGTAAAATGGGAATAGGAGAGGTTATTTGTGTTATATTAAGTTATTCTAGTTCGTTATATATGTGAAAATAAGTTACGGAAGAGTGGCTCCCTCTGACACAGGTGCTACTGCACTTACTAGAAGGAGTCCACCCCTAATTTTTAAAACTGCCTTGTTTTACATAAATAAACATTTTTTTTTTTTTTTTTTCATTGACACGAAGAAGAAGAAGATTTGATGTCGAAGTGGAGATAAATACGTTCTTGTTACGTAGCAGACAGTAGTGGCCCTAGAGGCTGTGTCCGACTGGGGCGATTCCAATCTGGTAAAGTTTAAGGCAGCCAAAACGCAGGCGAGTTTGTTCTCGGTGAAGCGGACCCCTTCTGATCTGGTTCCAACTTTTCGGGATGTCTCTCTTCCTGTTGCCGACCAAATCCAGCTGCTTGGTATTGAGCTGTCGGCAAGCCTTAACTTCGGCGACTACATTCGAGTCCTCAGCAAAAACTGCGCCAAGAAGCTTGGCATCCTACCTATCCAAGGTTAGGCGGTATTTCACATCGGTGGAACTGCTCCAGTTATATAAAGCGCAAATCTGGCCATGTATGCAGTACTGCTGCCACCTTTGGGGTGGATCCGCTAAATACCAGCTTGCTGCTTTGGACTCGGTAGAGTCACGTGCCGTGAGGCTCATTAATGATCCGGCTCTCTCTGCCGGATCTAGAACACCGGCGCAGAGTTGCTAGCCTGTCGGTGTTTTACAGGCTTCATTTCGGGAAGTGTGTGAGCGGACTGCATGAGTAAATTCCGCCAAAAGGAGATTTTCACCATCGGAGCACAGGACGCACATGAGCCACACACACAATTCAATTTTTTTTGGCCCGAACTAAAAGGTTCGTTGACTCGTGGAACGCTCTTCCAGCACATGTGTTTCCTTCCTCGTATAGTCCCGGGTTCTTCAAGCGGGGCGTGAAAAGGCATTTCTGCAGACCTTCAAGGTGAGGATGGCCAGCCCAGTGATTCGTTTGAATGACTGGGCTTGACAACCGACCGCTTTCCATCAGGTGGAGTGAGGTCATCTTGACGGGCAATATACAAAAAAAAAAAGCCTTCCACCCGCACGTTGTGGATATTCCAGCCATTCGCACAAAACGTTTTGCGGACTCTTTCATGAGAGCGTCGTGGCCTAGTGGTTCAGCACCCGAACTCAGATCGTGGATCGTGTGGTCCCGAGTTCAAATCTGCCCAGAACCAAAATCTTTGTGTTCATTGTTAAATATCCGACTAACTCTCCAGTGACGGAAAACATCCATAACAAACCAAATCAACCCGCATAACGGCAGAAGGCTCACCACCTACCACGTTGGGTTCTAACACCATTGGTGAAAAGTAGGCTTGTGAGTGTTTCGTTCACCATGAAGCACAGTCACTTGGCTCTGACTACCCCGCTTGGGGTAAAGTCGTGATGGTATGTTATGTTCATAATGCGAACAGCAAAGGAGTGGATTGCTCGCTGCCCGCGAATGTGTTTCCGAACCAATACAATCTGGGTTCAAGACAAAAGTGAATAGGCATTTACTAGGCAGACATGTACCTACCATCATAGATCGCATCGTCACTTACCATCAGGTGCGACTGCGATCAAATAACTGTCTAGTTCTAATATATATAAAAAAGACAAGAATTTAAGCCAGGGAAGTCTCCCAGCACACCCAGACGCGAGCCAATTTACAATATTTAGTTTTCGGAATCGAAAGACCCAACCGGGTATCGAACCCTAAATTAAAGGCGAGTAACCGCGCGACAACGCACGGCGCCAATCGCATCGTAAGTTATGTAACTACTGATTGAATTGACGCCGTAGCAATTTGTTCAATGGACATCAACTGGTTCGCGTTGGCAGACCCTAATAAGGACCTATTGAGCAGTCATTAGAATACTTGTACGATACTTAAATAGTGACACATTGTTCGTACATAGAGGTAGACAATACTTGCATACGAAATGGTTGAACAAAAAATATAACTAATTGTATGATTTTTTGGCTTAGCTAAATGGCTTTAATTAAACGCCCCCAGAAGAACGAAGAAAATATAAGGGCACATAGAGAAACTCACTCCCGGAAACATCTAAAAACGAGGCCTAAATTTGCCTAACACAAAAAAAAAGATGATAACCCAAGGTAAGTTGGGATGGCGGGTGGAGGGAGTTACTTTTGGAGCACCCAGGCAAGAAAACAAGGAAACCGTAATAATGCTTAAACCTTTTGTCACCTAAAACCCGAGAGGGTACGAACATAAATTAGTCGCACACTTTAGCACCTTATCACATTAACGCTTTTGCTTTTACATAGAAATCCTCAGAGGTATTGCTACTCTGACAAAGTAGCACGAGTAGTGTAAGTAACTGTGTAGTAGTACAAAGTACATCTAAAGCTGTATTTGAAGCTGCAGTTCATAAATCGAAGTCTAGTAAGTAATTTAGTCATCATATCATATTATAATCAATTAATTTCTACTTCTCATTTCGAGCATCCATGTTAACCAACCACGCACGACAATGCGCATACACACATTACACACAAGCACACCCTTCACTCACACTGCACGTTATCTTGCGATATTCAATTCAATTTGTGTCTCTCATTTTAAAACTTGAAACATTACCTTCGTACTATTGTTAATATTTTAGGTAACAAAGTATGTTTCTTTAATTGGCTTAAGTTCAAGTAATATTATTGTCTATTTCGTTGTTTAAACGCTGTTGAAACATTGTTGAATTCAAATAAATAAATAAAATTTATTTAAGTACATATGTATTTAGGAATATTCAAGTATGTCTATCAGTCTCTGACACACATAGTACAAGCTCTGCTTAGTTTGGGGTCAGATGGTCTTGGTGTAAATTGTCCCAGATATTTATTTATTGAATGTTGCTGCCTGCCTATACACTCTTCATAGCTGCCCACGGATATACTCGTATATCTATGAGCTGAAGTTCGTCCATTCGCACGGTACAATTATTTTGTTCGAACCCAGGACATTGCGTCACAAAAGTGGGCGACCGCCCACCACCCGAGGGCCAGCAGAGAAAGTCGACACCTTAAAGGTACGACATCTACCACAGATATGAATTAAAATAGACGACAGTGGTAACATGTCAAAAATCAGAGCAGTGCAGCTCTCTAACGCTGTTTTATTCAGCAGCTTCGCCAGCTGGGCCCATTTCTCCGTTTGAAATATAGCCTTAAAATAAAAATATAGCCTATCTATGTTATTCACTGATAATGTAGCTTTTTAATTAAGAAAAAAATTACAAAAATAGGTCCTGTAGTTAATGAGTTACCATTATAAAAGAACAAATCCTCCTTATACTTCTCCTCGTCTGTTTATTTTAACTCATTTCCCATTTCTGATCTCTTCTGTTATTGGTGGGCTAATGCGTACATATCCTGTTTTATTATTTAGTTATTTAAATTTACATTTGACTATTTTTGAGCACATTACCCTTTTTTTAACATTTTCCTCTACTTGGGTTGTATGGAAGAGATTGCTTTTTGGCAATAAGACCGCCTAATTGTGTCATCTTACTATTTCGTGTAATAACAACCTCAATTGTTATTTGTTTGATGTGCAATAAGCGTAGATCTTAAATCAAATCGGTTTACATTTATTCTGCCTAGACTTGCTATCTAAAAAACGATTTGGAAATAGCGGATGCTGTCACTAAAACACAATTATGATGTCACAATTCGTATCAAAAAAGCGGCTTGCTTCATTATCTTGCATAAAACGGAGCGGCTTGGTTCATCTATATCGAATTATGTTTGTTACACCTACACTGATGCCCTTTATAAAAATTATTCGGATTATACCCAGAACTGGTTGACTGAGTTACAAAATCTGCACCAACGATGCAGTGTGCTCATTACTTGCACGCAACTTTCTTCACGAAGCTTGGCCTTATTACAACCTTTTTTATTGATTCAAACAGCTCACTTTGATGAAAAGCTAGCTTGTTCTTTTTCGTGTGCAGTGAGTTTAAACTGAATTCAATTATAACGGTCTCCTAAATTAAATGATTTGAATCCTATTTATACGAGATGAAACCTGAATTTGAAACAATGAATATCCAGAAGACAGAGAGACTGACAGACCGAGTGGAAAGGATAGTGTACATTCGCCCATACATTGCCGCCTATGAACCAACAGTCATGAAAAATACCTCTTAGGGTTCATAAATACATACAATACACTTTAGTGTCAAAACTTAATTTATGGACGGACACTTCTGAGAACTCGTTGAATATCAAAAAACTGAAGAATTTTGGGGTTATATTTAATAATATAATGCGGAGTTTTATTTACGTGAGTGGGACTAATGTTCTTCAAGCACATATTTTGATGGTCGGCCACTTCTGCCAGTACTATGGAACCACTAGCTGAGCCACAATTCACACAAAATGTTGATTCCATTGCGATGATCGTAAATCCGTAATTATTGCTGAGTTAGCTATTTGCAGGTTACAAAGTCTTTAAACGGTTAAATCTAAAAGGAGGTAGGTCACTACAGAGAGCCAACAACGGCCGTTTTTTAAGCCGAGTCGTAAGAATAAAATTATTAATATAAAAACAATAACACAGCATTGCAAATTGGAAGCGAAAAATACAAGACAATAAACAGATGCTGGGATTTTTTTTGCGTTGAAGTGTCATGTCAACCAAACGTCATTAACTTCTTTTTTTTTTGCCTTCGCACAAAGCTGATTTAAGCCAATGTAGAATCTAATTTAAAATAAAAAGTTGATTAAACATCTATCGCATTGACAGTAATGTATTGTTCCTCATTTTTAAGAGCCTTTAGTAAGTTCACAACTACATTTTCTTGCACATACAAGGTTTCTTTTGTCAATACAAAGTAAATTAAAATATTGTTGCGATGGCTAAACAACAGAGGGCACAGACGAACGCAACATAAATGGTATTAAAAAAATATTTTCGTACGATAAATCATTTCAGTATTTTTAAATTTGATATCAAAAATCAGAAGTGTCCGTGACAATCTATTAAGTGATAAATATGTCTTAAATCATGGCCAGAATTCTGACAAATGTCAATTTTTTGTTGGTTCATACCAAGAAGGCTAGAAACTAAGGAGAGATAACTCCCTGGAAAGGGTTGGACTAAATCCGTATCCCACAGTGACGCATGCGCATTACGCTTCTTTGCCGCGATCCTCGCGAAGTGTCAAAATTGGTCAACAAAAAACAACAACTGTCGCACGTGACACCGTTCAAAACAAAACCATGTGACCATGAAATGACAAATAGCTGCCGCTGCACATGCGCAATACAGCGTTTTGCCCGGCACAGAGTATACGACTTTCGGCCCTCGAAAGCTTACCCCCACTTCGGGAGTTATCTCTCCTTAGTCTCTAGCCTTCTTGGTTCATACAAAGAGAATATATAGTTGGGTTCATAGGCCAACTTGGACACTGTCCTTGCGCAATTTTCGAATCCCATAAAAAAATTCTGCCGGGAAAATTGCGATTTAGCGAAGATTTAGACGTAACTGTTGACATTATTAAAAATGGACAATTAATTTCAAAGATTTTACTCTATTGACTAGCCTTTAGCGCCAGAGGTTGTGGGTTCGTTCATTTGTGTTTGTTGTGTGGCTGGGTGTTATTATCTCTTTAACTATACCATAAGTATGTATTTAGAAAAAATCAAGTATGTTCATCAGTCTCTGACACCCATAGTACAAGGTCTGCTTAGTTTAGGGTCAGATGATCTTGATGTAATTTGTCCCAGTTATTAATTTCATTTCATGCTAACCGTGTTTCGTTGGTGACCGAATCAGCTAATCCAACAAATGAATGCAAATGCTAATTCCAAAGTAACCTGTTACAATTTACGTAACGACAACATGATTGTTGTTTTTAAATTTTATTATTTGCATGGAGTGGTTGGCCAGCAGTAGGTCATGGTCATTTAGTTTTGTATCTCGACTTGTCACCCATAGTACAACTTCTGCTCAGTTTAATTCGGATTATCTCTAGGTGTCACTGTGGCAAATATAAATAAAGTTAAAATCTGGCCAGAACCTTTGTTGAATTTGCTAATAACTCTCCGCTGATGGAAACCACCGATAGAAAACCATAGTAATCCGGATAACAGCGGACGGCTCACCATGACGGCAACTGTCAACTTGCCTCTGACTACCCTGTTTGGGATATATTTTTATTCTAAATCTATGCAATTAACCGCACCGATAAGACACGTACAGAGGCGTTCACATCACATCAACCTTTAAAAACCATTGCAAAATATGTCAGCAGCATAAGGTGCCCCTATGTAAAGGTTGACGTGAGCGCCTCTGTACTATAACTAGGCCCTAGATATAGTATATTGAGTCATGAGCAACTAATGATACTTACTAGAATAAAAAAATGAAGTAGAAAAACTATTATAATTATTTCATTTCCTGTAACTAAATAACATCACAACATGAGTCAACTTAAACTATTTTCACGATGAGTCATATGAAAAATCAGCCTAGAATTAAACTATCATGCATAATACTTTAGTTCGTTCATAAAAGATCATCCTCTTTCCCTTTTGGGCGCGTGCCCAAAGCTCAAAGATTCTGAGACCCCTAAAATCAGTTCTTTTTTTTAGATTTTAGAACACAAAAGCAAGTTTATATACGAGTATCCTAAAGATAGTGGCAGATGATCCGCATGCACCTATACTCAGGCACTTCGTGCAGACTATGACTGGAGTAGAGGTTAGAAGCTCCTCCGGGACGAGATCGCAGGGAGTGCCTCTGAGATACATAACATATTTTTTAAATAATTGAAATATGAAATAAATAAATAAATTGTTATCCCTAAGAATACTAACCCTAGTCATAAGTCTTACTAACCCATGGAGCTATATTGTCTGAAATAAAGAAATATGAATTTGAGGTTAGGACGGGAACTGTATGTCTGCTATGATGAGAAACTCATACTGGTCACGTAAACGGCGATCGTTGCGTTCAGAGTATGCAATTTTGGTTCAATATTTAACCACTAGAGGCGCTGTACCGAAATCGCATACAAAAACGTCAACGCGGTTTAGACGGAACGCAAGCGGCTGTCATTGGTGTAAACTCATCTATACTAATATTAAAAGAGGAAAGATTTGTTTGTATTGACTACTGGACCGATTAAAAAAACACCAATATAAAGCTACACTAATAAAAGTTTAACTGAAACACACTTACACTTACTCACTCGCACACACACACACACACACACACTAGCACGCTTATCGTAAGAATAAATCAAATAATAGAAATTAGTTAGCAGAAATAAAAGGATAAATTGTA
This sequence comes from Udea olivalis, assembly GCA_947369235.1. Taxonomy (NCBI): domain Eukaryota; kingdom Metazoa; phylum Arthropoda; class Insecta; order Lepidoptera; family Crambidae; genus Udea; species Udea olivalis. Next base: position 10,374,915 of record OX376369.1, read on the forward strand.
TTATCTATAGGTTATATTTGTATTTTCTTTTCGTTCATTTCTTCATACTATTTTTAGAATACTTATGTTGTAGGGGTGGAGGGTTGATTGCTTGAGACACAGGACCTGTCCTAGTTGAAGTGTCAACCCACCATAAACTATTGGCAGGACCTATGTTAACTAGAAATTGTATACTATGTATTCATGTTTATGGTGAGTAATAAATTATTATTATTATTATAATTAATGTACACTGGTTTCCACAATATTACCGTCCTGAAAATTTAAGAGCAAAGTAAAGTAAAAAAAACATTTATTCATATAAGCTTGTACAAAGCACTTATGACATGTCAAAAAAAAGTATATAGAAATAATAATAATAAACGTAAATAAAATAGTACAATATTAGTACATATCGTGAATATCCATAATGTGAATCTACCACCGGTTCGGACGTTGCTTCTTATCAAGAAACTCGATAGTTACTCTTTTGAACTTTGTTTGTTTTACAACAAATAAATTCAGAGTACAGTCAGTACATATGAAAATTAAAAAAAAAACAACTAGCCAAAACATATTCTGAATTGCAAATAGTAAACTCTGGTCCATATTCAATGTCGGTTAAAATATTTAAATCTTTAAAAAATTTACAGGAAGTCATTCAAAAAAAAACAAGTTACTAAATACCTGGCTCAGAAATGTTTTTACTCATTGCAGTTCTTTGATATGGAAAATTTGTCAGAAATATGGCAATATTTTATATTTTAATTACAAATGCAAAGTAATGAAATAAAAATAAAATGTATATATTTGCAGTGCCCTTACAGGGTTCTTTTTTGAAACTATTCGTCTTTAAGATCTTTGTACAGCAAGAAGAGCAAATAAATGTTTATGATTTATGATTTCAATATCAAGGAGTGACATACTCGTAGGTTAAATAGGTTAGATATATATACATAGGTTACATTTTATTACTAATGATGAATCAATTTATTTATATGTTAATTTAATTTTGTTTTTTTGTGTCTTTTTTTTAAATGAAATTATTAATTTATTAATCTATTATGATTTTTATGTTTGCACGTCTTCATAAATAGATAAAATATGTGTACAACTATCTTTAAGAACATCATGTATTTAAGAACATCATGTAATCATGATGCAATCAACCATGTTTCTGCAAATAAATATTATATTCTATTCTATATATATTTTTTAATTAAGGCTATATATTGAAAGACAGTCTACGCGGGCGAAGCCGCTGACGGACAGCTAGCTAGTGACGACGTTTTCTCACATCACCTTTTTTAACTTATTCGTTCTGCAGGTCATTTAAGGTAAAACAAACATCACAAACGATGTGTCAAGTCGCCAAGCTGACGGAATCTCGGATTATGTCACTTGGCCTTGCTATGTGACTGCTAAGGTCATCGGTACGGCCTCGCATACACTTTCAAGGAAGATATAGTAAACAAGATGCGAAAATGTATGGATTTAAAGTTCACTTGTCAATTTTCCTATAATCTTATGAAATAGGGAGCAAACGAGCAGGAAGGTCACCTAAAGGAAAGTGATCACCTCCGCCCATGGACAACTGCAACACCTTAAATGGAAATACGCTCGCTTCTTGAAGGCTCCGATGTCATATCCCTTAGAAAATACTGCCGAAGGAAGATCATTCCATATCTTTGATGTGCGCGAAACAAATTGACGCGAATAACGCACGGTCTCCGAAATATAATAAATACAAATAGCTACAGCTCAAAAGTTTAGAAATTAAACAGTGAATATTTACGACAGGTTAGCTGTACTCGAACGTCACCAGTAAAATACTATCAAACTCGATTAGCACCAAAATAAAATACTAACAGCAGACAAGCATATTTTAAAAAATGTGTAAGAAGTACATATCATAAGAACCCGTATAAATTTGAAGAAAACTAAACGCGATTCGGTAAAAATTCGGGCTAAATTACAAAAGCATCAAAAATGTCTTACATTAACTTGATACTCGATACGCTAAGTTCGAAAATATTCTAGTTTACTAACAAAACACAGAAAAGCCAGATAAGGCACAACAAAAACAACCGAAACGTGTTTAAGACAAATTAGAACCAATCACAAATGAATGTATAATCTCAGGTACACAAGGTTTCGCAGACACAAATATCTCTTGGGTATCTTTGCACATGGCTATCTGACCTCAAACTGAACATATTGTACAGTCATCTGCTAGCTTAAGCATACTATCACTTACTTGCTTATTAACTATGCTATGCATAAAGGTGTGAATCCAAAATCGACTGCAAGCGGCAACCGCAGGCCAAATTGCGGTCGACAAGTTGCAAGCAGGAAAATTCATACGAACAATAAAGAGCTCTGACTAGCGTTGTAAATGACTCGATTCCTTTAGTCTAAATTTGATAGATTCTGCTCACTTTTACAAGAATTAGGCCCAATTTTTCAATTCTTAGTTTATTCCTTGGATAGCTAACTGAAGTATAAAATTAACTGGCTGTTTATCAAGCGAATGGATATTTTAAATTTTTCAATCGTCTTTTATCCAAAGAATAGCTATCTATCGTTTGTCTTTGTCGCTGACTTCACACTGATTACCCACAAGAGAGATGCACTTATACAATCATATAATGAAACAATATTAGAATGAAACAAGACAAAAGTTTATGTTTGACAAATTGACACTGACGTATAAGAAAAACCACCCCCGCTTTTTTTGCTGTCTAAAGTTGTGGTGAAAAGTTTGTGATTATAATAACACACCAAAACTCCTTAACAAAATGAAAATAATATCAAATGACACACCACATAACCTCAAAATGTCAAAGGAAACGCATAGATAAATCTTATCCAGCCCCTCAAGAAGCAGATAACTTTATTCTTCAGTTAGCGGCTTTATTCAACAGATAACATCTATCTGACCATTGAACAATTTAAAATCTTGGTAACCTTCGAATAAACTTCATTCTACAAATACATTTCATTATCTGAGGATTGAAAAATCGGCCCTTAGTGTACTAACTAAATTCGGGAATCTTGAGTCGAACCGAGCTTCAATCTTTACAAGCGCTGAAATAGAACTCGAGTCCTAAAAAGAGCTTGAATCTTAAAAAGAGCTCGAGTCTTACAAAGAGCTCGAGTCTTCTTCAAATTAATGTAATTTTTTACTGCCAGCTTTAAAAAGGAATACTAGTTCTGACTTCTACCGTCTACGGTGGTGGCTCGACGTCGTTAAGGGTGACATGCGTGTTAACAAACTCACCACTGAGGATGTACAAGACCGCGCGAAGTAGGCCAAGAAAATAAGAAAGGCGAACCCTGGGGCCTCACACACCAGTGTGGGTTTACAACCGGGATAGACCGCACGGATGATGATGATGACTTCTACCGTCTACAGTCGGTACCTACACATGATATCACGTCGAGCTTCACATTTGCAATACTTTGTAAAGGTTGACCTTTCCCGTTCAACCAAATCAGCGAGACAGACAGTTAAAATTGATAACAATTCCTTTTACCATTCATTGGATTATCATCAGTTATTTCTAAGAAATACATTAATGCATTACTTATGAGTCATTGGCCAAAATACCAGATGACTGTGCTATCTCTATCCTGAATTGGAGTAAGTATTATTCTTGTATCGTAAATCGTAAGATGGTATTTATTATTTCTGTTAGCGCAAACATAATATTGATATTCTTTATTGCAGTGTAAACAGTAAAAACAACATAACACGATGATATGATACTATTGGGCAGTCTTATGTTGAGCAAAGTATAATGAAAGCTTCAAATATACCAATCCCTCCTTACATTGTGCAAGTAATGTTTCTTCTAGGTATACATACATATCATCACGTCAATTTCCCAAGGTAGGTATACATCTACTAAAATTCATCAAAATAAGTTTGAAGAGCTGCTTTATACGCGTGCTAGGCTCGTTTTTGTAAGCCGCATGTAGGTGCCTACAGGCGACTTTCCACACGCGTAACTCGTACGAGCGTTGACGCGCTTATAATCCAATAGATACTGACTCACCACAACCGGTTCGAGCGAGCGCCGCAATTAGCCCGTGTACGCGCATTTGGTTTTGGGAGCGCATAATATATTAACACTAATCTAATAACTAAAAGGTTCGGTGACTCGTTTCTTTGTCCATCCATACCATCCAGATGTGGAACGCTCTTAGAGCACATGTGTTTCCTTCCTCTTATAGTCCCGGGTTCTTCAAGCGGGGCGGGAAAAGGCATTTCTGCAGGCCTTCAAGGTGAGGATGGCCAGCCTAGTGATTCGTTTGAATGACTGGGCTTGTCAGCCTCATATCTGGACCTCACGACCGCTTTCCATTAGGTGGAGTGAGGTCATCTTGACGGGCAATATAAAAAAAAAAAAAACTCAAACCGGTACTATAAGCCTAACAAACAGACTGAGTTACTATCACTAAACTTTTATTGTTATTTTATTATGGATGTATCCGTATTTACATCCTACTTAGATAAACCTAACACACAGAAAGACATACTATCGCATTTATAACATTAGTACGAAGAATCTATACTAATATTATAGAGCTGAAAAGTTTGTTTGCTTGCTTGCTCGAACGCGCTAATCTCAGGAACTACTGGTCCGATATAAAAAAATATTTCAGTGTTAGATAGCCCATTTATCGAGGAAGGCTATAGGCTATATATATCATCATTCCACGCGGACGAAGGTCGCGGGCAGAAGCTAGTCTGTAATTTGCACACTACAACCTGAGGGTCTTTGGTATGAACTAGCGCATTAGTTCCCAAAGTGGTCCAGGTGTCCCCCCACTTGTCCACGGAAGATTCGACAATATTCTATGTTGGCTTTACAAAAAAAATGGGGTTTACAATTTGTAAGCGGAGTCCCCGAAATGTTTTGAAAAAGGAAATTTGGGGTAGCAGTGGCCTTCTGAGTGTTTCGTCCACCATTACGCAGAGAAGGCAACTATGGATTAGCCTCTGACTACCCCGTTTGGGGATAAAGTAGTGACCGTATGTATGTAATTCAATCACAGTCCGACACAGCGTAAGCAAATACGTTGAAAATAAACACTCGTATTTTATTATTTTCGGCAATATTTTCCTTCACACTTGTAAACTAACTAATTCTGCAAACTGAATCTTTATTATGTCAAGGCTGGTTACAGTCATAACAATACATAATCCGGCCAGTGGTCAGAATGAATCACTGTTTTCTGAGAATGGTTATTTTTGCAAGCTCATTCATTATTTCTTCATTGTCGTGAATTATTTTATTCTATAATGCTACTACACTAAAATTATTGGTTGGTTTTGAGTCTGAATAGGTCTGAATACTACGGGACCGGCAGCATGCGAATTCCTCTAAACACACTTTTTTAGAGATGAATTCAGTTCACCGGCCCTGAGGTCCAGATATGAGGTTGACAGGCCCATTAATGCAAAGCGACCACTGAGCTGGACAACCACATCTTTGAGGTCTGTTAAAATGTATTTTCGAGTCACGCTTGAAGACTATATGAGGAAAGAAGAAAGCGTTCCACGTCTGTAAGTGACATGACATGACATAACATGACAATGTCAAATCTCAATACATTTTTTACGCGAACGATAATGTAAATTTAAAGTGGCAACTCGTGGTAGACGTACCGGATGGCACGACAAAGTAACGAGTCACCGAACCGAAAATGATGACAATGTGGCACTATCGCTAGTACTAGGTTAGTTTAGATGAACTTCTTACAATTCCTGCCACTCATTCAATTACAGGATTATTAGGTGAGTATGCTAGGCTAAAGGACTAAAGTTTAACACTGCACCCATAGTATGTCGTACGTGTTAAGACAGAATAGGAAAACAATACAATCTTACCGCTGGGCGGTATAACGACAGACGACCAGAAGAGATTGCGGATGGGTCCAATTGAACTGTTATCATTATCTATATGAGCCCTACAAAACAAACACAAATCATAGAAACATCAAACACAAATACACACAAAATGTCTGCTATTTATTTACAAAGACTTATTAAATCATTCGGACAGGTGAATCGAACCCGTCTAGTCGCTGGGAATTAGTTCACAGAACTGGCTTCCATCCAACAAGCATAGGGGATCAAACGTAGGTCAATATAGTTCACGTGTCAAAGACACTTTGTAGAATCATAATAAAATTATATAAAATAGAAGGACTAATTTTACTTTACAATTTCGGAGGCAAATAAATATGCAAGCGTACCTAGCCTACGTGCAAAATTAGGTGTAATTTAAATTACCATAATATATAATAAATCCTACATACATACATACCATCACGCCTTTTTCCCAACGGGGTAGGCAGAGACCACATCTTTCCACTTGCTACGGTCCTGACACACCTCTTGCGCTTCTTCCACTCTCATTAATCCTTTCATACATGCTCGTCGATTAGGGGTACTCCTGACCTGGTCCGAGAAATAAGGCTTTTTTTCGTTTCGTTATTTTAGCAACTACCAAGAGTATAGCACTTTTTATCTAACTCTTAGTATGTAGTAGCAACTAACAATTTTTTTATTTAATGCTTCCAATCTAAATGACCAAGATTAGAGTTCATGAATGTATTTTCTTTAGCCGAAAGTTGAACGTTGCCCTTATTGTTTAGCTTACAAATTAGTAGCAATTAAGCCCTTGTGGAATGTTGGACACGACGACTGTGGACTGAAGGCAAACAGTTAAGAGAACGTACTATTACGAAGACATAGATACATACATACATCGTGGATCGTGTGGACTCGAGTTTAAATCTGGCCGGAAACATCTTTGAGTTCATTGTTTATCCGACTAACTCTCCGGTGATGGAAAACATTAATAAAAAACCAAATCAACCCGGATAACGGTGGAAGGCTGACCACCTACCACGTTGTCTTTCGAGTGCTCCGTTCCCATGACGGCAGCAGTCACTTGCCTCTGACTACTCCATTTAGGATATTAGTCGTGATGGTATGTTATGTTACATACCGACTGTAGTTATGTTACAACTGTGCAGATAGATCATTTTATCAAAAAAGAATATGTCGAAAAACTGGTAGATAAATAGCCGTTCTGAGTAAAATTTTAATAAGCCGTAAAATATGTTGAATGTTAATTAGAGCTATGTTTATTTACACAACTGGCCACTCAAGTTTCATACATGAATGACTTAATCTTGATTTTCGATATCTTAAGTTATCTACTTGATAAAACTATAATCGTTGTATTTGGAGATAATTCCGCACTTGTCATTTTATGTAGGTAATGGGCAGATTACCCTGAAAAATTTTGTGCCCATAGGAGTAGTGACCTTGGTGTGCGCAGGGTGCCTGGGCAGGACAGCAAAACTGGAGACCAACATGGATGGCCGGGGTGAGGAGATCTTGTGCCCATAGGAGTAGTGACCTTGGTGTGCGCAGGGTACCTGGGCAGGACAGCAAAACTGGAGACCAACATGGATGGTCGGGGTGAGGAGATCTTGTGCCCATAGGAGTAGTGACCTTGGTGTGCGCAGGGTACCTGGGCAGGACAGCAAAACTAGAGACCAACATGGATGGCCGAGGTGAGGAGATTTTGTGCCCATAGGAGTAGTGACCTTGTTGTGCGCAGGGTACCTGGGCAGGACAGCAAAACTAGAGACCAACATGGATGGCCGAGGTGAGGAGATCTTGTGCCCATAGGAGTAGTGACCTTGGTGTGCGCGGGGTACCTGGGCAGGACAGCAAAACTAGAGATCAACATGGATGGCCGAGGTAAGGAGACGTGTAAAGTGGACAGGAGCCCTATTACAAGTTCATTCCCTAAGCGAAGCGAAGCTAGAAATTTCGTCATATAATCTTGAATTACCAGCCAGTTAGCGGTTATAAGTTCGCGTCAAATTTCTAGTCCACTTTGAAGTTGTTTCGCGCGTGCGCAAAACCAATTTTTCATAGGAAAAAACAGGAATGCGGGACTCGTGTCAACTTCAGAGGGAGTATATGTATGAAATCGAAATATAAATATAAAATTAATAAAAGTCTAAATATCTAGAGTTAAACTGAATGTTAAAATAGTTTTTCAATAAAGATTTATGCGCCAGACCACACACCTCTTGTCATGGTCTCGAAGTTGGGATAAATATCATTTACGTTAAAATTAAATAACGAATATTAATAAAAGCGTCCTCCTCTGTCCGATTTGCTGTGCCCGACAGGGTCTGTAATGATCTAAGAACTTTTGTAACATCTACTACTACAAATTATGGAAATGCAATATTGCATTGAGTATTGGATGCAAGCCGCCTACAACTGGCCGCTCTAGAAATCATTAGGGTCAATGATTGAAGATTGTGACGATGACGAGGTATTTGATAAAGCTTTTATCTTGACTTCAATCTTTCGCACCGATAACTGTTACTTATGTAATTTAGCAATCAGTATAAGGTCATACCAGCGTCTCCACAACGATTGGCCGTACCAATTGTGGATTTAGACCTTGCAGTGCAGACTGAAAGCTCTAACCTTCGAGTTCCAGAGCAGAAAAGGAAAAGGAACAAGTTTAGAGCGAATAAATAAATATTGTAGATGTTGAGATAGTTTGTTTCTTGCTGAGACTTATGTTGAGGTACAAGAATTGCTAGACGTAAGATTCTTGAGAGAATTCAAGACCCGCCTTCCAGGTCAGGCCAGGGTCAGCTCTAGAGTACTCTTAACCGATGAGCATGAATGAAAGGATAATTGAGAGTAAGGCCAGGGCTACACTTGACGGAAATTCCGACGCGGAAGATCCGCGACGGAAAGTCAATACTGGTTATTGCATATAAATTCCAAATAGTGGGCACACTTCGCGGAAGATCGGTCGCTTCGCGTGTAGCCCGGGCCTAAAAGACGCGGAGGATGTGTGGGAGGATCGTAGCAAAGGATGATGTGTGCTACCATAGTCATTACAACAGAGCGAAGGATACAATCATTAAAATTCTGTCATCACTACAGTGGGTATAGTCATCTTTTCTGAACTACTAACTGACTGCTGTTTACCTGTAACCCGACTAGCTTTTCTTTCTTCCCAAAGATGTCCAATTACCTTCTGCCTTTGGCTTGAGACGTAACAGGCAGAAGGTAAGAAAAGTTACCTTAATAGGGCTTCCGAGTTCCGCCTGACAAAGCCATCAAGGCCACTTGCAGATAGTCAACAGGAGTCATTTACAAAGAAACGCTTAAGCTTGATGCTTGCTCTCGCGTTACATCAGCGATCGATTTAGCGAGTCAGTGTCATCAATGCTACAGTTCATTACGCTTGACCCAATTGATAAAGAACTCTTACTTGGCTGCTCTTACTATTTTTGCAACTGTACCGGCCACATTTGCGATTGAGATCGATTTTTCAATGCAACGATCGATTTTGGGTGCTTATTGGTTGGGGTTATAGATTGTTGTGTGGTTGGGGGTATTACCCCTTGGGAGGCCGATAAAAAACCAAAGTTTCGGTCGCGTTATGAAACTTTCCTGAAGGAACCTCATCATCATCATTGAGTGTGTTGGGTTTTAGATGAAAGGCGTCCGCAAAGCCTCGTAGTTCACCAAGGATTATGAGTGACTTAAAAATGGTGAACCACGCAAAAGATGGATAGATGAGCCGTGTTTACAATAAAAAATAATTGAAGCTCAAGCAAAAGGCACAGAATAGGACCCACTCACTTTTACAATTGGGCTTACGCCCACGATTTCCATGAATGAAATAATACCAAAACAATTTCATTCCATTTCATTGTGTTTTCTATACAAAAATAGCAAAAGCTTTGAACATCGACGAAATGGGTCGGACTATAAGCAGCACAGGAAACAGATTACGAAACGGCGGTGCGGGTCGAATTGGACGCAAATATTAGCATATGACGATGGGTTAATAGTTTTACTCGCCAGTTCACTGATATAAGCATGTTGTATTAGTAGTAACGTAAGTGATTGAAATGAATGTGCTGAATCCTTTTTCAGGGACAGGAAACGCCGACGAGCCTTCGCGGTGCGCGGCTAAGTAAGAGGCGCTTATGGACCGGGCGCGGGGTGCGCCAAAGTTCACCCAAAATTTCAACTCAGATAATCGGAACTCCGAAAATAATTTTCCTAACAATCACAAGTCTAATGTTCATAATCTGAATGATCACTCTTCCTAAAAAAAATATTTCTAAAGTTTTCATTCATACATTTGTAGTACTTACTATCGAAGAAGTTCATATAACTCATGCTTCCGAAAATTGTACTTTACTCTGACGCACGCCTGTCTCGCTCAAAACAAATAGGTTTCTCTCTGCCCTTCAACATACTAACTTAACAACTCAGCGTTAATGTCAACCTAACCCGCTCGTCGTTTCGCTCCACGCTAACCAAAGCTAGTGCCAGAAGAGAGTTTAAAATAAATTCACTTGTTACAAGACAAATCTAGGTTGGATGTGTGTGAGGGCTTTTGCAATACTTTCACGAGTGAAATAGAGGATATTAAAAATCAGCATCAGTGCCGGGACTTATTCTTGGTTCGAAAATCGTATGTGCAAGAAAGTGATGTAAGCTTTAGGTTTAAGAAAGTGCTACCATGCGATGTATTAAAGGTGTTAGACGGTTTGGACGGCAGTAAGGCATCGGGATCGGATCATGTCAGACTAAAAGACCTTAAAGTAATTAAACATAAAATATCTCCGGTAATAGCCCATTTTATAAATTTAAGTATAAAAACAGGTTTATATCCTAGTGAATTGAAGCTTGCAATAATCAGACCAATTTTTAAGCAAGGATCTCATAGTAAATTCACTAATTACAGACCAATAGCAATTTTAAATGTTATAAATAAAATTGTAGAAAAAATTGTAGTTAAACAAGTCACAGTATTTTTAGAACAAAACGAAATAATCAGTGATGTTCAACATGGATTTCGTCCAAACAGGAGTACTGCTACGGTACTTTCAAAATTTGTTGATAATGTGAATAATGAACTTAATGACCAAAAAACAGTTTTTGCGATATTTATAGATTTTAAAAAAGCGTTTGACACTCTCGACCACGATGGCTTACTGCAATCCATGATGGAATGTGGCATAAGAGGTCCGATTAGTGCGTGGTTTAGAGAGTACCTACGAGGTAGGCAGCTCACTGTTAGTGTCTGTGGGACCCGAAGTAAAAATGGAGACATTAAATATGGAGTTCCCACTGGTTCAGTATACGGGCCTGTGGGATATATAATGCACGTTAACAGCATGCCCAACGTCATTAAAAAATGTAAGTCTTTTATGTACGCTGATGACACGTGTATTGTATATAGTGATACGAGCCAGGACCGAATACAGGAGATTATGCAGAGGGACTTTGATAATGTTGTGCGCTGGGCCCACGATAATGGAATAATTATTAATATTAATAAGACTAAGTGCATGCCAATTCTTTCCCCCTACAACAAGAGTAAAACAATAAATATAAAAATTAAGGGACACTCCTACGATTGCTTACATCGCGGAAACATGAACTGCAATTGCATGAACATTGAAATGGTATCATCCTATAAGTATCTGGGTCTGACTATAGATATACACTTTAGCTGGATTCCCCACGTAGATTCTGTGTGTAATAAATTAAGGTCGATTCTTGGCAAATTGCAATATCTTAAATATAAAGTTTCAAGGGGCATCATGTACTTAGTGTATCATGCACTGGCTGATGCAGTGATATCTTATGGACTAGGTGTGTATGGTTTAACTTTTCCTATTCACATAAATAAAATTAAATCATTGCAAACTAGAATTCTCAAACTGTTAGTTGATTTTAAGTTAAAAAAATCATTACAAGGGGAGTATGAAAGATTATTTAAGATATGTAAAGTATTACCGATAGACTACAAAGTAAGAACTGTTATTCTGACAGAACAATTTAATCATTCTGAGTATAAGCATGAAAGGAAGTATGCCTACCCAACTCGTTCAGCTAATAAGCCCAAACTAACCGTCCCCAGGGTAAAAAATTATTATGGCAAGCGCACCAGGCGATGGTTGACGCCGTCTTATCTCAATGACTTACCACAAGATCTGCTGCAGGGGGCGCAAAGTAAAAATCACCTCAAAACACTGTTGAGGAGGCATTACTTGTCTTTATGCCCGTAACCTAAAATTTGTTAATTTAAGGATATAAATATAAGTTAAATGATAAGTTTAATGCAAAATAATATGAATATAAGTGCAATAAACCAGAAACATCATTAAATACTAGAAAATTAGATATTAAAGTTCACTGATATTCACTTTATAATGAAATAAAATAAATGTAAGTAAAATGATAAGAATAACTATTTAAATAATGATATATCTATAATTATAACGAACTGATAACATTAATAAATACAAAATTAATAATTTCTCATTAATATTTACTTTGAATATTAAGAATGAAATACCTACGTAATATGTAATTTATTTAAATAATACGCAATAATATGCAACAATGTAATAATAATATCGAATGATAATAATATGTACCTACCTAATTTAAGCTTGGATGTAAAACTATTGAAGCATGTCCACGGGAACCACTGCCGACAAACTGTTGCACAGTTTGGCAGAAAATAATGTTAAGCATCCCTGTAATTTTTATGGTTTAATAAATAAATAAAATAAAACTTAGGTTAGCGAGGAGCGAAGCGACGAGCGGGTTAGGTTGACATAAACACAGCGCACGAGCCGAGCGTGCCGCGACAGCGGCCGGCGAATGCCAGAAGCGAATTTAGGGCGTTCCTCACATTCATATACATCACTTTACTTTCTGAATATGAGTAAAAATATTATGGAAATTATGTTTAGGTATAAAAAGCGTTAAGAAAAACAACAGTAGGAGTTAAGATAATATTAATTAAAATTTTCGGAATCATGAGTGTTATGAAAATCGTCGGTAGTACTACAAATTGTATGAATCCAAACTTCAGGAAGAAACATTTTAGGAAGAGTGATCATTCGGATTACAAATCGGTAGGAAAAACAATTTCGGGTAAAGAACTTTAGGTGAGCCAATATGGACCCCCTGGCGCGAGATAAAGCTTGAATAATATTTATGGAGGTGTGCGTCTTCGCCTCACAGCACAGACCACTAAGATTGGGACTACTAGGATACGGAACTGAGGCCTCTCTTCCTCGAATTATTGGTTATCCTTGGTACGGGGCGGAGGGTACACGAACCAAACGAGGGATCCCTGCGAACAAGCTATTTGCAACTCTTCAGTACGTTTGGCCGCTGGTGGCCGACCTCGATAGGAGCAAGTTCGACTCTAGTGCACGCTAACACAGACCACTGCATCCGAACCGAAGACTACGTAGTCTTCCTCGGGATCAATTCACGAAGCGCACGATTTACCCATACGTACTGTGCATGGTTACCTCGGTAGTAACGTGATCATAGGCTGCGGTAGCAGCTACCATCCATCAGGTATTCTGCAAGTATGTTTGTGACGTTGGTTTTAACAAAATTCTGCGGTCCCGGGCACCAAAGCTCGGTAGTATTCCGATAGTTCTGAATTCCGAGCAGACACCTTGTGGTACGTCCAATAGATTTACCGCACGTAAGTAAGGGATTGATGGTAGGATGACTGCCCAAAATGACGTACCTAGGCGCACACACTGAGATGGCTTCGCAAGGTGCGTCCTTCAGTTGTCAAGCGTATTGAAATTCTTTAAAACCCCTATATGACACACTATGGAGGAGGCCTATGATCAGAAGCGGACTTTTCATGGCTAGGAAAGTTGATGATGAAGCAATTTTTGGGGGACATTTCTTCTTTTGAGCTTGGCTAACAGCTTTCAAGGCTGGGCTAGATCTGGCAGTCATTTGAGGAGGTGTGCTTTATTCTATTCATTTTATTATATCCAAACCTCAGCATGACTGATGGCCTAGTAGGTATTATTCAATTATTAGTAATTAATGTAAATGACTGAGTAACAATAGAATATTCATCGAATCATTATGATGGATGACACAAGTTCACATAACAAAATTTTGATAGATGTAGTAATTTGCATAATAAGTAGATATGCTATTAAGCAAATTAATAAACATCACATACTTTTTCTTAGTCCCAACGTGAGATAATAAAAAACAACTATGGTAGCACCACCCACACATACGATACACAAATCTACCACATGGAATCTTTTAATATGGGGGTTACATTACTTAATTTGACTACTTAGTCAAGTGCAGCATACTGCAACCCATAGCACACCCATCAAAAAGTGGACATGTAGTCCACCTTTTGACGGGTGTCCTATGCTTGCAACCACCTGCTCAGGCAATCTATAATAATGTTCATAGGCCTATGTTTAGTAGAAGCCCTATGGCTGTAAATTATGATGGTGCAAACATTTTTGGTTTAAGTCATTTACAATATGTGCAACGGTTTGGGTGGTAAAGATGTCTTTCAACCACAGAGCTGGTGTTATAGTGATATTTACCTCTAACAAATGACTAAAGGGGTTATTACAGATCACACAAGATCTTAAATAATTAAATATAATCTTAAACCTACATGGAGCAATAAATGATATGACTATGACTAAATATTATATATAACTTCAGAATATATTCAAAATCAATGAAAACACAGGTAATATATATATCATATAGATTATTCTCATGTAAGCTGAAACATCCTGTAGTTTATTTTACACTTGACCTGATACTAAATTACTACTTACTTCCTATCAATTAAAAAACAAAGTATAAGTGGCTAGGTACTATACATGTACAATGTACAAACGAAAATTAACAATCCGACAACTAGCTAGAAAAGTGTTCTATTGAAATCTATTTAAAATTTCTGATGTCATAATGAACTATGTAGGCGCTGCGGCTGTAAAACAAGGCCAAAAAAGTTAACGCACTGCACCATATTACTGTTAATTATCGACGTTTTACCATCTTCCCGAGGGGAGCTACGCCCTAGTCAACTTATAAAGACCTTCCGCCCCATAACACGACAGAGTAGTAAGGAATTTCAGAGAAAAATTAAAATCACTAATGTCAACAAAACAAAATAGATAGCCATTACGTCAATTACTTAAACACATGTAACCAACAATGAAGAATTTACAAACCTAACAACAACTTATTGAGGACGAGAATAACCACAAAATCAGGTTACAAAAAGCTTTCGATCAATATATTTTTATGAAATCCTGAAATGCTCCTACAAGATGGCGGGAGTATAACCCGACCGAATCGAAGAGAACGGGAACAGTGGGAAGTGCACCACTAATGAAGCGACCTAAATTCGGTCGGGTTATACATCTGATCGCACAGATGTAAGATTTCTCATTTCCTACTCGATTTCTGTGATGTTCACAGGCTTGGGGCGATTGTTTATGATACATTAGGGTGTTAAGTCACTAAACTCACCGTTTTTGTTTTCCATTAGCGCTTAAAACATCACAAAACACATTTTTTTTTGCACAAGCACTCACACGCCCATACGGTAGGTAACAACATCACGAGTACAACTGCGCCCTCTGTTGCGCTCGACAAGCAACCGCAGCACGACACCTGCCTGCCGCTATGTTCACATCGATCTTAATTTTGTTTCGACACCGAATTGCAATTAACTTGAAAATAATATTTTTACTAAATGTAATAAACCCAGTATTCAGTAATTGCAATTTGTATAAATAGAAATAGGTTCACCCAGTAGCCAACACCTACAGTCAGAAACAAATCAATACAAATAATTCATGTTAGCGCGCTCCGTATTGATTTTTCCTCGCAGCTGATTCACATTTCCGCGCAATGGGAGGCAAAATTTGACTCATAGTTATTTCTGTTCTGTTTTCTTAGTTCAAACTGTGCAATATCTCGGTTATTGTGCGTATTCAGCAAGTAAAACGGGCTTTACGGCATGTGCTTTTAAGGGTACTTGATAACGGTGTAGATTCTATCTGTGATTCAGATGTCCGCAAGGTTAGCGTAGGCTTGCAAGGGAAAGCAAATCAATGGAATGGTCTCGGATACTGTTATCGACTTCCGTTCTACATTTTATTGATCTTCACTAACTTTGTTTTGCAATAGGCAGTTAAATCAATTATAATATTTGGTGATTGTAATATTTGGAACCATTTACGGGTTATAGTTTGACGTAGACAAGAAAATTAAAAGTACTTTCAAAAAGGGAAGTGTTCTTTCAAAAAATATACCTAAATACATAAATAGGGATGTACTTACATTAACTTAAAATCATAAGGTACCTACTGTGTTTAGATAATTACCCCACATACACCTTTATCAAATCATATTTCTTGATAGGTACCTACTATTCATCTTTGTGTAAAGATTTTTGGTTAATTTAACTTAATAGCAAGCTCTAAAATGAGAGCTCTCATGTATGGTTTTTTGATTATTTTAAACTAGAGTTAAAAGTTTAGCGGCCTTACCTCAGGCATAATAATATTGAATCTCCTACGCTAAGCTGACAAGCTTTTATTTTAATTTGTTCTAAAGGAACGCATACAAAACTCTTTTAAACTTATTAACATTTTCAGGACCTAGACAGTGTTTTTAACATCTCTATAATGCAGTATTTTAGTCTGCAACGCTTTGCCGCAGAACATTAATTTTGGCGCTATTAAGTCATTTAGGGTGGGGCCATGGCTATACGAGCCATACTGCGGCGCCACCCACGCCATATTCTGATGTTATTATCATAATAAAAGAGGTTCATGAATAACTTAGAGTGAACTTTAAGAATAATTAACATTACATTACATTATAAAACGTGTTAAGGAATACTTTTTGTATGGATACGCACGATTAGGTACCTATAGTTTCGTGATGAAATTACAATCTATTAATAACTCATCTATAACTTAAGTGCAGTTACAATCTAGTCTAGAATGTTTAAAAAGAAAAATTAT
Source organism: Udea olivalis (assembly GCA_947369235.1). Classification (NCBI taxonomy): domain Eukaryota; kingdom Metazoa; phylum Arthropoda; class Insecta; order Lepidoptera; family Crambidae; genus Udea; species Udea olivalis. Next base: position 10,391,832 of record OX376369.1, read on the forward strand.
ATTTAATGTGAAAGTTATCAACAGAATCTTTTTAAATAAATATCTCTGCTAACGCCTGTTTGTAAGTTGAAGGCAAATTCTCTTTACTGCCAATTTATGCCTGAACTTCGTGTAAAAGAACTGTGTGTACGTGTAGTGTAGTACACGTCACGTAGGCTTAGGCTTGAACTGTGCAAGCTCTACTTTTTGTTATTGCCTAAGTTAATGAAAAGTAATATCTTTGGACTTATTCATCAAACCTAAAACTAAGCCTGTGACTATCATCAGAATGAGTAATAGGTACCTACGCATAGCTTTTTTGAATAAAACTTAAGTACCGACCGATTTGAATACTTAACTTTGGATTGGTTATACCAAAGTTACGAAATACGAACGTTTATCTGATAAATGTTAGTCCTGGCTGTCTATTGAACCCACGATCTTAATCTTAATCAGCAGGATCACAACCAACGAATCTGGGTGGTTTGTAAAGGCAATAAACAAAGCAGAAATAAATTTTATAAATAAAAAACCTACAGATTTGTGCTCATTGGTAGTTACGTTACATGACTTATTTGTTGCAATTCATCTGTTTTGAGCTATTCGAATGTTTATCTCTAAATATTATTTTTAAACTGCAATCTCAAGGTATATCTATAAAAACACAAACTTGTAATAGAGTCCTTGGCAAAAGTTAAACAAGCAACAAGATAATTAAATAAGTTGTTTACTTGATTAAAACGGCAATTAATCTTAGTTCATAACTCAAACACTTTTAATCAAAACAAAGTGATTCAACCAAATGGAAGCACTTTGTTGAATTGCAAAACTTATATCATAATGTACAAAATTGATTTCTACACTTTCTAACCCTGCAGACCCCTTACTATACAGATATGCCCTAACGTTTTTGCAACATAAAATTATTCATAACTTACAACTGTCCTTGTCTGGCGCGCGTGGGAGAGCGAGGTGGTTGCAGCAGTTTATCACATTTTTGCAAGGGTCATCCTGTAAAGATATTATCTGTGGATGGGTGTTGTCAAACTTGGCGGCAATTTGCAACTTATTAAAGAGTAGATTACAGTAGGCTTGGATGTTCTTGTACAATGAGTCATTGGCATTACTTTATCTTAGGTTAGGTCTTGGTATATGTCATAGTACATTATGATATAAGTGCGGTAAGTTGAAAATTACAGCCGAGGCGATATTGCTAGCCCGAGCCGCAGGCGAGGGCTACAAGAAAGCAGAGGCTGTAATCATCAAAGCGCACGTATGTCATACGACGTTTTATAACATATTTGCGAGGAAATAAATAAAAATCGGACTTTCTTAAACAAGTAAATCTTTTTAATCAGTTGTCAAAGCAGTTATAAAAATTTTTACTTGTTCACAAATCAGCGCTTTTTTAGGGCAAAGGCATAAAAAACAGCCAGTATTATGTACTGATAAAGTAAATTAATATTTTTGTGTTTTTGTTACAGATAAATGATTGTAATTCAGTGTCAAAATTAAATAAATTAAAGAATTAAATGTTCATTTATTATATTTAAACTCCGAAAGTAAATTTTATTCATAAAATTTTGCCCTGTTTTCTGACATAAAAACTCTTTGCTAAGATTTAAAAAAGTACCGTTCGTTTTAGACGGAGCATCTTGATAAACCGTGCGTTTAACATTACAATACAACAATACAACACAATACAACTAGTGCGTAATGAGATACAATACGATATTGAAATTGGTGAAATAAGAGACCCTTTACATGTTATAAAAGATATTTACTTATTTTAATGGTGTTCTGCGATCTTACTTCAAGGCTTATTAATTCTAAACCAAACATAGCTATTATACGAGTAGGTGACGAAAACTTAAAACCTCCTTTTCAACCGACTTCAAAAAAAGGAGGAGGTTCTCAATTCGACTGTATGTTTTTTTTATTTTTTATGTATGTTACCTCATAACTTTCGACTGGGTGAACCTATTTTGATCATTATTTTTTTATTTGAAAGCTGGTGCTTCCCGAATGGTCCCATTTTAATTTGGTCTAGTTCTGACAGTGGCATCCATGCCAAAACCTTATAAGTCTTAAATCTAGATAGACAAAATGCGCGACCAATGGACGACAAATGGACGAAAAACTTAATATTACGCCAACCGATTTTGATAATTCTTTATTTATTTGAAAGCTGATGGTGCCCGTGTAGTCCCATTTTAATTTGGTCCAGTTCTGACAGTGGCATCCATGTGAAATCCATATAAGTCTTAAATCTAGATAGACAAAATGCGCGACAAATGTACGGGTAACTCAATATTACGCCAACTGATTTTGATAATTCTTTTTTTATTTGAAAGCTGATGCTGCCCGTGTGGTCTTATTTTCATTTGGTTCAGTTCTGACAGTGGCATTCATGGAAAATCCATATAAGTCTTAAATCTAGATAAACCTTAAGCGCGACAAATGGACGAATAACTCATTAACACGCCAACCGATTTCGATGCTTCTTTTTTTATTGGAAAGGATATACTTCAAGGGTAGTTTGATGAGTGTTAGGTTCTGATTATGGGATCCATGACAAAGTAACGAAACTCTTCAACTCTTAGGAGCGATTGGACGATACTTTTTCGATGTATAAAATAAATAAGAACTATTCACTGAAAATCAAGAAATAAACAAAAATTTTAACAAAAAAAAAAACAACTTCAAAAAAAACTATTCCGAAACAAAGCACTAAAAAGTAAAGAAATAATTGCATTCTTCTAAAACTTATACGATAATATAATGTAGGTACAATTATTGTTATTGTTGGAGTCGGTGTCAGCCAATGTAGGTTTGTAACTCATACGTAAACGTGATATGTAAGAAATAGGTATATTGCTAGGTATCTTGTAGCGTTTCCTTGGCTGACACCGACTCCAACAATAACAATAATTGTACCTACATTATATTATCGTATAAGTTTTAGAAGAATAAGCAATTATTTCTTTACTTTTTAGTGCTTTGTTTCGGAATAGTTTTTTTTGAAGTTGTTTTTTTTTTGTTAAAATTTTTATTGACATAATATTGTGTAACACTGCTGAATGGTCGCTCTTAATTTTCTCCACAGCCATGTGTATGTGTTCTGGTTTTGCCAATAATAATCATGCTGTTCTCACAATTCGTCAATCCACCTTGTACTGGGCTTTCCATTTGAAACGAAATCCGTCTGTCGGTCTGTAGATAGGCTGGGCTACATGATGGCGAATGTGGACTATTTTCTCGAATGCTTAAATACAGTATACATAGGTACACAACACACCTTGGGTGACTTCTGAGTGGTCCTCATCAAAGAACATAACCGTCCTTTTTGCTATACTTACCAAAAAAAAATCGTAAAATGGGCGATTAGGATTTCAGATTCTATTATATAATATTATATAATAGTTACACATATGTAATTATTATTAATAATATTATTTTTCAAATGACATTGTTTTGTGTTTATTATTTGTTAATATTTCTTCCATTTTCTACTGACATGTATTACGTGACAGCGAGTCAGTTGTAAGGGTGAGTGAAGGAACTTTTGGTCTTGGCCCTCAGTTAAGAATTTGTAAGCGTGTCTCAAGGTTTCCATTAGAAAAAATTTAAAAGACAAATCCAGAACTCGGGAGAAAAAAAAATTAATTATCTGACATCTTTCAGTTGGGTTTCCGTCCATGTCAAGATGTCATGTTTATAATATAAGTGACATCCCAGAGTATTACTTTTCTCTATGAGGGACACATTGCGGTATTTGCGGTAAAAATCACTGTCTAATATATTTTGATAACTCAAATTTTATTGTGAGTTTATAGAAATGGTTTTAAACTTTAGATCACACCAATTAGCCTAGGCCCTGCGCGCCACTAGCTTGCAATTATGCACTTTAGAAGTTAATCAGTTTAGATCGCCTACTAACTACAATACCTTTAACTTATTGTTAAGGTGGCTGGCTGTATTAAAACTTTTAAAATGGTGAAGGTAGCGTGCATAATTCTAACAGTTCTCATCATAGTAGCCATCATGGCAGTGTGTGTGATGGTGAAGTTTGCCACAGATATCACTGTACAGGAGAAGAGGAGAGAGTATCTCTCTGGAGCTGGAATATATAACTTTGCAAGAGCCATGGGAGTTATCAATTTAAGCGAAAATTCCTCTCTAGCCATGTCTGAAAGGTTTCCGTACGTTGCGGCTATTACCAGAAACTCCTCGTCTACTTGGTCTTTTTCCTGCTTTGCCAGTGTAGTCCTCATCAAATGGGTAGTGACATCAGCCCATTGCAGAAGACATGGTGCTACCCATAGAGTGTTAGTATACCATGATTTCGTTCGCAATTTAACACACACGTATCCAATTCTTTTCTGGAGGCTCCACGAGAAGTTTAACAGTAGCCATCCGACTCCTAAGTATGACATTGCAGTGGCCAAGTTGAATGTGGAAAACTATCCCTTTAGCATGAAGTCTTCTGTGTTCGATGATAGAGGCGTCAAAGATGTAGAGGCTAGTGTTTGGAAGACTGTAGCGACGATGGATAAGAAGATGTTCCTGACTAATGATTTTGATAAGTTCGAGGTCACTATTGCACCTCGTTCGAGGTGCTATGAGACTTATGGCGTAGAACTAGATGAGTCTTTGATATGTATCGACTTTTCTGAATACGAAGACTGCTTTGTACATGAGTTCGGACCCATTTTTTACGCAGATAAAGTTGTGGGGGTTTTAGCTGTGAAGCCTAGAGATTGTGATGTGAAACTGGCCATTTTTACAAACGTTTCGTACTATTCCAATTGGATCCTTCGATCTACGCATACGACTTATTATGGATAATGTGAACTGTGGTATTTGATTTTAATAAATTAATAGTGTATGTTTTGAAAACACCATTTTCTTATAGCAATAGTGTCCTGTTTGTTTTGCAGTGATAGCACCTACGAGTATGGCGCTGAAATACGTGATTTCGATCCACAGCCACCATTATAGATCGAACATTGTGTTATTTCCGTGTCTGAATTTCATAAATATGTTTGAGAATTATTAGAAATGTTTAAACTCCGACAACCACACTCAAAGCTCTGTGTGTGTGTGTTTTTTTCAAGCAAGTACCTATTTAATTTGTTTGGGGTTTGGTTAGAGCGTATAGTGCATGGAAATGGAACCAAAAGGCTATATACGCAGCATTAGTTACCCGAAGTATACGTGACGTAAACTCATGGTGAATCCTCGGGGTAAATCGAATGAAATTTTCAGTATTCAGCCTCAATATTACTTATTTTAAAACTTAAAGCTACCGTTGAGCGGGTAATTTATTGAAACCAAAGTAAATGTGGCCGTGTCGACAACTTCGGAAATATTCCCAAAGCTGACTCGGCATTTCTTGGATCTTCCACCTAACGACAGGATCCACAGGTTGGCGATTAAAGTTTCGAATCCAAATCTACGTCCTTTGTCCTCATGTGTTTTCACTGCAGGGGTCCTCCCCAAGACATATCTGTCTGTCCATCTGCAATTCGGATATATCGAAGAATAGGGTAGATAAAATTAATGGCGGACTGATATGGCGATGTCTGTTTTGGTGTCTGCGATTTTCCGCTTGGATTTAGTTGAGATGCTGAATTTCTCAGTATTTTCTGCGCTATTTAGAGCGGTTCAGGGTCGTTTGGCACACGCGCTTTCACGCGCGATACATTACACTTTTCAAAATCCGGACACGCGTACACGGGGATATTTCGGCGTGATGGCTCGAACCGATAGTGGTGTCAGTGAGCGGCTCGCGTTTATCCGAGCTTACGAGCGCATCAACGCTCGTATGATTTGCACCCTGGGCAAAAGGTGCGCCTATTTGCGCCTTCATACGCTGCCAAAAACGAGCTTATACTTACTGAAACTGCTCTTAGCTTAGAATAATAACGTATAGAAGGATAGTCTTCATACAACCGCAACGTCAGAAATGTAGCACTAATCCGATCCATACATGCGTGACTATTAAAGTACGTGCGGCACATTAATCTGACGAACATTTGTGTTGCGGTGTACGGGTGTTATTATTTTATCTAGTAAGGTATGGATTTAGAAACATTTAAGTATGTTCATATTTATCACTTAACTACAATTAGTCTGTGGCACCCTTAAATTGGTCATAGCCGAAAAAGACGGTTGCCCTATTATAAGGCATCTCGTAGGTAAAATGACTGTGCGGCTAACTTATGCAACATTTTATGATTTGTTATTGTGTTTATTACTGTGTCTTTTTATTGTGTTTTCTATAATGTTGGATTTCATGTTATCCGAAAATAAAGTTCATTTATTCAACGTAAATCTTAGATCTAAAATTTGTACAGTATCCTTACAAAACACAGATTAAAATAGAAATAATTACAATTATAAAACTTAAGCTAAAAGTTATAAAAACAGTGATATATAAAAATATTATAAAATCCTTAACCTAGGGTGCCGCCAGCAGCTGGGCAGGTAACGCCCAGACTACCGGTGGTTAGGGCTGCAGAGAGACGAACCTCCTGTCAATACGTGCCGTGTCCAGAAGTACCGCCTTCTGTATCTGACCCTTGATCCAGCCGCTAAGCGAGAGCCTCTCGAGGTGGTCGAGGCTCTTCGCTATTAAGCCATTTGCCGAAACCACTATCGGAACAATGATCGTCGAATCTACATCCCACATGGCGGTCACCTCGTGAGCCAAGTCAAGGTACTTGCTGAGCTTGTCCTTCTCGGCCTTCACGAGGTTATCGTCATGTGGGATGGTGATGTCGACGAGCACTGCCCGGCGTTGGGATCGGTCCAACAGCACGATATCAGGCTTATTGGCTATAATAGTCCTGTCCGTGATAATAGAGCGATCCCAATAGAGCAACGCACGACCATTTTCAAGAACTGGCGCCGGTGCGTACTTATAGTACAGCACCTCCAACTCGACAAGGCCATATCGAAGAGCAAGTTGCTGGTGGATGATCTGGGCTACTAGGTTGTGCCTGTGCAAGTACTCTTAGCAATATAAATAAAGCAATACCGTTAGCAAGGTGAGAACAACCGGAAATAACATGGCGGATAGACTCGCCAGGACGGCGGCATGCCCGACAAATGTCGACCGTACCGTCCTTCATGATGTATTTCCGGTAATTATTCACCTTGATAACTTCGTCAGCAATCGCACAGACAAAAGCCTCGGTTTCCCCAAACAGGTCCCCAAAGCGTAGCCAGTTCACTGACGCTAAGAGATCCACATCAGGCCCTGTGAAGGCCCGATAGAACCTCCCATGCGGCTCCTTGCTCCTCCATATTTCCTTGCGGTCGTTGATTGTGAGCACCGTGGGTTGACGCCAGTTCTCATTCGCCAAGGATAACGGCGTGAGGCCCTTATCAACTGCCACAACATCGCGGTGTATCCCACACTCGTTGCTGAGGAAAAACCTCCTAAGGCTGCACACCTCGCGGTTATGAAGGTTCTTAGCATTTAAAAAGCCACGACCCTCCACCATCCGCGGGATATACAGTCTTATGACAGACGAGCGTGGGAACCCGTACATCCAGGGCGTCCAGCTCAGTTTGAATCCATCTTAGTGTGCCAAAGGAGTATATCAATAAAGGCATCACCCAACCGTTGAAGGCGCGCACCTTATTGCCACCTGACAAAAAAATCTTGAGTACCTTTGTAAGGCGACTAAAGAAGCGCTCCCTCACCGATTGCTTGACATCTCCTACTGATACACCCAATGACTCTGACATACCAAGATATTTGTAGGTTTCGGCTTCAGAGAGGGATCTGAGTGTCATCGTCTCAGAGAGCTGTAAACTCGGTGAATCTACAACCCTCTCATCCTGTACATGCATGACCGCACACTTGTCCACACCAAACTCCATCTTGATGGCGTTGCTAAAAATCTCGGTGATTTCTAACAATTCCATCAAGACCTGGGAGCTTGGTGCAAACAGCTTCAGGTCATCCATGAACAGCGAATGAGAGATGAACTCACCCCTCTGCGAAGCCGATAGCCTAGCTTTGAATCCTTTAGTAAGGTACTAACAGAATTCAGAGCTAAACAAAACCACAAAGGACTCAAACTATCGCCCTGGAAAATACCTCGCTCTAACCTTATGAAGTCCTGCGGATCAGGGGAGCCATCTCCACCACCTGGCTGACGAAGGACTGTGATCCACTGCCCCATGCACGTGCTCAAGAAAGATCTCAAAGTTGTATTAATTTTATACAGCTCTAAGATCCTCCGAGCCATGAATGGGGCACCGAATCATAGGCCTTCTTGTAGTCAATACAGGCAGTTGAAAGAGCTTTTCGATTCTGCCGGACTTGTTGGCAAATAGTCGTGTCTATGAGGAGGAGTTCTTTAGTATCTCGGGACTTAACCCTACATCCATTCTGAGCAGGGGCCAAAACATTGTTCGCAACGATATGCAAGTTATTTTTTTTTGCTAGAATGGACGTATGGAGCTTGTAGATGGTAGGTAAGCACGTGATGGGTCTATAGTTTTTTGCTTCCGAAGTACTTCCTGACTTGTGTAAATGGAAAGTGACACCAGTAGTCAAGAAACTAGGGAGAGAACCAACCTCGAGGGACTCCTGGAACTGCACTGCCAAGCATGGATGCGAACATCGAAACCACTTGATCCAGAAGTTGTGCAATTCATCCGGGCCAGCAGGACTTTTCCAGTTTTGAGCTGTCTGAATTGCACAACTAACGTCTTCGGGGTCAAAAGTTACTGACTCCATGGTTTCGATAGATTCGCATTCATGCTCGACAGTACGCATCCAGTCACTCTCCGTGTGATCGACAGGCATTGACCAGATGCTGCGCCAGAAGTCAATCATGACACTTGCATCCGGTCGCTGACTGTCGCTCACGCGTTGATTAGTCTCTTCCCAGTTTCGGTACACCTTCCTTTGGTCATTTTGGAAAAGGCGATTCTGTAAATATCTCTCCACACGTTCTCGGTAGCGACGGATACGGTTTGCCCACGCATAGACCTTCTGCTTCAGAAAGTCAATGTGTTCCGTGACACAAGCCATATACTGTTCCGGTCTAATACCTGTCCCAGCAAAGGCTTGGTTCACGTAACGCATGACCCGGGGACGATTGTTTCCTCGGCTGAAGCAGACCAGCTTTCAAATGAGAGTCCTAAACGTGTTGATACGGCGGCACTCAATTCGCATTTGCCATGCGGGTACATTTGCGACAGGTCGCGCTGCACGGTCAAAGTTCGGGAACTTGACACGAGCAACACGGCATGCCGCAATGGCCCCGCAGTACAGAATCGAGTGGGTATCAACTGAGTCTTCACTAGTTCGTATAAATAAACGGAGCTATTATAGACCCATAGTAAACGCTCTGCTTAGCTTGGGGTTGTTGTAATTTGTCCCAGATGTATTTATTTATTTTTATGAAATCTCAAATCATTACCCTCCTCTGAACCCCTCGACTTAGTTATTTGACGACAAAAGCCGTTGACCGAGCGTCAAGCGTGTCGGCGAAAATCTTCGCAAATATACAATATTGATTATTTTGGATATAGAGCAACGGAAGCGACAGTTGCTATGGGATTGAGTTGGCGAAGCGCACTTTGGATGCGGTTTCGAGCGCAATAGAAAAAGTTGAATTTTCCTCTATTTTTAACGAAAATCCGCATCTATTAGACAATCATAACGCCAATACTTATGTATGGATGTGAAGCCTGAACACATACAAAAGGGAGAACAGAAGCTGCTTGTAGCGGAACGCAAGGTGCTCCGTAAAATTCTTGGGCTTGCGAGGAGACCAGATGGGAGTTGGAGAGTCCGGAAAAACCTTGCGATAGAAGAGCTGGTGGCTGAACCGAACATAATTGGAGAGAGAAATCCCATAGACTCTGCTGGTTTGGCCACGTCGAGCGGATGGGCGAGGATCGGGCAGTGAAGAGAGCGTACCTGGGACGGCCAAGCGGTCGTCGACCGGTGGGTCGGCCCAGGTACCGCTGGAAGGACGAGGTGGAGCGGGAGCTGCTGGCTCTCCAAGCGCATGCTTGGCAAGAGATCGTGCAGGACAGACAAGCGTGGCGTCTTCTTGTGTCCGAGGCCAAGACTCATTTTGGGTCTCTGCGCCAGAATAAGTAAGTAGTAAGTTTAACATAGCTCAGCAGAGCCATCTCTTGCCATATTACAATTGCTTACCAGTCAAGTTCATTCCTTTAACTGAGCGTAGCTTGTCGCCGGCTGTGTTCACTCGTCGACGTACGCGTCCGCAGTCAAGCTGCTATGCGTTACTTGGTAATATAGACTTTAAGCACTGTATACAAGATTTAATTTCGTTTCAAGATTGTAAAATCCGTTGAACATATAGAGCATTAATGTCCTTTCGTAATCTTTTAGTGATTAGTGTTAATGATTAATTCGTTTTGAACCTAGTCAATTTATGAAATTAATCTCCAAAAACCTTCATAAATGTGTAAGTATAAAATTAATCCTTGTTTAGCCGCATTTGTGTTTTATACATCAGGTTATAATTTACGAGTCACATCACATCACTTTGTAGGTATATAACTACTTATGTTGTACACAGAGATAGAAACTAGATAAATTCGACCTGATCCTAGGGACTCAAGCCGGATCAAGTCCTAGGTTCAGGTCGATTTCTTCTAGTTTCAATCTGTGTAGAAAATAGAAATAAATTTATTTCGACACTTAAAATACACATATTATACTTACAGGTTACAAACATCTAAAAAATATTACAAAAAGTAAAATTAGAAAATAGTGCATTGATTAAATGCTCAAAAAAATCACTTGTACTTATGTTGTGATAAATGATGTCGCTTCTAGCAATCCTCAAGTCCAAGTTGACCAATAAGTCAATGTGGCCGCAAAGCGGATCATGTCAACATTTACAGAAGTGGCACAAAATACACAATTGTACTAAGTAGCACGCATTTAGTAAAACATTCTACGAGAAAGTTCTCAAAGGCGGTTCACTTGTCGAAAAGCTTAGCAACATATCACGACTATATCCCAATCGTCAAAGGCAAATTATTGTTGCCGTCATGGTGAACGGAATACTCAGAAGTTCACTTTGATGTTTTCCATGACTGGAAAGTTTAGTTGTTTTAACAATGAACACAAAGATTTTGGTTCAGATTTGAACTCGGAACCACACGATCCACGATCCGAGTTGGGGTGCTTAACCCCTAAGCCACGACGCTCTCTTCTCTTAAGTATTTAATTCTAAAAAAGGGAAGATACCTAAGTTTTTGATGTTACGAAGTTTGCCCGTAACTAGTTTCATAGTCAACTGATTCACTAACCAAAGTGGCCTGTGAACAATTTCAGTGACTGTTAGTAACTAATTATACCATAAAATAAAATGAGTAGTAAACAAATTAAGTTCTATAAATAATGATCATGTGATAAGTATGATCATGTCTCAGAGTACAGATCTCAGCTCAACTGGCTTCCCATCCGTTATCGTCGAGATTCCCATGTTCTTTTTCTTCTTTATAACATCTTATTTAACCCTTTGTCGCCACGTTACCTCAACGAGCGTTTCAAATTTCTGCAGCCAGTACGAGGTCAGGCGATGCGGTCATCTAAGAAGCTTCGCCTTCAATTCCCTCCTCATTCCTCACACTCCTACACACAGTCGTTTACGGTTAAATCTGTACGACTTTGGAACTCCTTACCCTTATTTATTAGGGAGTCAGAGTCTCCATCTATTTTTAAGAAGAGGATTAAAGCACATTTCCTCGGCCTTTAACACTCTACTTTTTCTCCTAATTACTTTCCTCCTTTCACTTCTCCTCGTCCGTTTATTTAACTCATTTTCCTTTTTTGATCACTTTGGCGATTGGTGGGCTAATTAGTACATATCCTGTATTATTATTTTGTTATTTAAATTTAAATTTGACTATTATTGTGCACATACTTACCCTTTGTTAACATTTTCCTCTACTTGGGTTGTCTGGAAGAGATTGCTTTTTAGCAATAAGACCGCCTAATTGTGTCATCTTACTATTTCGTGTAATACAAACCTTCATTGTTATTTTTTTGATGTGCAATAAAGAATATTTATTATTATTATTAATGTCTCCAAAGTTATGAGTATTCAATATTTGCAGTGCCTCAACATGGTTCGCGTTCAGTTCCTGGGTCTCCAGGGCTAGCACGAACCCTGGCAGCTACGCAATCGTACGTAGTATCGAGGTCTCTCGCGCCTCACCACTTTGTGGAAATGTTCCTGTGAGCGCATCACACCGAGCATTAGCTCCACCTGCCCCTGATTGGTTGCGTGTTTTTACTACGTTTTACTAAAACCAATTATATTCCTGCGAATTGTTGGTGTCACGGGAAATTGATTTTTTATGACTGCATAATTTATGTAAACTATAACCGTATTTTCATTGGATATGAGTTAATTTTCCCGTGACGCAGACAACTGACACAGTGATCTTCTTATTGAAATGGTTTAGAGACAATAGTTGTTTACAAACAAACTAGTTTTTTGTAACCGTCCTTGGGTCAGTCTGTCATTTCTTCCTACTAACTCTTAAGCGACATTGCCAAACCGTGATCGATGCGCCGCTTGACCCGAAACATGAATGGATGGAGTAACAAAAATAACAATACTCATTAAGACAATAATTAATGTGATAAGTCTGAGCTTAGCTAAGTAACGACTTTAAATCTCGGCTTTAGTCCTAGGTGGCAATCGAACCGTTAACCTCTGGCAGAGTAGGCAGGATCGCTGCCGCCATTACGCCAGTCATCATATTTTTCGTTAAGTAGCAACCAATTTGTTCTACAAGAATTTTACATCAGTGAGGGTGCCTTCCTTCACCCCTGGCCTGATCTGCCACGGTCCAGGAACTAATGCTCTGAACTTTTGCTATTGTTATCACCCCACACATATCTCTACCACCTTACACTTCAGCCATGAACCTTCCACCTAATTGCAAGGACTTAAGGTCCGAAATTAAGAGATGATGTGGTGTAGTTTTGTAATAACTTTGTTGGATGACTGTCGACTTTCGGACGCGATTTTTGCGGTGAACAAATGATCCGTGGAAATGTACATTAGTTCGGAATTCTTTGAGATATTATGCTAATTTCAGGTTGTAAATGTTTTTTGATTTGGCATTTTTAAAATCCTGGAAGAAGCGAAAAGATGAAGTCGCTTTTATATGTCTTCGAACTGTGCCTTTTTGTAAAAGCGAATCCCTTATCATTTAATTAAAGGACCATAGAGGAACTCTAGATTCAATACAAGACTACCTGATAAAGTCGTCTTACCCTGTGTCTCGAGTCGAGACTCGACAGATCTGTACAGTAGGTAACTAAAAATGCATAATGTATTAATGTGAGCTCATTTTTATTTGTACCATCTTTTCACGCAAATAAACAATATTCTATTCTATTATATTCGTCAGCGCACTTCAAAAGTGTTCCAATTGTTTCCTAAATAATTGCATTAAAAACATTGGTCGTATTTTATTCATCACAGTAAGTACTCTAACTATGCAGTTTAAAATCATTTGGAATTGAATCAGCGAATTTTCACATTAGGTATAGTTAAGGGCATAAATATCTATACGTTCCCATGGCTTCAAAAAAATCTGAGCAAAGTATCAAATATCTATCTATACGAACGTTCGTTCAGGCTCTTTGTTGACTTGTATAGATATTTGTGGCTAATGTTTGCTCAGATATTTCTGAAGGCTTTGAAACGTACTGATATTAATGATGTTGACTGTACCCACCAAAATTCAATTCAACAACGCATACCCAAACTTAATTTAAAATCAAGCCACTCGTCCCTCACGCAACTTGTTCAAATGTTTGTCTGTTTGTCCACATATTACCGCTTCCCGTTACAACGAAGGGGGCTCTAAAGAAACACTTAGAGCGAAGAACGGGTTCACTTGTATCATATCAAATAATCAAGATGGTCAAACATTTCACTCAACCATTTTACTATCAAGAGCATGGTCAAAATGATTTAAATACAGCAATGCTGTTGTTAGGTAAACTGTATGCCATTGTTAAGGAAGAGGGGGGCCTCCTGACACAGGTATTTGCACATACCTAATAGGTAGGTACCGGCCATGGAATATTGTATAAAACTGTAAAATGCTTAAATTAACCTTGTTTTTTTCTAATGGGGACTGAAAGAAAGAAAGAAAAATAGATTTATTCATGTAAACTTATAGCACTTACTAGCAAAAAAAATATGGCCTGATGCGAGTACGGCGGAGAAGACCATTAGCCGAAGACTGTTAGTGACCAGCAGTTTACACAGCATTATGAACTGGGAGAGAGAAAAAAAAACCCATTCTTATTAAGTATTTTTTATTTGTACTCGTATGTCCACTAGTATTTCAAAATAGTACTGCTGATTACTGGAAGAAAACAATTTTATTTGAGGACAGTTGTTCAGTTGGTTCAGTCGACTGCCTGAATACCTAGAGTGTGAGAATTTGATATAAGAATTCAAAAAAGAACTTAAAGAATATGTAGGTAGTTCAGCTGTGATTGTCTTGTTGTCCAAAATGGATGTTTATAGATATAATGTGATAATTTGCATAATGTATGGATGAACATAGCTAGTAATGTATGATTGCTCCAGAGGAACTAAATAATTAATTAATTAATTGAAAAACTTTGTTTTTACAAATGAGATATTTCTCATTTTAAGGGACGCATGTGTCGGAATAGCATTGCGATCTGCAAAGGTGAGTTATACGCAAAACGATTCGATAATACATAAGTATTTTTTCCTGGATTAAATGATTAGTTCCAGGATTATGCTTGGTAATAGCCAGCTCAGGACCAAGAGACGTGACTTGTTCTTGTGTGTCTGCAGCCAAAGATTCGTTTCAGAGCGCCGAGTGCGAGTCACAGTGAGAAGTGAATGACTTCACCACACCATCGCGGCAAATACCGGTAACATAAAGGCCGCTAGACGGGGTGACTCGATGCCATACAAATTCGCGTTTTTTTTCCCGCAAAACGCGATGGTGAAGTCATTCGCATCGCTCACTGTGACTTGCACTCAGCACTCTAGTCACTGCGCCATTATAAATATACATAGACATTACGCAAGGGTGATTTTGGGTTTCAATGTCCGTCTGTCCGTTTTATAGCTCATTAACTGACCCTGTATCGGGTTCAGTATCGCACAATCGAAGAGCTCCCCAAAGGGCTGTTCAGCCAATTGCCAATTTCGGAAGAAATAGGATATAAAGTTTGCAATTAGCTAAGTAAGACGACACTGTCTTTGCTGGCTCCGTGAAACCCAGAAGCAATATCTGGAGTGGCTGTTTCATGTCTATAGTCAATAACATTAATGAAGCAACAGACAAATTGTTAGCTGATAAAATTTAGCTGCTACTATTCAAAAAACAAACCTAGTTCGGGCCCTACCAATAGTTGGATCACTGTATGCCGTCCAATATCTCCTTTCTGGAACACTTCTTTGATCAGCTTCATACGTCTACTAAATTACAATGATCCGCAGTCCTTTCCTTTACGAACTCATCATAAAGTGACTACTGACAAGATTTACCCTTCTTCTTTCGTGTCGACAACAACTCTATATTTTATTTGACCTGTATTCTGCCACTTCAGCATCTGCATTTGCACTTAGTTATTAGATCTTCGTGCCTACAGCTGACCCCTTCAATTCTGAAAAGGCAGTGAAAGTTCAGAACGATGTAAAATTTAAGGAACAGCAATACATGTAAATGCTGTTCAGCTATGAATGACGTTCACAATTTGAGTGTCAGAAACTTGCCTGTTCCTCCTAGGCCCTCTGCCATGCTTTTCACTGTGGTAACCAATATCTTACTTCTTACTAATCTTACTTCTTATCTTACTAGTATTATAAATGCGAAAGTTTGTGGGTATGTAGTTTTGTTACTCTTTCACGCTAAAACTACTAGACGAATTTATATGAAACTTCATCAGATTCCTACGGAGGCTACAATTTATAAATATTTTATGTAATTTGGCCATAATATAGATGTATGTTATCATAAGTCGGAAAGAATGACGATCGCGAAGAAAAGTAGTAAGGTAAATAAAAAAATTGAATCTCTTCAGACAGTCAAACGGAGTGTGAAAATCGTAAAGCCATGCAACGAAACGTTTACCGTTAATTTAGATAAATGTCACTGTTTATACGATTACTAAACTATGAATTCGAGTGTAAAGGGATTTATAGGGCACGATTTTCTTAATTTAATTATTTTGTGTCGCTTTTTTTTGTGTTTGAAATGCTACTTCTTCTTGTCGTGTCGACAGTAACAATATATTTTATCGGATCAGTATTCTGCCACCTTTATAGCTTTGTCATTGGCACACATCTTCGTCGAAAGTGACTCATGGTCTGGGGGGAGCCACCACACTCGCACACTTTGTTCGCGCCGTCACGCGTCAGCGTAACCCCAATTGCACAGATTATCTTCGCAGCGGCCGACCTGGGCCTCAGTCTATTTATGGCTACTTTAACTATATCAATCGAGAAGGGGAATAATAAAGATGTTAGAGCCCACTGACATAAACAAAGATCACAGAGACATGTGGAAATAAATGACTGCTCAAATTCAACAAAAGCGCTATAAGTATGCTCCTACGCGCTTAGCTTGAGCATTGGCCGCGCTGGTGTGAACCGGTTTCTCTCCGTACGCGACGAGGCCGCCAGTGCTCACGCATAAACGTCTAGTGTATCAATAGCTGCAACAGCGCAGCTACTGAAGCTTTTTCTTTGTTCCGTTTATTTACTCATGTGCTTTTACCGTACTTTTGATTAATCATATAACTAACAGAAACGCTGATCGTGTCGTGCTGTGTAAACCCGCCCTACGACCCAGGAGTTGCGTTAAGTGCTCTCAAATGGTCAAACGATCTGTGGGGCGATGCTTTATAGTCGAGGGTCCCGATGACTTGATCACGATTGATTGTGGTTTTAATCAAATTTTGCATTTAATTTTTGGAATGCACAAAGTAACGCTACGCGATAAATTTTCATTTTTAATCAAATGCACCTGTATCAATTGAAACCGTCGGATACAATAGAAAATATATAATAAGCTATAGATATCAAGAATACCTACTAGTTATAATAATTAGAATTTATAAACACAATAATATACCTACTCGTACTTGAACATAAAATGCGACTCCACCACCACGTCGGAGTTGTTCCTGTAGGTAGTCAGGTACTGAGAGGACCCGGCGAGAAACTCCGCTGAAATGCTGGTTCGTGTTTACAAACTCGGGTTATGTTACGAAATATATAAGGCAGCCTAATCATTATGACATAACCATCACTCCCATATTATCTCGAAATATGTTCTGATAGAAAGATGTGTTTCTCTTTTCTAAGACAGAGGGCTTAGAGCGTCAGAAATCACATCTTCCCACTTTCGAAACTTGTCCACTTGTTATAAAAACGAAAGATACATTACGCAGATACACTTGGCTTATGTACCGTGGGGGATAGGGCGCAGATCGAGGGGGTGGGTCTGATTTATGCCTATGTAGTTTCGCCGCTTTTCCAGCTAACTCATTTATTCTGGAACGGATGAAGTGTGACGTCATTTACTACTGTTTTCCTTTAAAAAAGGTACTTACTTAGTTTGTGGGATCTTTTTAAGCACAGGTCTTCTCTAGAATGTAGTATAGAGGATCCGCAAACTGACTTGCGAACCAAGAGCATCAGACCACTAAGTTTTGAAATTTATAAAAAAATAAATACAGGGTGGTGCAAACAAACACGTGAACAATTTTTTTTAAGCTTTCTCACACTTAGGGGTGTCCGAAAATACCCCATGTATGTTACCCGATTTTTTGTAGTTTTCGAGTTATGAGTTTTTTACGAATTTTTGAAAATTTAGGTAACTTTTTTTTTAAATCGGCCCTTAAAAACTTAGGGAAAAAACAGCATTTCTAACTTTTTCAATTTCATAGTCTTTGTTTAGAGTTATGATAAGCGTTATGGATATGAATTCTTCAAAATCATCTGGCGCTATTATTAATCTAATGAAGAAAAAAATATCAGGCATTTATCTCAACAGATCGCGCTACACTGACCGCAAAGTTGAGTCACTTTTTCACCCAGAAATTTTCAAAAATACATAACTCGAAAACTACAAAAAATCGGGTAACATACATATGGTATTTTCGGATACCCCTGAGTGAAAAAGCTAAAAAAAATTCTTGACGTGTATGTTTGGACCACCCTGTATGTGTGAGATCTCTTGACACAATACATCACATCAGCTCGAACTGCGCATCTTCCTTGCATCACACTCGCTCCGATTTAGCACAGCATCAGTGGAAACGATCGAATAGTTCGTAGTTTGACTTGCACATTTCGCAGTATAGCTGCCTAACACATCTCTGGTATTGGTCTAATGGCTAAATAAACTCAGTAGGTTTAGTTGTATCAAAATGACACATTGTACTTTACTAAAGCCTGTTGTGAACCCAAAACAAAGAGTTACCCTTCTCGCCGGGTCTTCTCAGCAAGAAACAACTCCGACGCGGTGGTAGAGTCGCATTAAGTCTGTATACTGTGTATTTATATATCTATATTATATAGTAATTATGTCTAATAATTAGTATATCGTGCTTTAAATTTGACGATTTGAAAGTACTTACTTTGAAAGTCTATTTGAATAAAGTTATTTGAGTTTGAGTTTGAATGGCGGTACGAGTTTGACTCGTTTTCTGTGATCAACCAGCAGCTTAGTGGTAGATCTGCAAGTCACAGTGGATGAGGCCATTGTCACTAACAGTATAATATGATAATGCGGAGGCTCCAAAACTAAGTATAATAAAATTGAACTTACGTACTGATTAAACTCTAGATCCAGCTTAAAAATGTATCACATGGTCAATAGTTACACCACAGGTACATGAAAATAAAATAAAAAATATTTGAGGTAACTAGTTGATGCGAAAACAGTAGTATTCTTCGTCAAAGAAGAAAACTACTACGATATCAACCGATTGCAAGCGCTCATTCAATGAAAGTCTTATTTTGGTCGTACTACTGTGAGGAACGGATACTATAGTTTATTGTAATAGGAAACTTTTTAATGATGCCATAAAGAACTAAATTAAAAAAGCGCTCCTCCCCTCAAAGAAAATGCGAAAACAACATTTGTTTCAGCAATCAACATAACTATTAACAGTTAACAATTAGCAGTTATTGTTCGGAATTATTAAAGACATCGCAATTATTGCGACCGCGTAGGGTTAGTGGTGATACTTAATAGAGTTGTAAAAAATGAGGGTAGGAGTTTTGAAAAGCGAGGGAGTTCGCGTTGCGGTCGGGAGATTCAATGCCAGAACTCACATTCACAAAACGTAAAATATCGGAGATAATTCGCTCATAGAGAAACGACCGGTTCGTTGACAAAATGAGTAGAGGTCCTACTATAGAGCTGAATGTCGTGGATGCGATTCCTATACCTTGTCCAATTTAGGATGATACTCGTAATTTTGACAGTTCATGCCTATGAAGTATTTCATCCTTTTTCAGTAAGTGTACTACAGATAATATCGTACTTTATTGACGGGTACCGCCCACTTAGTGAAGTGCCTTGCAAACGATTAACAAAAAAATATAGAAAATCGGTTGTGAAACAAAATCAATCTAACATTAAACTTTGTGAACATCGTTTGTAAACAAGCATTGATAATATACGCAAGGCATAGTTCATTCATTGATGTTGACGATGATGATGATGAAAGTGATTTAGGGTGTGTGTCCCATAATCCCATTATATTAGTAATAAATAACTTTAAATCCTAATACCTACCTAATTTACTATAAAAGCCCTCAAGTGAATTCACTTGAGTTCACTTGACTTTTATAGTCGTAATATATATATTTAATTATCTCTTAATTACACATTAAAATAAACTGACGATTCCAAGTTCTATGAAATAATGATTTGATAATTGAATCGATTCACTAACGATTATAAACTACCCCATCCCTATTGTGAGCTGTCAAAATTATCATCCTAAATTGGACAAACTATAGTCAGGGCAAACAGTCATGAGACGAACATTTCTGTTGGTGCTGTGTCCAAGTAGTAGTAAATTGTACAACGCGTTGCCAAATTGCATTAAGGAAGCCAAAACCATGAAGTTTTAAAAAACGTCTCAAACAGTATATTTTATTATCTACATAAAAATACACTAACTGTAAACATAGATAAATATAAGTAAAATACAATTTGAATACATAAAAATAATATAAAACAAACTTATTAAATAGATAAAATGATAAATAAAAAAATAATAATGAATATAAATTTATTAATTAGGTAGGTACTTAATAATATACAAATTTCAAGATATAATGAATGAAAATAATAAAATGAAAATAAAGTACAATGAAATGAAATAACTTTGCCACATAACTACGCTCATCAATGCCGCATTAAACTTCGCACATCCATGTATCTGGCAACTGTCTGTGTACCGGACTATCGGCCGCTCGTCAGCATGCTACCGACATTATTGTTTTTATTTTGTTGTGCGCTCATCTGAAGCGATTAAAATAATACGTGAGTAAGTGAATTTGTAATTCATAAGAGAAATGAAGATCTCTGACCATAAGTATTGTTTCTTTTCGAGGGTGTATTCGGGTATTGATTTAAGTCAGTATGTTGTTGATCCAGTTTCTAGAAATAACAGTACAAGCTCTACATAAATATGGAATCAGATGACCTTATTTCAAAGTTGCTCTAAATACCTATTTATTCAAAGTGGAAACCATTCACTAATGATTATGCTACTCATCTGACCACTTAAAAAATTAGGATAGTATCCTTAAAACCGCAAATAGGTACATCATTTAACGGGTTTATCCATGTTTTATGAACTAAACTTTTAAAGGCCTAACTAGGCCTTTTTTTGCATTTAGTAAGCCAATCATGATTCAGTATATTAAATACATACCATACAATGAATAGTTGAATATAAAAACACACCAAACCAAACCAAACCCAACCAATATCAAATGAAGCTTCTTTAACGCGAGTCCGGCCACCCTCACCCCGGGGACAGATAACATTTGTTATTTTAACCATCAACAACTCAGTAATTGCCGAGCCGGGACGAGCATTACCCTCTTTGAGCCGCTGTTTTCGGGTAAAAAGACAATTCTTAGGGTTGCTTGCTACTAAAATACTAAAAACAAAATGTTTATTTCTTATCAAACAAAACTTCCCAACATACTTATACATAACTAACTAATGAACATTTGTGTTTGTTCTATTTCTGAGTATTATTATCTATTATGGAGTTTGTACTAGCTTTCTGCCCACGCCTTCGCTCGCGTAGATTACACTATTACAGCTGCTGTGGAGGTGCCAGCACTGCCAGCTATCGATCATTTTGGTATGCGTGTAAAGGAATTGTAATTGGTGTTTTAGAATATTTTAAAGTGTTTACCTGGGCCTTATAAGAATTTTACTTAACTACTTACTTTTAATCGACATTCATTGCCAGCACTAGAAGAATTTTTTGATTTTTTTGGTTCATCACATATTATTATGTGACATCCACATAAAATCAATTAATCCTAAAAATTAACCGATAGTGTCAGCCATTGGTAGCCCTATTGCCAAAAGCCGAATTATTGTTTTAACTGAGTGGCTAACGTGACTCGCACAATAGGAAGACGGGGAAAAAATATTTTAGCAAGAAAAATTAATATTACAACCATCTTGGGAGATATTATTAATAGTCGTGAGCGATGATGTGATGCTTAGAAATGATGAAATATTCTGAGTACAATGAGTTTATTGTGGGAGAGATCCTTTTGTTTTGAAATTGAGTAGAGTTCGGTGTTATTGCCGAAATAGCTCAATCAATTGATACATTTATTTAAATACCTAAATATTTGGGTGGGTAAAAAAACAGTTTAGAAGTTTTCAAGTGATTGTCAGCCATAACATTCCTCGTCCAATATACCTAAGTAATAACCCAAGCTCGGCATCTTTTGTGGTCAGATGATTTTGATGCTAATCTAAATTAGCCACTGAGATCCCACTGCTGGGCAAAGGCCTCTCTCTCCCTTCTTTTCGTAAGCTATTCTAGATTTTTATAATATGAATTTGTATCTGCTTCCCTCATCATTGAAGTCATCGCTAACATATTGGCCAAATCAGCAAGCTTGCCAAATGCGGGTATAGTTTCTGGAATTCCGAAAATAAGGTCTGTCCGACAAGAAATTTGAAACCTGAATCAACCGTGCCTGGATTTGAATCTTGCGCAATTTGTTTTGGACTACTAATCGTCCAACTTCACTTACAACTTAAAAAGTGTGTAACTAGATTGCGTTGTCATCTTATCGTCATTCGAAGCATGAACCACTGCTGAAAATAAGCACAAACACCAGTAGATTTTCAGACAGAGGTGCTGGTTCTCATCCACCGTTCGCCCACTTCATCAGAACCTGTGAAAAGTATAAGTAAGAAAAACATTTATTCTTTTTGGCTAATATTAAGCATTTATGACATGTCAATAATGTAGGTACATAAAAATAATAATAGACGTGTACATTCATAAATAAACATATTGCGACTACCACCGGTTTGACGCTGCTTCGATCGAGAAGACTTAGGGCAAGAAATTGGATAATCACTCTTTTGTGCCTGGTTGGTTTTACACCAAATTAATTCAGAGTAGAGTCAAAAAGTACAAAATACATTTTGAGCAGAGGACCAGATTATTCCTATTATAACCACACCTTATCATTCAAGTAATCCTCTACATTACGCTGGGAACCATTGTAAATTACGTAACAAAATAAATGTTGAAACAACATTTCGTGTCATGCTTTTCCACACAATTGATTGTATTAGGTACTCAACTCAACTCAATATATATTTCTGTGTTATTCACAATACGCATATAAGTGTACACATACGCACACACACGCGTCTCGAAGTTTCCCGCGAACTACTGGGGTGGAGGATGATGACGTCACGCCGGAAGTAGGAAGCCGGAAGTTGTGCTGTCTGCAGCCGGATATGTTCTTTTTTTTTGTGATTTGCGCTCTGCAAGTTTCGCCTTCGTACGGGAGAACGTACAAAAATACGAAATTCTTGCACGATTTTTGTTTTCTGTTCGGTTTTTTAAGTGAATAAATTCTACTACTTAAAATGACATAACTGACTCAGTTACTAATTGATAGTAACCCTGTCTGCTGAGCCGAAAGTAATAAGTTTGATTCCCAGTTCAAACATTTGTGCTTGTTTTGTAGCTAAAGTTTAAGTTTCCAGAAGTCTAAATACAATTTAAAAAAATCAAGATCATCTTAACTAGTTAATATCATCTCCAATAATATAAATTATATATATGGTGATGATATATTCACACATATATATATGTGTAAATAAAATACATAGGACTCAATGCAAAAATAAAATGTGTGACTCTACCACCAGAACGGGGGCTGTTTCTTACTTGTTTTTTACAATGTAACTAGTTAAGTAAATATTAAAAGAAATGAGTAAATTCCTTAGAATTTTAGTTGGCATTGTATGAGAGTCATAGTCTTATAATAAATGTGAATTGCGCAGTTTATTACACCAAATTAAAGCTCTGCTTAGTTAGGGAAGAGAAACATGTTTAAAACTGTAAGATAAACATTTAAATTATGAGATACCTGCTGTCGGTAAGCGGCTCCGCCCGCGTAGAATCAAGGAAAGACCCGTCAAAATGTAGACTAAATTAAATTAGTGCAAATAATATTAGTGTAAGACACTCCCTGATAATGTAACTTTATATAACTAGTTATTCGTGAAAGAATCTTTAAAATCGGTCCAGTAGTTTCGGAGCCTATTCAATACAAACAAACAAATCTTTCCTCTATAATATTAGTATAAACCAGCGACAGTTGCAAGTTGCAATATAGATATTATTGTGGTTTTAGTGTCGATTGATGAATGATTAATATTATAATAATGATATGATTAGACTATCCTACAGGATATCTTTAGCGTTTGCAATGTAAGCGCATAAACATTGTTTTTTACGATATCACTTTACTAATAACTGAAATTCTCTGCTATAGTACGAGTATTTATGTATGTTTCATAATATTACCTTCCTTTTCAATACACCTCCTTTGATGAATACCGCATTATAATCCGTTGCATAGTTTAAACTTTAAAGGATTGACGCGTTCAGACGGCGTGAAGCGACTTCCTTTTTCCATTTATTAACATAGTATTATTTTAGGTAAGTTTATTTTTATTTAGTATATTTTTGCTATTAATTTTTTTATTTGACTTGTCATAAGTACTTTTTATAAGACTAAATATATAAATATATTTTTACTTTTACCTCTAAGGTGCATATAGACCAAACGAACACAGAGGTAGAGCAAGAATGTTCTTTCGTGATGTTTCAGTGTCAATTATATTTCGTTTTTGATCTATACATTTTAATTTTAACAAAAAAGAAGAGGAGTCAAGAACGAGCACTGTAGCTCGTGCTCTAGGGTCTCCGCGAACATAGACAGAACAACGAAAGAATACTTTGTCTCTGTTAACACAAAGACAATTTGATAGAGTGGGCATTTTTATCAGAAATAAAAACAAATTGAAAACTCCCAGTCTTAGGCTACACAAGGTGGGAAACTCATTTGTGGGTCAATCAGTAAAATACTTTGACAAAATACCTCAAAGTCTTGTTGATCTACCTCTTCACAAGTTTAAGTCTGCAATTAAAGCAAAGTTAATGAAACAAGGTTATTATAATGTAGAGGATTATTCGAACGACAACAGTTTGTGGTCATAGTAGGAATAATCTGCTCCTCTGCTCAATAAATAAATAAATAAATAAATATCTGGGACAATTCACACCAAGATCATCTGACCCCAAACTAAGCAGAGCTTGTAATATGGGCGTCAGAGACTGATAAACATACTTAAATATTTCTAAATGCATACTTAAATAGATCATAACACCCAGACACACAACAAATACAAATGTTCGTCACACAAATATTTGTCATGGGTGGGGATCGAACCCACGACCTATTTCATATTTATTTATTTGCTTGTCACATGGTTATACAGGTGTTATTAAAAAAATACAGTACATTGAACACATGTCACCCCGTAGGGGCACCGCAAAATATAACAGAGAGAACGTCACATACTTACATACAAGAAATAAACAGAGATACACAAAAATAAATTCAGCGGCTGTCTTCAAAAAACTCATCTAATGAGTAGAATGCTTTTCTTAGAAGGTAGAGCTTGAGTTGATTTGTAAAGGACTTCGGCTTTATTAAATCCTTTAAGTTATTGGGGATACTGTTGAATATTTTAATCGACATCCAATGAGGTCCTGATCTGACAAGTTGGAGGGGGTTACCTAACGGGAATTTAAGTTTGTTTTTATATCTATCGTTACGCCTGATGGTAGTGTTTGGTGAATATAAATACATATATTTTTTTACAAACTTACACGATTCTAAGATATACAAACATGTCACGGTGAGATTTTTTTGCTGTACAAAGTATGGTCTACAAGAAGTGGTTGGATCGATATTATTTATTATGCGAATACAAGTTTTCTGGAGTACATTTATGTCTTGTATATCCGTACTATTCCCCCAGAGAAGTATGCCATACGTAAGCCAAGAGTTAGCATAAGCATAGTATGCTGTGAGGGCAGTTCTAGTGTCTGTTACTCGTTTTAGGTGGTGCAAAGCATAGATAAACGAAGACATTTTTTTTGAGAGTTTTTGTATGTGCGACTTCCAATTAAGATGACAATCTATTTCTAGTCCTAGAAAAGTAGCAACAGCTTCAGTTTTTATTTCAGTGTCATTATATATGTACTGGATTTCAAGGGGTGTTTTTTGGTGAGGCCTAAACTGTATAATTTTAGTTTTTTTAAAATTAAGGTGTAAATTATGAGCAACTAACCAATTTACAATTATATCTAAGTTGCTATTTAGTTTATTTGTGAGTTCGTTAAGATCAGTACACGGAATTATAATAGAAATATCGTCTGCAAACGATCTCCGGTGCTAAAGGCAGGATCGCTGCCATTGCGCCAACAGGCCAGTCAATGTTGTGTTCTTTTTTCTACTCTCATTGACTGTACTCTGAATAATTTTTTTGTAAAACAAACAAAGTTCAAAAGAGTAACTATCGAGTTTCTTGCCGGAGTCTTCTCGATAAGAAGCAACGTCCGAACCGGTGGTAGATTCACATTATGTTTATTCACGATATTATGTACTAATATTGTACTATTTTATTTACGTTTATTATTATTATTTCTATATACTTTTTTTAAATGGCATAAGTGCTTTGTACAAGCTTAAATGAATGAATGATTTTTTTACTTTTTTACTTTTACTTTTTACTTATTTAGGTAATAAACATTCGCTCGTTTGTTCTGAACGCACCTTTAAACTAAGTTGAGATGCAAAAACAGCAACGCATCGTATCAATTTGTCAGTTTCCTATATAGATTCTCCTCACACAAGCATACTTAAGTACAGTGCGATGGTATCGGGGGAAGATATGGCGCAATAAAGTACGTCTATCGCAATGACAAATGGGTTCGCGTGGAGGGGAGGGTCTGTTGTTATTTGTTTACATGAAGATACTTTTTTCTTAGGGTTAATCTTGTTACTTCTCGACAAATGAAGTTTCTCCAATTTGAAGATAGAAACTATACAAATTCAGCCCGCGTTTCCACAATCCGGGCGGCTGCTCTTCCAACTGAGCTACCGAGGCCAATGATTTTTCTAGTGATTTTTGCGTTGGAAGCCAACGTTGTTTCATTAGTGTATAAGGTAAGTAAAAAGTGAATTGTTTTAATGCGTTATAATTAAAATTTCACATAACTGCAATTGGAGTCTGAGTTTACCTGCGGGGTATAACGACACACGTGCTTAATTTTCACTTTTCTTTCAGGTAGAACGCGGTTTAAGCCTACTATATTAGATTTAGTATAGATTCAAAAAAGTTGTATTTACAGGTCATTAGGGGCACAACTTTTAGCAGCAATAAAAAAATAGAAATTTGTTCGTTAAGTTTCCATGCTTTCAATTTTAATGAATTTTGCGAGGGGGCTAGGTTGTACTTGGGAAAGCGCATGCATGCTACCTTTTCTTGCAAAAATAAAAGAATACTTAGCCTACGTGGATGAAGTCGTTAGCAAGGGGTACATTGTTACTTGGGACATATTTAAAAGAAATAAATGAAATGAGAAGAAGTTGAAAAACATGTAAGTATTTACTATTTATGAATGTATAGAGGTTATTAGTGACTGTTGCCCACAGTCCCTGCAAGTTTACCATAGTTTTCTTATTTAAGTATGTTATAACTGAATACCTACTACAAATATTATTAAAACATTAATTCCTCCATTATTTTTAAAAATCACCCGGTATAACGCTACGCTACGGGCAAGGTAATTTCCAAACTTAAAAGCTTTTGTGTTAAGTACTGTAATAAAGTCATAAATAGTGCAAACACGGTTTCCTGTCATCGCCCTGGGGCAGTAAGTAAGCTGTTGACAAATAGCTGTCATAACGTAACGAAAGCACTCTAGTTGATTGGGCACCCCAAACATGACAGCCGTGATTTCTCCCAATTTCAATATCGCGCTTGGCTTTTAGGATTAACTATCGAGATGTGGTAAATACATAGGCTTGATATATTTTGGGGTTCCGTACCTCGGAAAGAAAAAGTAACACCCCGAAAGGTGGTCTGAAGGAAAAGTATCTGACTCATTATGTATAAATGTCTGTTAAGCAGTTTTTCTCAAGTAACAAGTTATGAAATAGATATCAAATAACTTGTAGGCACCTACTCAGGTCTACATTTCTTGTGTGAATAAATGAATAAGTTTATTTGCTATTGACATAGCTGAGAAGTTGTCAAAATCGTTAGGTTGGGAGCAATGAATTCCACCCGCCCACAAACTTCCTTTCACAGTTATAAGAATCGGGTTATAATTACCGTGAAACTTGGCAAGACCTATGTCATGTCCCACAGCACAAATGAAGGGAAAAGTCCGATTTAACCGTTATTTATGAAAAAGTACATCGCTAAAAACTATGTGTAGAAATCTCACTCCGACTAGCATTTTGCCGGTTACCTATATAAGAATACTTCATATAAATTGTAGAGGTCCACTTTATAATGCTGAAGAAAAACCTATTGTAATAACCGCCGATTTCATCAAGACACCATCAAGTTCCACTAGTTTGGGACCTTAAATTATTATTTGTTACTGTATTAATTAAAAAATTGTTTAATAAATCGTTATAAGAAGTTGCAAATGCAGACTGATGTCCTATACGAAGAATTATAAAAAAAACATATAAGTTAGTCACCACCAACTTATATTTTATTTTTCATTCGTCAGAACATTTATTTTGTCACGTTTCTTTGTGACTTAAATAGCTACCGACCTTGGTTAGTCAGAAATATCCTAGGTAGAGCATACCTTCAAATTAATCAAAGTTGTAATAACAAATCATATTATTTAATATTCCAATGATTCATTTCATAAAATGCACCACGCCATGTTGGCATCTCTTTGCGTTTTCGATCGCCTCCCTGTAAAATTCAAAATGGCCGACACCGCCCACCTGTTGGCTCGGTCGAGTCGCGCGCCATTGGTCTGAGGTGAGGTAGGCGTTGAGGGAGGCTTAGATAGTGCATTTAGGCGTTTTGGCTCAAGTACATACTACCTATTTAATTTAGTTGGGTTCAATATTTACTGCTTTACAGAAAGTATTTTTCGTAATTTATGTAGGCATGCATGTACGAGTAGCTATTGCTAATGTAGGATCTGTGGGACTTCTGGGGTGGATTTCATATATTTATTCAGGAAATTCTCGAAGAAACCTTAAAGCTACGCATAGCTCGCTACAACCTCGCCATTCGTTTATAGCTGAAGACGGCTTGACCGAAAATCCTGAGATGTTTCAAATCCTGGCTGCATATTTGCCGAAACTTACCCCGTTTTCGTGAACCTTCTCCTCCTTGAAGATGACTTGAAATCAATGAAGAAGGTCGTTACCCTGGTATTATTATTACTTTACTCCAATCTTACTAAGTGTAACGTTACCATGCGGTCGCATTATTTCTTGAATTGCCTATTTATGGTACCTACTTATATCAAAAGGATATCTGCGTTACGAAATGCGTTATAGTGTTCTTAAACATTAAACTTATATGACCTTTAAAGACATAAACAAAACGCTGTTCACAATTTTATATTGATGGTCAGAAATTCACAAAGTGCACTTGAATCTTAAACAGAAGAAAAAACAAAATCAAATACAAGTATAAAACCATTTACAAAAATTGTGTCTAAATGACAAATTAAAAAATAAAATCGTGATGTCTACAAACCCGTACATAAAAACTTCACAAAAAAACAAAAAAATAACTTCCCCCTTTCCAGCCAGGTACCGATCCTCGTCAAATCCATACCAGCAACAAAGCAGCCCACGCCGCCACGCCGAACCAGATTCTCTCTGGCGTGGCGTTACACCAGTTGCCAGTGCACACGCAAGCGTGGAATCGTGCGTACAGAGATATGCCACGGGAGAGTGGCACTAGGGAAGCCATTGGACTGATGATGCAGCCGTTGTCTTCATTCTATAAAATAATATGTTCCAATGCTATGGTTATTTTCTTCTGTGTGTTAATGTGAAGTAAATCCAAGCTGACCATTTGATTGTGGTCGCAGTATAGCTAGTTAAGATGCGGCGGAGCTCACCAGTTCTACACACAGTTCAACATTTGTTGGCCCGAACTAAAAGGTTCAGTGACTCGTTTCTTTGTCGTACCATCCAGACGTGTAACGCCCTTCCAGCACATGTGTTCCCTTCCTCTTAGAGTCCCGGGTTCTTCAAGCGGGGCGTGAAAGGGCATTTTTGCAGGCCTTCAAGGTGAGGATGGCCAGCCCAGTGAATCCAGTGATTCGTTTGAATTACTGGGCTTGTCAGCCTCATATCTGGACCTCACGACCGGTTTCCATCAGGTGGAGTGAGGTCATCTTGACGAGCAATATCAAAAAAAAAAGTCTATCTTCAGCTGAGTGAGTCCTACAGCTGATGAGGATCATACACACAACCACATGGTCTAGGGATTGTTGGCCGTCAGTTCGGAGGTATAGGATTATTTTAAAAGATACGAATTCGTCATATTTCAAAGATATATTCATCACATCCATGTTACCTTACAATTACACACATTGGTTATGCATACAATTAAACGGTACTTACGTTTTAATCTCAAGTATCACACACAAAACCGTATTTTAATACCAACGATCACTATGACAGCTCCAACCAGAATGACAACCGCTTGGTTCGTTACTATTCAATTTATCGAAACAAATTACCCATTAGGTTTAAATCTATTAAAATAGATTTAAACAAGTAAAATAAAAGTAATTAATAAATATAACAATAAGACAGTTTTCTGTATTGATTTAAAATAAACGATAGTCAATCTACTTTTTGATAGTGTTGCCTTATAAAAGCTAACAGCTCGGCCATCCTGTTTGAAGCGTGTCCTCACGCTTAATTAACATTTTGAATTAACTATATAAACATAAAATAAAACACTATAATATTTCAGTTTTACTCACAACTGCCTCACTCTATATACCTATCATGTTACCTAAATAGGATTATTTATAATTACTTACATGCTATTTGAAGTTTAGATTTAGATATCACAATATCATTCAAATAATTTGAGTTTTTAATTATACACTGACTTAACACGTAAAAATAAATAAAAAAACAAAAATGTTCTTCATACTTGATTAAGATAATTAAAAATCTAGATAATAATAAGACATAAATTTCAATAATAACTTACCAACTTTTCAAAAATAATTGACGCAAATATTATTTAACTATGCTTTGGCAATAACAATGATACCATGATTCACA
The DNA here is from genome assembly GCA_947369235.1 of Udea olivalis. Classification (NCBI taxonomy): domain Eukaryota; kingdom Metazoa; phylum Arthropoda; class Insecta; order Lepidoptera; family Crambidae; genus Udea; species Udea olivalis. The sequence continues at coordinate 10,422,797 of OX376369.1, forward strand.
CATTATAATTAATAAAGATTTATTTTACTCATTATAATTCACTCATATAACATGTATTAAAATTAATATACATCTAGACAATTTTAACATTAAAGCATAAAAAAAAATACTCTCAATACACTCAATTTTTGTGCTTAATAAATTATTATGCGACAACAATAATTGTTTTTTTTTAATTGAATAATTGAAATAGAAATACTATTCTTGTTCACTTTCGCTATCACTTTTATCATCGTCATCGCTTTCTAAATCCCTACAAAATGTTAACCATGGTTGCATTTTGTCTAATGCTACTACACCTTCGTAGCGGCGACCATTCTTGCGTGTCATAGGCGTATCTTCTATAAGATACCTGTCATTGGGTAGGATTTTCACCACGCGGTAAGGCCCTTGGTATTTAACCACTAATTTTTGCGATTTGCCATCATGAGGTACTTGCCTCTGAATGCGAACGAGATCGCCTACTTGGTAATTCTTTCCAATTTTCCTACGTTTATTAAATCTCTCGATATCTTTTGACTGTTGTACTTTAATATGTTCACTCGCTGTATCTCTTATATTATCTAACTTTTCAGGGTCTACTACTGGTGTGGTGTCCGAAATAATTGGACTTAATATCCCTTCCGATTTGCTAGTGATGTTAAAACCAAACAATAACTCTGATGGACTTTTCCGAGTAGTTTTATGAACGGTTGTATTAATACCTACCTGGATATCATATAGATAATCATCCCATGATTTATCATCTTTGCCATGCGTGCAAGTCGAGAGAGCGTCTAAAACTGTCCGATTAAATCTTTCGACTTGGCCGTTTGCCCTTGGTGTTGCAACTGCATTGACAATGTGCTTTATACCATGCATTGTTACAAATTCCTTAAATGTTTTACTCGTGAAACTGGTACCCTTGTCAGTAATAAGGCGAGTAGGTACACCAAAGTAGCTAACATGCTCTTTTAAAACTCGAATAGAGGTAATTGATTTCGTATTTCGCACTGCCTTGATGTTGATATATTTGGTAAAGCTATCAACGAGGATTAATAAATAGTTATTGCCCTTTTTACTTTTTACAAAGGGTCCAAGGTGGTCAGCATGGACTGTATGGAATGGAACATTACCTTTGTCGATGGGGTGTAGTTCTCCCTCTCGCTTACCACCAGGAGTCTTGTGATGGGCGCATTCTAGACACGATTGCACGTATTTTTTTATAAAACGACGCATTTTGGGGAACCAATAATGTTTTTGAATGCGATTTAAAGTTTTATCAAAACCATAATGCCCAATGTCATCATGGTTTCTTTTTAATATTTGCCATCTTACTCCCTTTGGGACTAACCACCTAATTTCAGCACCAAAAATACGATAAATCCGCCCGTTCTTCAGTTTATAGTTTTTATGCACGTCCATTATCATCTCACCATCAGTGTCTGTAAGTATGCCCTTGATTCTTTGCACTTCTTCATCAGCGTCCTGAACAGTGGCAATCCAGTCCTGGTCTGTGTTTTCAATAGGTAAAACATCTAAGACGTTGGTTTCTGAGACCGGATCTTCGACGGGACTACGGCTCAATGCATCGACGTGAGTCATACGCGATCCTGGTCGATATTCTATAGAAAAATGGAACTCCTGGAATTGCACCCACCATCGTGCAACTCGAGGAACCAGATCACGTTTAACTAACGTAGACTTCAACGCGTTACAGTCAGTATATATTGTAAATGGTAATCCCAACAAATACACCCGGAATCTACTTAAAGACGCGACGACCGCCAAGGTTTCTAGTTCATATGAGTGTAGCTTACGTTCGTCAACAGAAGTTTTTCTACTGAAATATGAGACTGGGTGAAATTTACCTTGGGAGTCGATCTGCAAGAGTATGCCTGCAAGGCCATCTTAACATGCGTCTGTGTGAAGCTGTGTTATTGCTTTAGGGTCATAAAGAGCCAGTAACGGTCGTTGAGTAAGTAAAGTCTTAATTAAATTAAAAGCTTCATCTTGATCACTTCCCCAATTCCATGATACATCCTTTTTTAGTTGGTTCGTAATTGGTGATGCTATTATGGCATAATTCTTAATAAACCTCCTGAAAAAGCCGGATAAGCCCAAAAACTGCCTAACTTCGTGCTGATTAGTGGGTGTCGGAAACTTTAATACAGCATCTGTTTTTCTACTGCCTGGTCGGATACCCATTGAATTTACCTCAAAACCTAGAAAGTCAATAGAATCCATAAAGAAATGACATTTGCTAAGCCCCAATGTCAGTCCACCCTCTTTAAGAAGCTTCAGTACCTCTTTTACACGAATCAGTCCTTCATTCACATCTTTACATGGGACCAAAATATCGTCCATGTAGACTATGGCGTATTTAATTTTGGCATCATGAAGTATTTTATTGATAGTCTTCTGGAATACTGACGGGGCATTGACCAGACCAAACGGCATTCGATTATATTCGAATTGACCGTCTGGGGTGACGAAAGCCGTTTTATGTCGTGACTCCTCAGACACTGGAATCTGATAATAGCCTGAGGCTAAATCGAGAGAGGTGAACAATTTATTGCCAGCTAATTGATCAAGTTGATCATCGACCCTTGGAAGAGGATAGTGAACCTTCTTAGTTTTCCTATTAAGGTCACGGTAATCAACGCACAAGCGCTTTTCACCAGTCTTTTTCTGGACAAGGACGATAGGACTAGCATAAGGTGAAGACGACTCTCTCACTATTCCACTATCAATCATTTCTTGGACCATGTCATTTACTAATAATCGTTCAGCGTGTGATAAGCGATAAGGCCTATATACAATAGGTTCGTTATCCTCAAGTTCTATTACCATTTCCGTCACTTTAGTGAATCCTAGATCTTTCAGACCTTTTGAAAAACAATCTTTTTTTTTTTTTTTTTTTTTTTTATTTATTAAACCATAAAAATTACAGGGATGCTTAACATTATTTTCTGCCAAACTGTGCAACAGTTTGTCGGCATCTTTATGTTCATTAAGCAATTCTTGTAATCGTGATCGATCATTTTCATTCAAGGTTTTCCCACAATTTATTGTTTCATCAAACCCGTTAGTGTCAAAAGATGTTTCACAAACGTTAAGAATTGGTGATGAATCCGAATATTTGCTTAGAACAGACCTCGTTAATAAAGTATTTTTAGGAATGGTCATATCACCTTTAGACACGTTATAGATGAGTAGTACGCCATGTCCATTTTTGATTTCATAGTCACCTGGCAAAAGATAGTACTCTTTACCTTCTTCTCCCCTGAGAGAACCTTGTACTAAAACATAACCACTAAAATTGGGATCTGATTTTATAGGAACAGGATGTAAGCGATCCTTTGGAATAACCACGTTATCATTTGATGTTAAATGTATTTTAGTAATATTTAACTTTTCAAAAATGACCTTAGATGTTGTTTTGGTAATTACAATATCAGGCATTTCCGTAAAAGAGTGTCCAAGAAGTGATGGTTGGCTTAAAACAAAGTCATCAACCACATATATATCAATGGTTTTTTCAATTCCTTGTACTTCGACCGTTGTATTAGCAAATCCTAAAGGAGACACCAAATTGCCGCCTATGCCTCGTAGTACAGGGAGCTCAACAGTCGTATTAATATTCAAATTAAGATCTTTAGCTGTACTTTTTCTGATCAACGAGCATTGACTACCTAAATCAACGTGACAGGGTACCGACTGGCCGTTAACTTTAATGTCAAAAATATATTTATCATTAGGATTATTCACTGCAGTTAGTTTTGAAACCTGTTTTTCTGCCTTATCTTTTGTTTGCGTCTCATTTCTTTTTGTATCGATGTTTGTTTTATTTCTAAAACAATTAGAAGCCTGATGTCCTAGCCTGTCACAAAGATGACACTTTATAAGGGGTTTCTCACACCTAAAGCTTGGATGACCCACTTCATTGCAATTGAAACAACGAATATTTGAATTAGATATCCCTGTTTTTGCACTCAAGGACCGATTTGTTGCGTTCGGTTGAATTTTACGATCATACCTTTTATTGCTAGGATCGTGACTTTCTCTACTTTGTCCTACCTTAACCGTCCTAAAATATTTAAGTATTTGCTCAGGTTCACTAAATTGAGCGGCTTGTGCTCCCACTTTGATGGCACGATCATCTACTCCGTACAAAAAACAATCTACAGCCTGCCTCCCATAGATTTTGCACCTATTTAACAAGTTGATTTTTGCATAATAATAATGCTCTAATGATTCTCCGTATTTAACACGTTTAGCAAGCATTTCTGTCAGAAGTTCAGCGTAGTCCTCGCGGCAAGGAAATGACTCAATTAGTTTCTTCTTCCATTCATTCCAAGTGTTTAATAGAGAAGGTAGCCCTTGGTACCAGGTTTTGGCTACGCCTACTAATTTGGGAAGAGCATAGTGTATTATTTCCTTTTCATTCCACCCGTATATTTCGGCACATTCCTCGATTTTGGTTAACCACACAAGTACAGTTTGTTCTTTTCTCATTGGGTCGAATTCCGGTAATACGTTAGTATTAAATGATAATTTAGGCTTATCTGAACTTCTGACATTTTCCAAAATTGACAAAAACTTGTTTAACATTACATTATTATTAGACTCCTTATCCTTACTCCTATGTCTAGAAGAGTGCACTGACTCACCACTGGTTGAGCTATAGCTTCGATGCCTCCTTCTTTTTGACCTCCTTTCAGGTTCCCTCGATCTCCTTCTGCACTTCCTTAATCTTCCTCTATTTTCCAATGAACTATCCGAATCAGATATTGAATTCCTCCTCTTCCTGCTTCTGGTGTGCCGTGATGTCCGCTCCTTGTTACGTCCTGATGTCGTATTATTCCAATTATTCATAGATCCCGTCTCCGATCCTCTACCTTCAGAAATTTGTATCCCGTAGCCCTCTAACCTGGGCTCCTGTAAAAAATCCATCCTGTAATCCCTTATGCCTTCTAACCTAGGCGTTTCCCTCCTCTCAATCCTGGGTATACCCTGGCCCTCCAACATGGGCGTTCCCCTGCCCTCAAACCTGGGCGTTCCCCTGCCCTCTAACCTGGGCGCTCCCCTGCCCTCTAACCTGGGCGCTCCCCTACCCTCTAACCTGGGCGTTGCCCTGCCCTCTAACCTGGGCGCTCCCCTGCCCTCTAACCTGGGCGCTTCCCTGCCCTCTGACCTGGGCGTTCTCCTGCCCTCTAACCTGGGCGTGTCCGTGCTCTCTGACCTGAGCATTTCCTGGCCCTCTAACCTGGGCTCACCTGTACCCTCTAACCTGGGTAATCCGTAATCGTCCTTATTGAACACCTGTCCTTCCCCTCGACTGTGCTCATCCTCATCCATAGTTAGCTTATCTGGAACTTAAAGTAGTGAGCTTAGTGTGTGACCACAAAAGTCTCTTTGACAACAGCTTATTTTTACATAATGTCGTAATCATCCTTTTATTTATTGAATATATTCCTATATACAATAAGATTAATGTGTTTTTCACTTTTAATTGTATTTTATTCTCATTATTATTTCCATTATCACATGGGCAATTGTGCACTTTGTAAAACGAAACACATTGTCATTCTATAATATTTTGAATACATTTTTATGCTGGGTACGAGAATCGAACCCGTAACCCCTGAACTCTGAGCCACTGCGCTAAAATGATCGTTAAATAAAAATCAAGTGCATGAATTCGACAGCGTTTATACTTCAAGTAATTTAGTTCTACAAACAGTAACCAAACGAATTTACAATAACATTAATTTTGTAACCTTAATCAGATAATTGTAAGTACCTACAGCATGCACATCACTCAAGGTCAGGATTGAGTGAATTAAAGTAAAAAGTTTATATTTATAGTCCAGTAACTTATTGGAGCGTTTCTTCGTGATTTAAAAAAAAATATCACTCATTATACTAAGAGGTTGATAATAATTTAAAGTAAACTGATAATCCTTCGGAAACGTAAATCAAAATGATTTAAACAATATAGCAAAGAAAATAGCAGTCTAGATACGGAAAGCAATTAATCTTTGTTAAAGTAAAAACAAAGCTTCATGTTACCCTCACTGGCAATTATTGTACGTTATAATTTTATTACTAAATTACTTTATTACTATTGTGGACGTGAAAAGAGAATTGTAAGAACTCTCTTACGATCCCACTTCTGAACTGTTGGCCGTCAGTTCGGAGGTATAGGATTATTTTAAAAGATACGAATTCGTCATATTTCAAAGATATATTCATCACATCCATGTTACCTTACAATTACACACATTGGTTATGCATACAATTAAACGGTACTTACGTTTTAATCTCAAGTATCACACACAAAACCGTATTTTAATACCAACGATCACTATGACAGCTCCAACCAGAATGACAACCGCTTGGTTCGTTACTATTCAATTTATCGAAACAAATTACCCATTAGGTTTAAATCTATTAAAATAGATTTAAACAAGTAAAATAAAAGTAATTAATAAATATAACAATAAGACAGTTTTCTGTATTGATTTAAAATAAACGATAGTCAATCTACTTTTTGATAGTGTTGCCTTATAAAAGCTAACAGGATATATAAAACTTTTTTAAATAACTTAAAAAGTACTGGCCTGAAATACCGAGATGAGGTGCTAAAGCCTGTAATCTTGCCCCACAGACAGCAAATGGGACAAAATTTCCAGCTAATGCACGACAATGCCCATCCACATACGGCACATCCCAATCCCCTGACTTAAATCCTATTGAGCATGCCTGGGATATGCTTCAGAGAAGAGCGCTTAGGAACTTCCCTGAAGATATTGTGCATGAAAACCAGATTTTCTTGCATCTTAGCAGGACTTGGGACAGTATTCCACAACAGGATATTGACACCCTTGTTTTGAGTATGCAAAACCGCTGCAGATGTGTCAGGAGAGTCTTAGGTGGATCCACGGATTATTAATTTTAAGTTTTCAACAATTTTTATAAATAAATAGTTGTTTTGTTTAGGTTTTAAAAATAAAGTTAAGATTGAAATTTTGTCTGAGTTTTTCCTCTTCTTATAAGTATTTTTTAAATTTAACTTTGTCTAAAAGTTTATTTATTAGAATAAATAGACTATTAAACAATGTTTATTTTAATGTGTAGGTGTCTTAACAAAAAGTTAATAGAATTTTAGTTATTTAGGTTATTGAAAAAGGTTATTGAAATATCCCTAGACCATGTTGATGTGTGTATTTCCAGCGGTACATTCCAAGACTACTACTACTTCTACCTAATGCTACTGATGTGAGCCAAAACTCCCAGCTTCACGTTGAGCAACAAAATTTTAACTATTAGCACTTGCAAAATCTACTAAAGAGCATTAAAGCGTAGCGATACCGATATTCCAAACCTATGAAGATCTACGTGATTTCAGAACTCCGAACACAAATAATCCACGTCAAAGCTGTCTGTCCAAAATGGTGGGAAAGATAGAAAGTGGCAAAATAAGAGCCAGACTGGAGTTTGGTCAGCGATAGCCCGCGAACTGTAAAAGATTCGAGTAGCCATTCCCTTGCATCAATTCACCTTGAGTGCCATCTCCAGCTTGGCCATCCGCTTGCTGACGAAGTGCCGGCCCATGACGGCGCGGCGCCGGTTGCGGCACGCGCGCTGCGTGTAGATGCCGCTCAGGTCGATCCAGCGGACGGAGCAGCCGCCGGTCCAGCGGCCGAACTCTGAGCGAGGTTGGGACTCGTTGCGGAGGACACCAGGTCTGGAAGCAAAGAGCTCTTGGAGGGGGCAATTCGTTGATGTGCTGCCATAAGGCCTAAATTCTCTTAGAGTTTGTTTATTCTGCTTAGAGGTAAACTGGGCTTTTCTGATGTTTAGGCGTGGAAAACCCCTGTCGGTTTCGTCTCTCCATGCGGGGACGTGGCGAACAAGGTAAGCCATATACGAGTCCCGGGTTCGATTCCGGGTCGAGTCAATTTAGGAAACGATATTTTCTAAATAGGCCTGGTTCCTTGTCCTTGTATATTCATCTATTTATTTATTTTGTGAATGCAGCAATCGGTGTTTACGTCTATCGAAATACCTACGTAGTCTTCCCTAAACAAAGGCTCACAATGGGATCAGAACAAAAACGCGACTTACACGTCTAAATACCGGCAGTACTTCCTGTACTTGGCTATCTGTCCCTTCGCCTTAGGGTCCACGGGGACTAGTGGCAGGAAGTCACCAGCGAAGGCGTCTGCGCAGTAAGCGTTGTTCGGGATGCGAGGTGTGTTGAGGCCGCACACGAAACACTGGGATTAGAAGATGTTTTAAGAATAGTGTCAGCAGGCTTTTTTAGGAAGAAGACCTTAAGTGCCTTCTTTTTGCACAGATGAAAATGAAGTATGAGTATTTCAGATACTAGTGCCTATATATGAATGTACATGTGCCTATATTGAGTAACTACTATACTATTTTCGCCGTATGATGATATCCCTGACAGTTCTTAATTGACAATTACAGTGATGCAACGAATGAAATTTAATCGATGGTTTCAAAATATCGGATGAGTTGGCAAAGGATATGGAATCGGATTTACCGATTTTGATTTTTAAATAAATTGTTAATGAACGGGTTATGGCTAATAAGTTATAGAATAAAACGCGGTCAATCGAAAAGAAAAGTTTAACTATATTAATAATTTACTGCTAGAACTTGATTCTTGTGAACTGATATCAGAATCGGAATCGTATTCTACTGTTATTATTATTTGCTGGTCTCTTATTCAGTCAATGTGGATGTATTTGTCCCAGCCCTCCATTATGGTTTGGCGAGTTTTTTCAACGACCTTTCTCCAATTTTCACCGGTTACATATTGCGGTTACATGCATTCATTGTTTTTTCGGCATTGTAGGTACTTACCAAACAAAAACCACAAAACGAAAAACTTAACAAGAAAACTTAACAAATACAGCAACAAAAGCCAAAACAAACAAATACGCAACTCAGACGTAACGCAAACACAAACCGTATACAAGGCAGACGCACTCGTACTGATTTATCTAATTACTTTTTTTTTATTGATTACTTTGTAATAAAATTGGACATTCGGATTATGATGATTACTATTGTATTGTATGCCTGTGAGGCGGAACACAGTGAGACTCTTAAATATGTATGATCTGAACATTATTGATTTACCTGTGATTCACAATAAAGGTTATTAGTTTTTGTATCCGACGTGAATGACGTGTATTCATCGATTTTGTGTCGATTCAGTCGTGTCAATACACTATTGAATGGCGTTCTTTTTCACGCATCAGGCGCTGTTAAGATATATTTATTTAATTTCATTTACTTCATTTATTATCAGTTAATAATTATAACAATAATTTATTAAAAAAAAATCGAAAGGACAATAGTTTTTTTAATAGTTTATTAAATTTTGTTTTGCCAGTTTCTTTTTATTACAATAGAAATAGCATGCGTGACACGGAACAATGAGAGCTGTCAGGCATATCATCATATACTTAGTGAAAATACTAGTTAAGTGCATAAAAAAGTTGGAGTAAGAAAATCTGCGAACTAACGTTAGGTCTACACTGCAATATTTTTCTAAGAAGTAAACAATAGAAGCCGTTTTCTAAAAGATCTAAGCTACTTAAATTAATTCCCTTTATTCATGTCTAAGTTTTTAAATTGAAAAATGGGTTCTGTGGTGTCTAAGCAAAGTGAAGTAGAAACCTTAGAAATAATAGAAGCATTGGTCAAATCGTATGCTGGTATCGGACTTTCGGTGGTAGATGTGCTGATGGTGGATGAGGTGGACTCCGGCGGCGCCAGGCATTTTGGCACCTTGTACTGCAGCAAGGTCTAGAAGAAATTTCACTTTTGTCAGCCAATGCTGTTCCACTGTAAGGCAAAGGTATTTTCAGGTGGCATGCTGTTCTTTAGTAAACAGTCCTGTACGTCTCACCAACTATTCCTGTGCCTTGGCACCTGTCTTCTTCAAGGATGCATTCAAATCAAATCAAATATTTTTTATTTCACAAGATAGAGGTACATCTCAGATGGTAGTGATTATCATATTGAGCGTCCATTTTGCCAAGCTCAGGGCATGTAAATGTCAAGAAGAATAGAAAAAGCAGTTATTTGATTATTTGTAGAGCTTGATTTTATTTTTGTAGTAAGTTTTGTATGAGTATTGAACACACACAACACAACGGCCGCGACTGTCACGGCCAATACTGGTACGTTTAAACTTTTATTAACAAAACAGAGAGACGTCAAAGATTCAATAACTCGACGACGCAAAAAATCAATCATTGAAAGGTAAAACATGGTTTTATGATTTAGTCTGCTGTTTAAAAGCAGCGCGTGTTGGCGCAAAAATATGAAATCTCAGCTAAATAACACTGCTTGACAAGTGTTGCTGCTTGCAAGTTAGTTATAGACAAGCTCATAGGCTCATAGCGAATCGTCAACTGAGGGTCGTTATTAATCTTGCTGCCTACTAAAAAGCTACTGCTCAATTTAAAGGCTCGACCGACAATGCGTGAGAGATACCTCTGGTGTTGCACAAGTCCACAAAATAATCGCTTACCTAAGCGTTCCGCACGTTTGGTTGCCAAATAATAGTACCTTATTGAAGAGGTCAGTGATGTTCATCAGCTCGTAGTCCAGCGTCAGATTCGCAATGATCTCCACCAGCGTGTCAATGTCGATTATTTCTTTCGGAGTCGTTGTCGTGGTGGTCTTTTTACGTGTTCTTCTTGAACGCCTAAAATTGACAAACTCATGTTAGTCACAATCCCTAAAAAGATAAACCCGAAAATCATGACGTTGCATTCATCATTATCATCATTCGTAGCCTATTGTTGAACATAGGCGCTCCCCCAAATATGGTCAGAGTGGCCGGTTGTGGGTGCCTACACTTCTTCTTTTATCAGGTCATTCATCAATCGCACTTCTGTTGGCATTAAATGAAGAGGCCCTCGACTTCTCCCCTTGACGTCAAATTTAAAAATGTATCGGTATGACATTTATTAGCACTAGTTTACTGTTTGCGGTAATCAGACTGAAAAAGTAAAAAGTAAAGTAAAACGTCATTTACATTGCGGTACACAACATATCAAAAAAACATAGAAGAAACAAAAACAGAAGAGTACACAAGGAATTTAGGTCACATTAAATAGCTATCTTTACGGAGCCAACTAGGACACTGTCTCAGCATGTGCTACTGCAGGTATAACGCCGCAGCAGCGCTGTTATTCTGTCAGGGCCTTGATGGTGTGAATACATACCTAGTAGTTGTCACCGTGGGGGGTATAGTGGGTGTGGTAGGGGTCGCAGTAGTTTCTTGCAAAGTTGTATCAGAGATAGACATGACAGACGTAAGTTCTTGATTAGTTCCGTTCCCTGTTATTTTGGTCTCCTCAATTTCCCCTTCTGTAAAATATACATCAAATAGCCCTGGTGTAAAATACTGATTGTGCGTAACCTGCTACCATACAAATTGTGTGTTTGATAACCTCTTAGAACGGTGGCAACGACTTCTACGTTAGTTTCCGTCTTATTCTCTTCACCATCTTCGCCGCTGTCACCCAATCCCGCTTCGGTATATTCAAATAGGTTCCCTTTAAAAACATTTACATTATATTTTAAAAAACACAAGAAGCATTTCATTTTTCCATTTGCATAAACATACATGTATACATAGGTACTACTTAATCATAACTCTCTCCCAACGCGGTAGGTCCAGCTCACCAAATAACCTACCACATGCCACGATTTTGGCACACACTTGGTACTTCTTCTATTTCCATTAATCTTTACATGTATGCTCGCCGATTGTAGGTATTCTTTACCTGACCTTTTCTAGGAACGTATTGAACTTGTCCAAGGTACGTTCTTCTAGGCCTCCCCCTTATACCTACCGAGTTCTATTTTCTCTGGCCTTATTTCTACTTAAAACTAATTACGAAATAGCTAAATGCTTACATTTTGGTTTGGACGTCCCATCATCTACAATCCTAGTGGGCGGTCCCTCTGCTCCCTGCTTCTTCGCATGGTCTATTATTTCTTCTATAATGTCTTCATAGAATTTTGTTGGGTCGTTTTGAGACTCTGTTTCCCCCTCCTTAAGTCGAGTCCTGGTAAGTAGTTCAGAATGTTTGTTACCACAAATGTATGTACAGGTTAATTATCATAGCTGTATTACGAGTAAATCGCTATGAGTCCCACAGAATGGGTGAATGTGCCCACTCCTTGACTTTTCAGTTTAAAATCGAATGTTTAATATAATTATCTTTCAGTTTACGTTCGTATTCAGCAGGGTCTTGTCTTACTTTGACGACACGATTGGCGTAGTGCGCTGTAGCACGGTTTCTCGCCTCTATTTCCGTAGTGTCCCGGGTTCGATTCCCGGTCGGGTCAATTCAGGAAACGATCTTTTCGGAATTGACTCGGGTCTGGGTGTGCTGGGAGACGCCCCTGGCTTATTTCCTTGTTGGTACCTCGTAACACAGGGATATTAATCCCTACTTCGAAACCATTACAAGAGGTGTGTTGTCTGGCGCATATTTATTTATATTTATATATTTATTATAGTAGTTAAGATGTATCATCAATACACCATAGTACAATCCTGCATAGTTGGAGTAAGATTTTTTGTGAAGGTGTTCCAGACTTATTCAATTCAACGGAAATCAAATAAAATTACCTGGTAAGAGCCATAGATGACCTGGTGAGGCCAGTAAAGGCAGGGCTCCTGGTGACACGCTCCAAGATCATCTCCAACCCTTTCGTGCCTGTTGCGGCAGCCATTGTAGAAGTAAGGGCTCGTATGTTACGTCCAGACATGAGTTCTTTTAGCACGCCTGTTCAAACAACATTAATACTATTAGTAAAACGTGTGCGCAAGTGCTTTGAGGGCCTTTTTGTATTTTGTTTTTGACAAGGACGCCTATGGGAGCGTGAGGAACAGGGTGTGAAGTTCCTCATCCACCATTGAAAAGGGAGGATCCTCCGACCAGACGGGTGTTGTGTCTGGTGGGCTACAGCCCGACGGTTGTTGTCGGGTTCTTGTACTTATGTTTAATCGCTCGGATAACTTTGACATCGCGATGTAGGATACGATAGTTCTTAGTTCGTATGTGGCGAGATAGATGTCGCTACACGCCGCTGCTCGGCCTCGACGGCTTAGCAGCTTCACCGGTCTGTAGGGTAAGCGCAGAAGGCTCTCAACCCTAAAGTTGAGGACCTGGCGATCTGTTACAATATGCGACAATAAAAAGGGCAAGTAGTTAGGTAAATTTTTACTGAAGTCAATAAGAATTTTGTGCAATAAAACTTAACTGTTGCTTATATGAATATCAAAATATCGGGAGAATTTTCGAGCTATAGCTTTCCTCTAGTGCCTTCGACTGAGCAACGTTGCACAAAGCTGCTGTCAAGGAACGGGTGCTACTTAGAGATTTACTTGGGAAGCCCTATCTCTTGCTATGAGCAGATGATCATGATAAATATCTAAATACGCTCACCGTGTCCTATCACCTGCAAAGCCTGCTTTAAAAGGTCTGCACATGGCCACTGTTGCTGCGCTGGATGTCGCTAGGTTTCATGGACGCGGAAGAAGAAGGTATTTCTATGCTGAGGTCGCAGACAGGAAATATTGAGAAATGTCTCCTCACCTTTGACTTCTTTGATCTCATCCTCACTCAGAGTTCGGGCGAGGGGTGCAGGGTTTCCGAACCTTCTAACCCTCGTGTGGTCCTCATGGGTCATAGCTGTCGTCGAGACGAAATCTGAAGAGGTAAGAAGAGTTTAACAGATTCAAGATACCTAGGCAGTGGTGATAAAGAAGATTGACTGGCCTGTTGGTGCAATATTGGTGTGCGATGCTGCCTGTGGCACCAGACGTCATAGCTTCGATCCCCATTTATGTGAGGAAGATTAGTGTTCGTTCCGTGTTTTAGTGTTATTTTCTATTCATGGACATTTGGCATCCACTTGGAAATATTGAAGTTTGTCTATCAGTCTCTGACACACATAGCAGAAGGTTTGCTTAATTTGGTGTGAGACGATATTTGTGTATTGGCATACGAGTACACTGTGACTTTTTGCAGTGATACAGACCAAAGGAACATAACATAACTTATCATATCATCACGGCTTTATCAAAAACGAGGTAGTCAGAGGCAAGTGACTGTTGCCATCATCGTGATCGAAATACACAGAAGCCCACGTTTGACCATTGGTATTAGAACCCAACCTGGTAGGTGGTGAGCCTTCTGGCGTTTTCCATTCCCAGGTAGGATGCTTAACCCCTAGGCCACGACTTTCTCAATCTCACAGCCTGAAATAATTTACTATAAGTTGCAATACAATACAATCGCAATACAGTCAAACCTGTATAAATATAAATAAATGAACAAACCGGCGTTTGAGTCGCATTGCAACTCGCAGTGTATAGTGTAGAGTCACCCCTAGATATCCTTGATTTGTTATTTACAGATCTTTATATTCCTAACTCGGTGGTGGATATAGGATAAGGTAAAGATATCATTTACTAGCCTTCCTCGTCATAATAATCGTCGAAATCAACATCATCGTGGTCATGTGCCGCTGCACCCGCGTACCCAGAGTCAGCATCCCAACAGTGGGCAACGGCCACGCCAGCTAGCCACAACGCCAACAGCATTTGCTGGCCCACGGAAAGGGGGAAAGGAAATTCGAAATTTTACAGTCGCATCTCAGAGGAGTTGCCGAAAAAGTGTCTGTTTATAGTTGGCATTGGCAGACGGCAGCTGTCAAAAGCGACAGCAGGTGAAGAAGGTCTTCGAAAAGACCTTAATCCTGCTCTATGATTGATCCTAGCTGCTTTGCTTGGTTTTTTACTAGCGGTTCCCTGCAAGGCGACAGCAAAATGAAACCAGGAACAAAGAGCCTATTACCCTGGCCAGAACTAGAATATAAATATAAATATGCGCCAGACAACACACCTCTTGTAACGGTCTCGAAGTAGGGATTATTAAATTCCTGTGTTACGAGGTACCACACAAGGCAATAAGCTAGGGGCGTCTCCCAGCACACCCAGACCCGAGTCAATTCAGAAAAGATCGTTTCCTGAATTGACCCGACCGGGAATCAAACCCGGGACACTACGGAAATCGAGGCGAGAAACCGTGCTACAGCACACTACGCCAATCGTGCCGTCAAAAGAAATATACATGCCTTTGGTCCAGTGGGTGCCAGTGGCTAAGAATACTAAAAATAGCTAGTTTACCCCAGTTTGTGGTCTATCACTGTTTCACGCGATAAATTTCGTTGGCCAGTCGTTTATGAAATGAATACAGCGTCAAATTAAATAATTTACTAGGTATGAGGGTACTAAGTACTAAGTTGCAAAAGTAAGGTTTTTAAATAAAACACATTACTTCTAAAAAAGATTCGAGCAAGTGTAAGATTTTTATTCACGATTTCCTTATCAACTTAATTAGACGTAAGCACTCAGGCTTTCACCATAATGCTCCCGCGGTCCCATTGCAAAAGTTGGGCCCCCATAACCGTAAATTAGCCAACAGAACAGTCTATGCGGAAGCGGGCTGTACAAACTATAATGCCTTTGCCTCCGCAACATGAAAACGACAAACGGCGTCGACCAGTCTGGCGCCAAAATTTCCCGCGCGCGCGACTTCATAACAACTTATGTCCTTCAATAAAAACAACCTACCTTCGCTCCTAATACGAAGATTGTAAGACCTACATTACTTTGGATGATACCTCTTGTTTCAGTATTGACTTTTCAATATAACCTCCACGAGTTTTCTCCCACCAAATCCGTTCAAGGGAAATAGAGTTCTATTGGTAGTGGGTTGAAGTAAATTTTCAATCGGTAGGAACGATAAATGAAAATGATTTTGATAAATTTTTCGTTGGCGTAGCGTTGTCTGGGTGGCGCCAAGTTTTGCTACAAGTATTCTCAAGCAATATTCGACGTTCTACTCCTGCCTTTAAGGTACTTTATGGTAGTTTGATAGCGAAGGGCTGTCCCTAAAGGGATGAGAGTCAGATAAGAGCTATAATACCGTTGTTTTTATGATTCTATTCGTATATAAAGAAGGGATGCGTCAGCGAAATATACCGAATTACAAATTCCTCTTAAGTTTTTTATTGTTTCATTCGTTATGTCTTCTCTATTATTGGGGTTAAAACTGGGGGATTAGGCAAGTACTGCTAGCATTTGATTAATATGGATTTGGCTACTTTGTCGGCACCGCCACGATATCTGGACCTCACGACCGCTTTCCACCAGGTGGAGTGAGGTCATCTTGACGGGCAATATAAAAAAAAAAAACAAGTCATCGCTACAATTGATGGGTATTGGCATAATCAAGATAAGTACTTGCAAAATTGTGGATCAATATTTACATAACCTTGCTATGTTTCGAAAAATCCGAAAACACACTGTGGCCGACCTGGGATTCAAACCTAGAACCTTTTTTATATTGCTTGTCAAGATGACTCACTCCACCTGGTGGAAAGCGGTCGGGAGGTCCAGATATAAGGCTGACAAACACAGTAATGCAAAGGAATCACTGAGCTGGCCATCCTCATCTTGAAGGCCTGCAGAACTTATCGAAAGATATAAAAAACCGAATTTCGGACCTTGAAGAAATCATGCGGGTTGAATCCGTGTCTTTCACAACCCTGGTGATAGTTTCTTTCGACAAAGTAATAAACTTGAAGTTATTATAAAAACTTTATTGATTTCTCTGCATCACTCAGTTCTTCTCAAACGGGTAAAACGGAGATTTGGCCCAGATCTTGACGGCTATCGTCCTGTAGGCCTTGTCGAAGGCCTTGAGCTGGTCCTTCTCCGGCTGCGTCAGCGCGAAGTCGAACACGTCGATGTTCTGCTCGATGCGGGCCTTCGTCGTCGACTTGGGGATTGGGATCACTCCTAATTCCACCTGGGAAGGAAATAAATCAATAAGTCATAGATATTTGATGGAGACGCTATCGTATTACCTAACATTAGTATTTCTAGATAAATTGGTTGGGCACGAAGAACTGAGGCAGAAAAACTCTGGAAGGAGACCATTAGGGTGCATTTCCACCTATATGCGATGCAGCTCTGCTGCGAGGATACACAAGCTAAGTTACTATACTACTACTTTCGCCGTATGATGATATCCCTGACAGTTCATAATTGTCAATTATACTGCTGTAACGAATGTATTTCAATCGAGTTGGCAAAGAAAATGGAATCGGATTTACCGATTTTTAATTTTTAATAAATTCTTAATAAACGAGTTAGGGCTAATAAGTTAAACAATGAAACGCGGTATCTCGAAAATAATAGTTAAAAATAGCACACTAGGCAGACCCACTGGTACTGATGCGAATGACGTGATTACAAATTACAAAATGGTCGCTCCTATTCATCGATTTTTTGTCGATTCAGTAGTGTCAATACACTATTGAAGGGCGTTCCTTATCAGGCATCAGGCGCTGTAAAGATATATTAATTTAATTTTAAATACTTCATTTATCAACGGTTATTAATAATAACAATAATTTACTTGATAAAATTCAAAAGAACAATAGTTTTGTTTTGCCAGTTTCTTTTTATTTAGTTTTGAAATAGTATGCGTGATACGGAACAATAAGAGCTGTCAGGCATATCATCTCACAGTGAAAATAGTTTAAAGTAGACGAAACTAAGAGACCGTTTCCACCGATGTTATGTCATAAATAAATATGCGTCAGACAACACACTATTCGTTATGATGTAGAGATTAATATCCCTGTGTTACGAGGTACCAGACAAGGAATCAAGCCAGGGGTGTCTCCCAGCACACCCAGACCCGAGTCAATTCAGAAAAGATCGTTTCCTGAATTGACTCGAACCCGGGACACTACGGAAATCGAGGCGAGAAACCATGCTGCAGCGCACTACGCCAATCGCGTCGTCAAAATTAATGCCATGTAACGGAGAGAGTATGTGTTACGTAGATACATCACTGCAACGCACAGCTTGCAGCGATGTATCTACGTAACACATACTAGAAAGATGCACAGACCGAGCTATGCGATGTAGCGACAGTGGGGAAGACACGCACAGCACGCTTACAGCGCACGACGACACGATCGGCGTAGTTCAATTCAATTCAGGAAACGATATTTTCTGAATTGACTCGGGTCTTGGGTGTGCTGGGAGACGCCCCTGCCTTATTTCCTTGTGTGGTACCTCGTAACACAGGGATATTTATCCCTACTTCGAGACCACTTCAAGAGGTGTGTTGTCAGGCGCATATTTATTTATATTAAAAGAACACGCAACCATGGCACGCATCTATTCATACTCGTATATTAAAAAGTAGAACACGTTCCGACCAGTGCTATGCTATGTGGACCAATGAATATGATTGCTGGGTATCAAACGTATTAACAGCAAAGCAACGTATACCTATCACCTCCTTACCTCCACCACCTCACCTCCTTATCTTAAGGAGTTGTTCCAATTTCAGCGGTCTGCCAAGAGTGAAAATATGCGGTCAATCCGGAATCTTCTTCTCGCTTTCCCCTCTCATTCTTCAAGTTGTTATTCCAATTCTTTCACTGTCCAATCCATTTGCTTGTGGAATTCGCTACCTTTACTTATTAGGCAATCTCAATCCTTACCTATTGTCAAATCCCGACTCAAAGCTTATTTCCTCACACTGTAACTTTTAAATGTCTCTAGTGCGTGGATAAACCAACCCTGAATAAGTCTTTTTTACCGTTTCTTTATATTTTGTGTATGTTTACAGATATTTACTACGTTCATAAGTACTATATGTAATTGCATTCATGAATGCATAAAATAACTTCATGTATGTATATAATGTGCCCGTGGCTAAGTGACGGCAGCTGATCGGCAACGATCCGATGTTAAGCAACGCCAGTCAGGTCGGGTTATGGATGGGTGACCATCCCGACCGAAATTAAGTGATGTGTTTTTCGGGCATCTCCGTGCTTCGGAAGGCACGTTAAACAGTTGGTCCCGGCGCAAGATATCAGTCGTGAAGCCTAGTCAGAGGCCTAAAAAGGCGGCTTGATAACATCTGACGGTAAGGTTTATCACTGGCCTTACATTCACCTATCCAACAATCCGCACTGAGCCTGCGTGTTGGAGTATGGCTCGTACCACCTCATAGTTGAGGTGAGGCCTGTGCCCAGCAGTGGGACGTATAAGGCTGTATTTGTTTTATTTTTTGTTTTTATGTATATAATTATCTCACTATCTCACACTCCCATTTTCTCTCTTTAATCTTGTCATTTCCTCTACCTTCAGGTTGGCTGGAAGAGATCGCTTCCTAGCGATAAGACCGCCTACATTGTACAATCTAAGATTATGTAATGTAATGCTTATGTTAAGTATGATTTGTTGTACAATAAAGTATATTTATCTTATCATAAGACATGTGTAAGACCGGTGAAAAAGCGCCCTCATACAACTCCTGCTAAAAATTGACTTACTTCACAGATTTTCAGAGAAGCCCTACAACCGGCTCTGTATAGATTTATGCTTGAGGTACTTTCAGCGTACGGGCCTGAATTTTTGACGTTAATTTGCTCACCTCATATCTGAGCGCAATCTGCGGCACAGTCTTGTTGTACTTGGCAGCGATGGCAACCAGCGCCGGGTCGTCCACCCTCGGCGGGGGCGCGTCCTCCTGCGCCTTGCTGTAGAACAGCGAGCCGAAGGGGGTGTAGCCGGTGAGCGCGATGTTCTTGGACTTGCAGTACGCTAGCAGTTCGGGTTGCTGGAGGTTCAGGTTTATCTGAGGAAATACTTAAACTTGAAAGTATATTAAAAATCCATATTCAAAATAGAAGACTGCATGTAGCACGATATACAGGAAGATCAGGTCCAAATCATTGACCCTATTAATGTTGTTCTGGGGTCCAAAGCTAACGCCCGCAAGCAATGTGGTCGTCAGCTCTTGGTACGTAGTTGTGGACTCCAGCATCATCGCCACGCTCTGATGGCACGGCTAGTCCACCATTAGGTATACCGCGTCTGAGCCCTCCTAGTTGTAGTTGATTTGCTGGAGATATTTTTGATTCAATTTTTAAATCTCGACATATTTCTCGATTCAAGACCACCCTAAGGACACATATCTTAAGTGAATTTTTATTTTTGGCAGTTCTAAAGCGTAAAGTGCACAGACAAGTTCATCAGGTCTGTTAACTGCCGCGATAGCCCACTTGGAAGAGCAGCCACCCGGATTGTGGAAGACGCGGATCCGAGACCCACTTGAGTCCTAGGATCAGGTCGCCAAATCTTACTTCAACTTGCAGAGCCGCCGGAACAACAGGCGTCAGAGACAGCAGGCGGTCGATCTGCTCCTGGTTGAAGTTGGAGACGCCTATGGATTTCGCCAGGCCCAGGTCCCTGGCCTCGATCATGCCGCGCCAGGTCTCTACGTAGTCCGTGCTGTCCAGGGTTTGGTTGGCCTGGAATATATAAATAGAAGATTTGATACTACTAGCTTTGGCAAACGTTAGATATGTATTCCAAATTTCACAAATACAACACAAGCGGTTATTTTTAATTTATTTAATTTTTTAATTATTCAGAAATGTTTCAGAAATGTCGACTTTTCCAGTGTAAGTTAAGCTTAGATTTATATGATGAACCATATTTATTAAGGTTCAACTTCGGAAAACGTGTTTCGGAGATGCACGGTCCCCCCTGGTATCAGCTACATTTGGTAACGCAAATTGTTTACATGTGGGCGGGCGTAGGCGATTATACAATTATTATTTTTAACTTCTTTTTTTAATTGCAATCTGTCCAAGGACATTTAGCGCAGAGTTAAGAGTGTCAAAGTTTGGGCTTGCATGTTATAAATTCACTGATTTATCAATTTTATGTCACGTCTTCCAGTTTCAATTGGCAAAGTCCTGCGGTGCTCTCCTCTTTAGCCTTAACGACTTTTTGACTTTCATCATACAATTTTAATTATTGTACATATTACAGTAAAGTAATTAGCCAATATACTGTCCCACTGCTGGGCATAGGCCCTCATCATTGAAATAAGCCATAGCTGCAATTCATGCATTTAATTTGGAACCCAGATAAGTAATTGGGTGAATGAAAAAATCATACATATATTGAACTTGGCTCTCACTTCACATTTATGTTTTTGTTGGGATTTGTTCTACGAGTTTTATCTTAACTCAAAACATTAATTAAAAATAATTTTCCAAGCTTTTGGTACATACTGTCGTAACATTTGTAAGTCTATATTCCATTCACATACGAATAGGCGACGTGCGCGAGAATCGCGCGTGATTCTGCTGATAGTGTTATGAAGGGTTCTCTATTTTGTCTTACTTGCCTGAAGTTAACAAGTCATAATATCACGTCTTCGAAAATTTAAATCCCTAAAGAAGTGTTTTCTTCCCCATAAATGAAATACTCGTCGGACTAAATTGCGATGTTTATTCGTTAAAACATTGTTAAGACGTCCGACTGTGTGTTGTTCGAGCCATTGTCCGCGCGCCGTCCAATATGGACGAGGAGGATCACTCTTGAATTATGTGCAGATAGGTACTATGTGCCCGAAAATTGTTTGTCATAAATATTGCAATCCATAACATTTGAAAGTCATAAAACTTTTTCTCATAATAGTCTGTAGGTTGCTACGTAGAAATTCACAAAGTAGATACGATTTCCTTCCCTTATATTTGGAGTCTGTCCAATTCTGCTTATTTTCTGATCCTACGTGACGTCGGTTTTAAGGCGATTACTTTCTGTTAACCTAATTTTCTTCAAATGTTTTTAGGATAACAATTTTATAATGAACTAATACGCAATAAGACAATTCGGACGTATGACTTTATGACATTAGACCCGTAGCGCTAGGCTATTTTGAGGTCATAAGTTTCAAAAATTCTTAAGTTGCTTATTTCTTGCCTGTAGATATACTTAAGAAGCTTATTTTTGCGTTTTGTGTCACTTCTGACTGTCTCATAATCATTAGACTAGAAATTTTGAGTCTCACCTGTATATATATTCTAGAACTGTGTAAATTTATAAAAAAATTACCCGGAAATATTTGCAAATGCGATTGCGGATTTTAGTAATACACGTGCCCCTAGATCCAATGCTCAAAAAAAGTTTAAAATGCCTTACTGCCGCACGGAAATGTCCCGCTGCAGCCCGTATTGTACCGCAATGAGAATTTTTAATAATTTACCTCACAATTTAAGAATAGAGACAAATACAAAAATATTTCTAAATAAATTGAAACGACTGCTTATCTCAAAATGCTATTATACCCTCAACGAATTTTTCTCAGATTCTAACCTCACTCTTTAAACATTTTTATCCATCTCACGCTCATATTTTTATTTTTATTATTTTGTCTTTTATATCTCCATGTTTTTATTGGAACGCCCAAATGGGTAACATGATGTACTGGAAACCACCACAACTTCCATCAAATTGTAACATTCATGAAAGCAAATAAACGAATTGAATTGAATATTCAAAATAAAACTGCCAAAATAATTTAAAGTTGTAAATCTTTATAGTATCATATCTAGTATATAGCCTGCGGAGTGTGCAAACCTAATTTGTGTCATCTTCGTCCAGCGCAAACTGTCTCAAGGTTAGTACCTATGTAACCACAGTTACAACTCTCGCACCGTTTCATTCGAACAAAGCTGATTTTCTCAAGTTAATAAGATTTCGTACATGAAAATGACACAAATTAAGAATTTAGTGTTCTATTGCAACATAATAAATAAAAACACGTAAATTTAAATAACTTGCATTTTCATAAAAAAAAATATAGGTAATAATAATAAATCAGTCTTTATTCAGGCAAATTACAACCATATGTTTTAAATCATAACACTCAAACCAAATATTCAAATTACGTAAATGTCACTCAAATTAATCAAATAAAATGAAAAATCACAAAATAGAAATCAAAAATATCAAACAAACTACAATAAATAAAAACAAATATACTTAAATATAAATTATAATTTATTAGTAAATTCTTTTCGGTATTGGAACAGTAACATGTCTTACACAACAATGCCGAATATAGTAAAGTCCGGTCTTGTATCATGGCCAGAACAGTGTTGGAGCTGGCCCAAACTCTGCGTACCAACGATGCTGCTCTTTTGCGCATACTTGTGTGAAAGCAGTCGACGCGCGCTTCCGCAAACATACCCGAGGCACTGCAGAATCATCGCAGCCCCATCACTGCTCTGAACGCATTATTGAACACGGAGAGCGCTGTAGGCCTTCGCCGTATAAATTAGCCCATAGGCTGCACGTACAATCTGCTCTAAAGAGTGTAGCTTTGACCCCTTTTGAGCAGCGCGAAAACCTGCGAGCTATCATGTTAGCTCTGACTGACAGCGCCCTCCGCTCCCGCTACATATCGGCGTGATCGTCGAGGTTGGCGGTGAGTATATGCCCCAAATATTAAAATTCAGTGACTCTTTGTAGAGGAACACTGTTCAAGATGACTGGGGGAACAGCGTCTGGGCACTTCGCACCAACAGCCCCGAAGACCATGAGCTGGCTCTTACAATCATTATACAACAAGCCGTGACCAGATGCATATTCCTCACATGTACGTACCAGCTTACTCAGACCGCAGAGTGAAGCACTCAGCAGCACCATGTCGTCTGCATAACTTAAGTTGTTAACACATACCCCGTCAACATGGCATCCAACACGGCGACTGCTGAGAGCCACAATCAGATCATTGACATATAAATTAAACAGGGTTGGAGAAGTCAAACCACCCTGTCTGACTCCACACTCAAGCCTATACGAGTATGTGTCTTCTGACACTGCGCCCGCCCACTTGACGGTGTTGGATTATACTAATGTCGTGTCCTATGTGACTACCTAAAATGACACAAATGTTGTATTAGGTTGGACAAAGGATTCCGAAACTACATGCCAAAAATAAATAACTTTACTATTTTCTAAACCTCAAAACCCAGCGCTACGGTCTAACATGATAAATTAGGGGAACCAATTATTACAGCACCCTAGTAAGTAATTCTATTTTCTGACCTGTATTGTATATGCAAAATACGTAGTAAAAGTTTCCTACTTGAGTCGATTACGTTACCTAAGTAATAAAGAGTTTTCGTATACCCACTAGTGTTGTTGCGATAGCGACGACTGGGTGCCAAGTTCAATTCAATTCAATTCAATCAGTTTATTGCACTCCATAAGTATAATAAAGGTCTTAAAATTAGATACATAGCACATTTATGGGTCCGGATCGGACATGACAATATAATAGAGGGCACTATACTTTTTTATTTAGTAAGTTCAATGGTCAGTAGGATAATATACTGAAGCGTAAGGTGTTAGGTTCTAAGGTGACTCACTACATTCCCACCTTTTACAAGGTATACAATAACTGATTAAGAAAATGAAATTTAGGTACAATTCAAATGACAAATAACTGAATGAAAACAAAAAAAAAGTCAATGTCAAATTTTATTAAAAGAAAGTAGGTGCATATTAATAATTCGTATTTGAGAACTAGCCAAGCCAGACCTTAGGCTTCGGGTGTAAGACATTTATTAATTCACTTTTATGAGAAACTTAAAGAAAAATACAAAGCGAGTAGGTATCGAACAATTATAAATATCCCTGGACATCCCTGGACATTATTCCACACAGCGCCATCTAGCCCCAAAGTAAGCTAATTAAAGCTTGTGTTATGGGATACTAGACAACGGATAAACATACTTAAATACATTTTCTTTTGTAAATACATACTTATTATACATAGGAGACACCCAGACCAGTACAAACAGACATGTTCATGCACACAAATGTTTGTACTGTGCGGGGATCGAACCCGCGACCTCTGGTGTAGTAGCCAACTTCTTAACCATTACACCAAGTCGGTCGACAATTGACGACACAATTGGTGTTGTGCGCTGTAGCACGGTTTCTCGCCTCGATTTCCTTAGTGTCCCGGGTTCGATTCCCGGTCGGGTCAATTCAGGAAACGATCTTTTCTTTATTGACTCGGGTCTGGGTGTGCTGTGACACCCCCAGCACACCCAGACCCGAGTCAATTCAGTGCTGCCTGCTTATTTCCTTGTGTGGTACCTCGTAACACAGGGATATTAATCCCTACTTCGAGACCATGGCAAGAGGTGTGTTGTCTGGCGCATGCTAAACATTTGAATGTTGATCAGCATTTCCACCAGAGATGTGCGAGGATGCGTTGCGAGGAATGTGTGTGTTAAGATCCATTAAATTTGAGATATCAAATCCTTACTTCTTACTAATATTAGAAATGCGAAAGTTTGTAAGTAGTGCTAGTGGTTCTAGTAGTGCTAGTGGTTCAGCACTCATTGTTTATTGTTTATAGATCAACAAAAATATTACAATGCATAGCGACGGTAGTTCAATATGGGTACAAATATTTTGTTTACCAAAATAAGTTTTGTGAACCTAATCTGTTTACCCTAAAAATTATAACTTACACCAAAAAAAGAAAAGTGATCCAAAAAAAAGAATACTCTACCAAATATTGAATATCTAAAATAGTAAATTCGCATAGCAAATTATAATCATAAACTTGTTAAACCACATGAAGCAATAAATATTTATGACTATGACTATGACTTTATAATAATCAATAAGATTAGGTATATATACGTTCCAGACAAACGGGGCCTATCAAGGTATGCTTCAACAGCAATGAGGCTCATAAACTTCTGCTGTGAAACAAGACCAAACTGCTAGATAATATAAAAATGTACTCCAATCAAACCCCAACACAGAGACTGTATTTGGAATCTCTAAAAGAGTAGTTACGCAGAAATGAATAGCGGAGAAATGAATAACACTATCAAATATATAAAAGGCGTACCTAAAATTATTGAGGAAAACACCATCAACCAAAAACCTTTATTATTACATTATGTACTAAATTCTAAAGTACATAATGTAATAATAAAGGCATACGAGGATATCCCGGTGCACCGTTCGTCATTGAGACTGTTTTATGCTAATTTAAGTAGCATTCGAAAAAAGGAAGGTTCGATGAAGTGAAATGCATAGTTAAAGCAATACCCACGACTACCCACGTGTTTATATTGCTGAGACATGGATCACCTGTGAAAACGATGCCAAACTTTACCAGCTGCCAGATTACAAGCATATTTACAGCTATAGAAAAAATTGCAGGGGTGGTGGGGTTACCTTTTTTGTGCACACCATTAGATCACAGCTTAACGGAGGAATTATGTGAAAATCGCTGTTTGTGGATATACTTGGAAAGGCTATCTTTAAACTAGGAGCTATGTACAAGCCACCTGGGGATAGCTATGTGAAGGATTTTTTGGAAATATACTCTTTACAGCTGGAACGGCGAAGCAGAGCGGTAACATTTGGAGATTTTAATTTAGATCTGGGTGGTTCTAGGGAACTGTCTGAAACTGTGTAACACCGCAATAATAAAAATACTACAAATATTTTGTGTGCACAGCTGTCTGTCTTCTTTTGTCACACTTGTTGTTGTATCCTGTAAGTTGGTCTGCTGGAAGAAATCTCTTTTTAGAGATAAGCAGACCTGTACTTCTGCTTTCTCTAATGTTGTCCCTTGTAATGTATCTTGTGTGTACGATGAACTAATAAATAAATAAATAAATAAAAGGCACAAAAAGTATTGATATTATATCGGAAAATTAAATTGTCGTTTTTAGTATCATATTTTATAATCATAAACTGCTTTGTATTTTATGCACCACTCAAATTGTATGTAAATATTTTAATTGACAAAATCGTATGCCATACATTTTGGCAAGAGTACCTAGTATGTTGTACCAAATGAAACATGACCAAACAATTATTTGCCGTACAATAATTTACCAAAAAACAGATTTGCTTTCTAAAAATTTGCGAAAAGTTGTTTTGGGATGTTTTTCAGCCGAACATTAGTAATCCAATGGAAATATTGTAGGGATATCGTAGTTGTACCTGATAATGTTTTACAAGTATGCTTGAATGATGCACTATCCAAACGGTTGAGTGGTCAACATTAGTATTTTTAGGGTTTCGTACCTCGAAAGGAAAAACGAAACCTTTATAGGGTTAACTTTGTTGTCTGTCAAGACCCTTTTTCTCAGGAACGCGTGGAGGTAACGAGCTGGAATTTATATCAAATATCCAGGTGACAGGTCTACTGTCCCTTGGAGCTGTGAAGAAATGAAAATTCTAAGCCATCGCAATGAATAGATACAGCCGTTTATGCCGCAAATTTTTGACACTCGCAAGGGAATCAAAACTTACAGGGTACTTCCCGTGAACTTAGAATCTTGATATTTGGTACCAAGCAATGTCTTATAGCACACATGAAGGAAAAATTGCGATAACCTTAAATTTTCAGTTACATCATATAATAAAAATATTTTAAATAAATATACCTACAGGTTTGTACGGAACCCTCTGTGCGCGAGTCCGACTCGCACTTGGCCAGTTTTTCAAATGCTTTGGGTAGTACCCATATCGTTAACCAGGCGTTGAAAGCAAGACTAGCAAATCATGTGCTGTAGGTACCTACATAATTTAAAAAGTTTTAGGGACTATAAAATTAACAGTTGGAGTAAGAAGATATTTTCATTTGTCAAAGTTATTATGTAAGCAAAAGAGCATGATACTCACAGACTGAGCCACAGGCCAATGTATGAGGTACAGATCTACATAGTCCATGTTCAGCTTCTGCAGCGACTCCCTGAGTCCTGGCACCACGGCATCCTTGGCGTGGCGATCGTTCCAGAGCTGAAACCAAACGTTCTTGTTAACTTTTTAACAAAGGTAAGTACCTACATATATTTTTTTACTTTGCTTTTTCTGGATGACCTCTCTCTACTTGATGGAAAGCGGTCGTGAGGTCCAGATATGAGGCTGACAAGCACAGCAATGCGCAAAGTGATCACGGAGCTGATCAGCCTCATCTTAAAAGTCTGCAAATTACCAAAAACCAATAGTCCCCCCTCGGGTTATGAAGAGAGGGAACGAGGTAAATCCGATAGAGAACCAGTGTTATCGTTATAGTTAGCTTTGCAAGTTGAAGTGGCAGTAAGCAGGCCACTCATGCCTTGGAACCAAGAATCGCAGGCGTGAGCGTGTTAAAGAGTGGAGATCGCGTCTCGGCAAAACTAGTTTAGGGTGCCCTCTAGTGATGTGGGTGTTTCGCACGCGATCTTTGCGTGAGAACACTCCACACGTCCACCGCAGCATCTTCATTTCCATGACGTGCAGCTCCTGCTTGTGTCGCTCTAGTAACGGCCATGTTTCACTGCCATATAGAAGGACAGGCCTAATGATGGTTTTATAGACCTGCCCCTTCAGCTAGATTGCAGCAGCAGCGGCATTTTGGCGTCACAAATGACGTCCTGTCCGTGAGTGATGTATAACGACAATGGCTCTCGAATTAGTAATTCTTGCAGCATATTATTTGAATGACAACCAACCTTTGTGGTGACGAACACGTCTTCCCTCTTCACGACGCCTTCCGAGATTTTGTTATTGATGGCACGTCCAACCTGAATGAGCAAAACAGAATTTAGAATAAGATTTCAAAAAATATCAATGTTTTGTCGACCACGGTGGCGGTGCTGTGGTCCGAGGTGCCTGTTCATTTACATCACCAGTTCACTAGAGAGAATTTAGTTTTAATTATAGCACGAGTGAAGGTCTAGAACTCTAGAATGTCAGAAAACATGGCAGTGGTGGCCACATATTTAGGGACACCAGTCGAAAGAGAGAGGTTGTAACAAAGTACATTTTTTAAAAAATAGTAGATATTGCTGCGTTTCTCCCGCCGCGGGTCTTCTCAGTCAAGAAGAAGAAGCCAACACCTTTCCAACTCCGGGGGTGGATTTGCATTACAATATATTTATGTATTGTATATTTAACTATCTGTCCGTTAGCGGCTTCGCCCGCGTAGATTGTCTTTACCGTCAATATATAGGTGGCCTAAATTTAAAAAAAATATAGGTCATGCCAAGAATTTTTAAAATCGGTCCAGTAGTTTCGGAGCCTATTCGAAACAAACAATCAAATCTTTCCTCTCCATAATATTAGTATAGATATGTTCATAGTATTATTGTATGTATATTTATGTTAACTATAGTTAGACCGCTTAATTGAGTTCTCGCCTGCCGGGTACAGGGGGGCGGGGGTAAGACGAGAACGCGGAGTGGGGAAATATTTTAAGCGGTCTATTTGAACAAACATATTTTCGACTTTGACTTTGTAGGTACATTTTGGCATAAACTACAGTTAAGTAAAAAGTAAACTCTTTCAGTAGGTATACCTGTTCTTCGGTGCCGTAGATGTGAGCAGTATCAATGTGTCTGTATCCAGAATCGATGGCCCATTCCACTGCATTCTGCATTTCATTGCCTGTCACTGGTACGCGTCCACCCTGGAGGGGAAAACTGAACTGTATTTTTATCAGGGCTTCCCATGTTTTTGGTAACGTGGGGAAATCCTTATCTAGTCTAGCACTCGCTACCCAGTGATACTTCAAGATATGTCGAACTGAAACCCTATAATAGTACATCTTAACCTCGGCACTTTGGTAGCATGTGGCGGAGCAGGTTCCTAAGCTGACTCCCACCAATGAAGACCCAGGCTAAGGAAACACTGAAAACTTCCAGGCGAAAACAGTACAACGGTTACAAGAGCTATATACACTCTGCTTCACTACTCCATCGTACAAATTGTGGAAGAGGCCCGCAACCAGGTACTTAGTTACCACCCGAGAGAGCGCGTTCCCTGACTTTCAAAAATTACAAAAGTGTTTTTAACACGTTGATTGCGGCACCCAATATAGAGAACTTACCAATGGAGCGGCATGACCTCCATGATTCTCACACAGCACTTCCCCATAGTGCGTCATGAACATTATTTGTTCACATTAGTTACTGAATTCAAAGTTTACAATTATTGTGAAAAATCAAGATATTTTTGTGATTTATTTTTTAAAATACAGTCAATATGTAGTAGTCTTTACAACATGAATAGTTTTTAATTCTAATTTGTATTTACAGAGTAATAGGAATCTATTTACTACCCTAATTTCATGAGAAACATTTTACCATGCCGCACTGTGTTAGTGAGACGTCATATCCGTTATAGTGATGGGAAAAAAATTTAAACACCGTGAATCGAAATCGACAACTTAACTAGAATAATTATTATAGTCTTATTCTTTTACTTGTAGGTATATTATAATATATAATTCATTAGAAAGGAAATCTACAACATCAATAATAATCGTCAAAACGAATCACAATCATTTAGGAACTCTTTTTATAGATACTAATATTATAAAGAGTGCTGTTTTACCGACCCCGCGACGTGATTTTACTTTTGACAGAACGAAGTCTGTCGAAGCAGCTAGTTATTAATAATACTTAATTATTAAAATATTAATTTGAATTACAGTCTTATTTTGTACTTGTAGCTAAACTATAACATTTATCTACGATCAAAAATAAATAGAAACAAAATGCGCGTGGACGTTGCGCATCACTAAGTGCGACTGGCTAGAAAGCCGCGCTCGCATTCGGTGCGGCATGACCATATAATGCCCATGCCGCGTCAACGCAAACGATTTCAACTACACACATCAACATGGTCTAGGGATATTTTAATTAAACCTAAATAACTAGAATTCTATAAACTTTTTGGTGAGACACCTACACATTAAAATAAACCTTGTTTAATAGCCTATCTAATCTGATAAATAAACTTTCAGATAATGTTAAATTTAAAAAAAACTTAGAAGAAGAGGAAAAACTCAGACAAAATTTCAATCTTAACTTTATTTTTGAAACAACAAAACCTACACAAAACAAACTTATTTTTTATAAAAATTGTTGAAAACTTAAAATTAATAATCCGTGGATCCACCCTTAGGTGATCCACGGATTACTTATTAATCTTAAGTTTTCAACAAGAGTCTTAACTCTCCTGACACATCTGCAGCGGTTCTGCATACTCAAAACAAGGGTGTCAATATCCTGTTGTCGAATACTGTTCCAAGTCCTGCTAAGATGCAAGAAAAGCTGGTTTTCATGCACAATGTCTTCAGAGAAATTCCTAAGAGCTCTTCTCTGAAGCATGCTCAATAGGATTTAAGTCAGGGGATTGTGCAGGCCAGTCTAAAGCTTGGATATCATGCTGTTGTAACCAACTTGTAACGATACGCGCCGTATGTGGACGGGCATTGTCATGCATTAGCTGGAAATTTTGCCCCATTTGCTGTCTGTGGGGCAAGATTACAGGCTCTAGCACCTCATCTCAATATTTTAGAGCAGTCATTTTCCCTTGTATCCAAACGAGGTCCGTTATACAGACGAATTCCTGCCCAAACCATAATCGTGCCACCTTGATATGCATGAACTTGTTGCGGGTGCTGCAGTCGATTCCAACGTCCAGGTTCTCTCCAAACGCGTACTCTTCGCGAATCAGGATGAAATCCAAACCTGGATTCATCAGTGAAAAGCACAAGTGACCATTGAGAATGGTTACAGTTTTCGTGTACAATAGCCCATTGTAATCTTCTTCCTCGATTGCCTCTCCTTAGCGCTGGTACCCGAAGAGGCCTACAAGCACGTAGGTTGACTTCCTGCAGTCGTCTTCTCAAAGTTTGACCGCTTACCAGCAAACCATACTCTCTCTGTAGCCTTTGAACCAATTGCATCGCCGTTACATTTGGTTGACTTCGTGCAGCATTCACCATGAATCGGTCCTGTACATGTGTTGTAATGCGTTGAGGTCCTCAATGCCGTTCCACCACTTCCTCCGTGACACGATAACGTGACCAAAGCCTGGATATAACGCTCTGACTGGTCCTCATGGCTTCAGAAACCGCAATTTGGGTAGCGCCAGCTTGAATCATGCCCACTGCTCTTAACATTTCGTTCCTGGTCAAGTGTCTACGTGGCATGATTAAATGAACACCGTTTGACAAAGATTTCTAGAAATTTATGGAGTTTTAATCAAGTTAGAAGTTCGTGAAGATTTACTTATATGGCAGAAATTCAATGAATGTGAATTACATCTCAAAACAAAACCTTTTAAATACAAATTTGAATTTAAAAAAGGAACTTAATAATGTTTTTTTGTAAGGCCAGTTATTTAAAAAAGTTTTATATATCCCTAGACCATGTTGTTGTGTGTATGTGCGACATGAACATTATTTTCTCATGATTGTTTTAAACGTATTTGGATTATAATTCAAGAAACACTCACAAATAAATATTTGCTTCTTTCTTTCTCAAGGAGTAACCTATGGAATCACCCCCCGCACTGAGGAGAGAATTACAGTTTTCTGCTCCGCACGCTAGCAACGTCAAAGGATAGCTTTAAACTGGTCATGACGCATGGAACGTGTTAAGTATGGTCAAGTTCATGACAACCACCGCAACTTTATGCACCCCTTTTTTCATATTTTGAGATTTATGCTCCAAGTCCACCAAGTGCACCAAGAGGGCTCGGTCAAGCAGCGCTACTCACCTTCTTGGTAAAACCGAGCCATGTTCCAATGCCCAGCGCTGGGATTTCCTTTCCATCGTTCAACTTGATCTTCGGAACAGCGCCATAACTCCCTCCTGCCTGTTGAAAACAAAATATAAAAAGGATCAACAGCATATTCCTCTGTGCTGCTAAAAAACAGTAGTAAGAGTATCGGAACCAACTGACCTGTTGGGCAGAGTCCTAAGTTCGATCCCTACAAAGAACAAGAATTCTTGCAAGAAATCTTTCTGTCTCACTCTAACTCTTGCAGCGTTATTATATATTTTTAGGTAGTATTCAAGTATGGTTATCAGTCTCATACACCCATAGACCAGCTCGCTGCTTATTATGAGCTCAAATAGCCTAATACTCGTATCTCAAAGAAATTTAGTTTTTAATATTTTTTGGAAGTTCAATAATCGTCTTCTTAATTTGTACCTTACATCCACAGTTCCTAGGTGGCTTCTTCTTCAAACGTGATCGCGTATAAGAATTAACCCTATTCACGTCCGAAGGTCCGACTACCACTGTGTTCTCCAAATCTTTCTCCCAGTCAGGGTTGGGACGAATAATAGGAATTCTTTTGGAGCTCATGAAATAACTTGGCGTATAGAGGAGTAAGAAATGATGATGTTTTGCAGAACCTTCAGATGGACTGGAAATTTAGATGTGTTGATTTATGAATGGGTATTTTGTGCCTATGGATTCCAAGGAAGTAAAGACGGTACATTTGGACCCAGTAAAGGTTTGTTGAAATTCATTTTAGTGTTACAGAATGGCTAGTATGCATTCATGATGACTTAACAAAAAACACGTTGTTTGTTTGTTTATAAGCTTAGAAGCGAAGTTGTCAGTTAAGTGACATCCAAGATGACATCTATCATCATTACATCTCCGCTGAGACTATTTTTACGAAGTTCCTATGCCAGTAAAAAGTTTATTACTTTAAAAGTCAAACTCTTTAGTTTTTTAACAGTTTAATGTCGTACGTGAAAGCATTCTGTTCTAGGCCACCATTGGGTGAGTCGGAAATATTGACATTAATCAGTTTCATTCATTTATTTAGTACGCCAGATACTGTGCTCGGGATCGGGTCAAACTCGCTACCATTCTCACTCAACCGGCGCTTCTCAATACTATCAATGTGAGAAATAGTCCAAGCAGGCGGATCCGCAGGCGGAATGCTAGCTTTTCTCAAACGGAAATTACACAATGGACATTATACAACAAACATTACAAATAAATAAGAATTGACATAAATAAACGCTTATGTTTGAATCGAAGCGTGAACAATAACTTAGGCATACCTAAAGTATTAAAATATAATAGCAAAAAACAAAGTACCTACCTACATACTTAGCCCATACAAACACACACACAATCACAAACTAAAGACCCCGGACTGCAGAGCACTCTTAACGGCTATCGGGACGTTGAGTAAATATCAAAATATAAACTTACAGATAAAACACAGACAATTCCAATTATGAGTAGAGCGTGCATATTCTCGGCGTAGAGTCGACTGTAGTTGGTTCGACTAGCTAGCCTATCGAGAATCAAGTTTACTTAATGTGTGATCAAAGATTAAGGATACAGAGGGGAAAAGATTAATGGAGAAACATACACCGGTAAAAAGTTGTGTTGACTAAGTTCAACGGACAATTGACTGCAGGACAAGTCGGTTCCGGACTCGAATTACTTATTTGGCTTTTGATAATATACACTACGAGCTGCCCAAACAGACTTCGTTTTATTTATTTATTTAAACTTCGTTCTGTCAAATGTTTGATAGCTGGTGTACAAATCTATCATCAAATATCTCGTCCACTTTTCTCCGACTTGATTTACATATTAGTATAATATTATTTTTTAATGAATTTTTTGTTCAATCGTAATGATTTACTCCTGAATAACTTGCTGTTAGTGAAAGAATTTTCACGATGGGATCAGTAGTTTTGGAGCCTATACTTTACAAACAAACAAATCATTCCTCTTTACTATTTTCTTGAAATTATGCGCCAGACCCTTCCCTTGTGGTCCCATCCCGTAATAGTCTCGAAGTAGAGATTAATATCCCTGTGTTACGAGATACCACACAAGGAAATAAGCCAGGGGCGTCTCCCAGCCCACCCACACCCGAGTCAATTCAGAAAAGATCGTTTCCTGAATTGACACGACCGGGAATCGAACCCGGGACACTACGGAAATCGAGGCGAGAAACCGTGCTACAGCGCACTACGCCAATCGTGTTCAGCGCGGTCGCTTACCGATGCAACCGATCATTTGACTGACGGTAAGCGGTTGTATCTTCAGAGTCAGAGGGATCACTGGACACTAGGCTAGAAAGATTTCAAGCAGTCAGTAATGCGAATAATGACGAACTTCAAGTGCCCCATCTATGCCACCGGTAAGCCGAACAAGTCCTCGATAAGTCATCGCTACCCCACTGAAGTTAGCTGTCATTTTCCGTAAGGTTTGACTCCATATAGCCAGCTCAATACCAATATGAAAAAAGGAATTAATCCTTTGTGCCCTTCCTCTCTTGCCTTGTTTGATAACGTTTAAGCTGCGTTAGTGCCGACGATTATGTACGGAAGTGAGAGTTGGGAATGGCAAAAAAACGATAGAAGTAGGATTCTCGTATATGCAGTGGAAATGAGAGCATTTCGAAGTATGGCAGGAGTGACATTGAGTGATAAAGTGAGGAATAGCATAATTAGAGAACGTTGTGGTATAAAAGAGGATGTTGTCACAAAAATTGAGATGGGAATGCTAAGATGGTTTGGGCATATGGAAAGGATGGATTAAAGGCGATTAACGAAACAAATTTACACGGCGTAGGTGGATGGAGCTGTTGGTAGGGGAAGGCCTAGACGGACGTACTAAGGACAAGTCCAAGACGTGCTCAAAAAAAGTCAGGTCAGGAGTACCCATAATCGACGAGCAAGTATGAAAGGATTAATAAAGAGGAAGAAGCGCAAGAGGTGTGTCAGGACCGAAGCAAGTGGAAAGACGTGGTCTCTGCCTACCCCGTTGGGAAAAAGGCGTGATGGTATGTATGTGTTTAATAAATAATTGGGACTCGCTAGCAAAGGTATCATTGTAGGTACTTGTGTTAGTGAATGCCTGTCTGTAGCATTAGTCTTCGACCGCGAACGCACAGCTTTTGCATCACAGATTACCTGTACCAAACTGGTTTTCAGCGACCAGTGTACTTGACCTACGCTCACCCATATGATCTGTACATTGTTGTACTGGCGAGCTACTTCGACAGGGCTCTATTATGGTTTTAATTAGAATTTTGCACAATGCCCATTGTTAGGACTGCAATTGAAGATATGTAGTGGAAGAAGCAAACTTTATATTTCTGTTTAAGGATCAATTATATTCTCAAATGTACCTTTGGTATAGTCTTGGAAAGCTCATTGTGTGTACTTGTGGTACCTACCCAGCGACCTTCTGATGTAAAAAGGCTGCTCAATCTAAGTGTTTGTAGAGTAACTAACTTTACATTAACCCAACAGCAAACTCAACTTTGTATAATGACTATGTATTGCATTGCATGCAAATCGTCATTTCGAATCGACCCTGAGTGGGAACTGTGGTGGTGGTATTAAGTAGTTGGGTTTAAGAATCTTTATTTTCTCATAAGAATTAAATTCACTTACATGAGAACATTACATAAATTACTAACTTAAAAATATACAATTTGTCGGGCAACGTAATTATAATGTAGCTATGTGGGTAAATTGAAATATTGTCACAAATACTCGCTCCGGAACTGTACAACAACAAAAAAAAGTGGCACGGAATAGGCACCAATGGAAGCGGCTCACTGCTAGTGCGCGTACTTGGTTAAAGTCTTAGAGCTTTAAGTTATTGTTTTATCGCTTTATTTACTTCTATTAATGATTTCAATTCAATTTGTATAATTTTAATGCGATTAACTTATTCGTAGTATTTCAATTTAATTTATATGTATAATTTCAATCGTAGTATTTAACATTATCAATTAATATTCTTATTATATAATTGGTATTTATTTGTTGAATTGTGTTTTATAATTTGTCAAAATATGGATTTTAATATCTGAAATAATATATGAATTTCAATTTTACTTATGTGCAGATTTTGATTGCTTTATATATTTAGGCAGTTGGTTATACATTTTGGATCCTTCATACATTATATTTCTCTTACCGTGATTTGTACGTGGTGTGTATAATTGTATGTCATCGCAACGCCTAAGCTGAGTTTCATTTTATGTGTTGGGGTTTTTTTTGTGAAACTTGTATTTATATGTATTTGTTTATTCAATATTTTACGAACTATTAGGCACGTACAGTACTTATAGATTTGAGCTATATTCATTAAACGGATTTCTTTATAAAGATTACTAGTTGGTCCACCACTCTTATCGTTAAATCTAAAAACATAAAAGAACTCCAAAATATAACTAACAATTGTTTTAAAAGGGTAAAACAATGGTTGGAAGACAATAATTTAAAGATCAATATTGACAAAACAAAATATATAAGTATATTTTAGAACACAGCGAAGCAATGAAAAATATCTGGACATACATTTTAATAATGATAAGATAGAAAATGTAAATTTGACTAAGTTTCTGGGAGTAACAATAGATAAGTTTTGCGATTGGAAGGCTCACATTGATGTATTAGTTAGTAAAATTGACAGATTTGTATATGCGTTACACAGAATTAGACAAACAGTATCGAAAGAAGCCGCTCTGACAGCGTATCATGGATATGTGTCATCCGTGTTGCGTTATGGCTTAATACTTTGGGGAAACTCCGTAGATATGCCAAGAGCTTTTAGGGCTCAAAAAAAGTGTATAAGATCGATCTGTGGAGCAAACTATCTGGACAGCTGTAGGCCGCTGTTTAGATCATTAAATGTTTTACCTATTCCTTGTCTATACTATACATCATGGAAATCGGGATATTTGTGAAAAAAAAACATATTTTATTCGAAACCAATAAGAGACAAGGTTAACGAGGCAGGAAAGTAGATAGGTTGGTTGTTCCACCCCAAAAATTATCACTCTACTCAAGAAATGTTAACTGTATGTCTGTGAGATTATACAACAAATTGCCAGATTCCCTAAAACCCCTACCTATTGGCCAATTTAAAAATAAATTGTATGAATTTTTAATTAACAAAATGTATTATTCTATTATGATTTTCTTAATGATAAAATTTGACATCCAGTAATACGCCTAATCGTTTAAGTAATTATTTAAAAGATTTATTGTAATTTTGACCTGTTTTGTAAAATTGTGTTAATTTTTAATTTTTATTGTATAGTTTAACTGGACTTTTTAATATTTGCACACCGACAATTCGGTAGAATATGCTGGAGAGAAACTTAGATTAAGACCAATTGTAATTTACCATATTCTTGCAAATAAACGATTATTATTATTATTAGGTAATCAAAGTTAAAAAGTACTTTCTGTAGTTAGTTTTGGGCAGTTTGTAATATGGATAAATTTGTCTTAGCTGCTGTGCCCCAAAGTTCTATTAAGTAATCAAAGTGTGGTTTCACCAATGAATTATAAATTGTATAAAGGACAGACCGCGGCGCGGTAATGACTTTACAATTCCACGTACCATACCCGTAAATGATGTTATTTTGCTTTTAATTTTCTGAATATGTGGACGCCAAGTCAATTTACTATCCAAAATCAAGCCTAAATATTTTTCTTGGTCCACTTTATATACTTCAGTTACATTTGTTATGCCACCAAAAACTCCACTTGTGCGGTGGCCTTGAAGTAACAGAGCGATCTCTTCCAGACACGTTCAGCTTCTGGAACAACAATGAAGTCTAAAATATAGTGCGAAGTTATACTTACAATACTAGATTACTTATGTATAATTAGTTTGTTAGCTTTTTGTGCATGTATCAGTGAACTAAACATATATATTTGATTCTCTATAATTCTCTGATATTCTTATTCTTTGTCCAAAGTGGAAGGGATGAGTTTAGATAAGCGTAAGCGCACATTTCTTGTCACATCAACGTTATAGTTCCTCATTACATCTTACTTTCATAATCTGAGGTCAAACACTATCTTTTTTAACTTTTTTATCTAAAAGTTTCCTTACACAAAATACTCGGGTCAAGAGAAGATATAGTATTTTAAAACAGGATTAGTTATTAATAACTGTTCCTTAATTAGGTGGAGATAAGTTATTATGTTGTGTCATTTTATTGTTGTACTTATTGTGGTGTGTTTACCGGTAAGTGTTTCGTCTAGATTTCTAGAAAATTGTTGTAGAGACTTAGATACTTAATTTTTCAAAGCATTAAATAAATAAATATTAGATACCAGACAACACACCTCTTGTAATGGCAGTAATGGTCTCGAAGTAGGGATTAATATCCCTGAGTTACAGGTTCTACACAAAGAAATAAGCTAGGGGCGTCTCCCAGCACCGCCAGGCCCGAGTCAATTCAGAAAAGATCGTTTCCTGAATTGACCCGACGCACTACGCCAATTGTGTCGTCAAATTAAATTAATTATAACACACAGACGCAGAACAAGCAAAAATTTTCATCTCATCAATGTTTATCTCTATCGAACTAACGACCGTCAGCGCTAAAAGCAGCATCTCTGACATTCTAGAAAAGACTAGTTCAGCAGTTCGTCATATTCGTTCGAGAATTTTTATCGTTTTACAAAAATAATAAGCAAAGAAACTCTGCAAAAAGGGAAGTTATTTATTATTTAATTTTATCAGCAAAGCTATGCAGTGATCGCGCCGAAGCTGAAACTATGGGATGGCAGAGAGATGCCAAGCCTGGCACTTGGCACGTGGCTCGGCAATAACACACAGGTTCGTTTATTTATTGACAAAACATCAGTACTTTGAGTATGTTGCTCCAGACTCCATTTGTGCAAAAATCGCTCTTACACGAATAATTTTCCCCTATTCAGCAGTTTTTCGTCTTCGTTGAGTGGGCAAAGCGTAACAGGCCGGCATTGCTGGCCAATCACGACCTAATTTAACTGGTAAAAAACATGATAACTAACTTGACAATTCTCCCCAGGGCCGAATCAAACCAATCGACGATGAAGTGAAGAGGGCAGTGGCGTCTGCCATCGACCTTGGCTACCGCCACATCGACACAGCATGGGCTTACAAAGTGGAGGACCAGGTTGGGAGGGCGGTGAATGATAGGATAAAGAAGGGAGTGGGGAGGGAAGAACTGTTTATTACCACTAAGGTAAGTTATGATGACGGATACAAATCTCGTGGCGTAAAAAGTACGCCAGGCGACAGTGGAGGGGATGATTCTGCGCACGGATATATTATGAAAATGGTTTCCATCACCAATTTTGTCCTATTTTGATGACTGCACTTTTTTCAGATGACGGGACTAACTAACTAACTTTACAAAGTACACGAACTAACTAACTCAAGTACCGAAGTAACTCAAGCAAACAGACCATATGTTTTTTTTATAGTGCCCTTTTTCAAGATGACCTCACTCCACCTGATGGAAAGCAGTCGTGAGGTCCAGATATGAGGATGACTAGCACAATAATGCAAAGCAATCACTGAGCTGGCATGCTCATCTTGAAAGCCTGTCCTGGCACCGGTTAGTGCAGTCTTGATCCCGGAACGCGACCTGACCGAGATAGGTCAGAGTCACTTGGCGGGTTTTACGCAACTGCTTGGTGGTAACATCAACCGGCCGACATAATATGTCTCCCACCTGAAGAGCAGATGGTCTGCTGCAGGGCTCCCTTAGTCGCCTCTTACTACACCCACGGTAAGGAGATGGGGCGGTGGAAAGTATTATTTTGAAGTGCCGCCACCAGCACGGCACAAACCTGGTCGGGTAGGTCTGTTTGCTTGAGTTTGGGTTAAATATTTTAGACTACAGAGTATAATTTTTCATTATCATCATCGGCCTTTGCGTCTGTCACAGACGATTTGGTTATGCAGTACCGCTTGAACATTTCTTTAATGGTTAAAATGATCTATCCGCGAACGGCAAAGCCCTGTGAAGACGAAGAAGAACACAACACAACACACCACTTGTCATGGTCTCGAAGTAAGGATAAATATCCTTGTGTTACGAGGTACCCGACAGGGAATTAAGCCAGAGGCGTCTCCCAACACACCCAGACCCGAGTTAATTCAGAAAACATCATTTCCTGAATTGACCCTACCGGGAATCGAACCCGGGACACTACGCAAGTCAAGGCCGTAAAACTGTGCCACAGCGCACAGCCCTGCCACTGCAAAGCAAATTTGTATAGTAGACATACCTAGTTAAAGTGTCGAAGGAGCAGAAGCGTTATTACAATCTCATAATACTTGTCAAGTAAATTCCCAAAACGGAATGACTATGGAATTTCGTTATATGATCTTTCATTTCCAGCCAATCATCGGTTATCTGGCACTAAATCATCTTCCAGGCTGAAAGGCTATTTACTGACGAAATTGCTCGCTACCCTCAGCTTAGGGAATTACATAAGCCATTGTAATAAGTTCCCAGATCAGCTGTAGCTTCGTCGATGACGAATTCTCATCATACAATCAAGTTATCTTACCTTTTTCTCACGATTGGGGCCTTCGTTATGCGGAAGACATTTATGATTATTTGCTTTTCTCACCAGCTCTGGAACGACCAGCACGCGAGAGAAGCTGTGGTGCCAGCGCTGAGGAAGTCCCTGGACCAGCTCCAGTTGGCATATGTGGATTTGTACCTGATTCACTGGCCTGTAGGGCAGTTCGTAAGTATATCTCTCATCATCCGATGGTGACCGTCGTATCAGATTGAACCCGTGTTTACTACCACCGGACCACTAGACGCCGTGAGGCCTTTCACCTCCATGTGATTGACTTTCCGGCAATGCGCACTCAACGGTTTGCTGCGTCTTTTCTGGTCCGCACCGCTAAGAAGTGGAATGCTCTCCCTGTGTCTGTGTTTCCGGACATTCACAACCTCGGTATGATCAAGGCCATAGTGAATAGGCATTTTCTGGGTGAGCGGCCTTCGGCCTCGTCTTAGCTTGTCACCAGGCGGACTGAGGCAAAACGCAAACCCATTTTTAATAAGAAAAACTATTTGGTCCATCTCTACTAAAATCGTAAAACAAGCAAAATTTTGCTACTTTGCTTTTACTTTAACGAATTTTTGCAACTCATCGGACTCTGGTTCAAGCACTTCAAAATGCTTATCTACGCAAGTATATTGTTTTCTGCTGTTAACGATCATAGTGTAGCAACCTTTGACGTAACGATGAGATAAGATCAGATTGCTCTTTATTGCACAAAAACAGTGGAAAAAATCAAGTATTTCAAAGAAAGTTGATGTACAATTTAGGCGGTCTTATTGCTGAAAGCAGTCTCTTCCAGACGACCTACAGGTAGACGAAAGATGATAGAAAGAGTAAGCAAGTGCAGAGATATGAAAAGGATTGTTATGTGGGTATTATAACCAATAAA
This sequence comes from Udea olivalis, assembly GCA_947369235.1. Taxonomy (NCBI): domain Eukaryota; kingdom Metazoa; phylum Arthropoda; class Insecta; order Lepidoptera; family Crambidae; genus Udea; species Udea olivalis. Next base: position 10,464,828 of record OX376369.1, read on the forward strand.
TACTTAAATAACAATTATATACCATAAATACAAAATATTGTGTGGTTATACACATTATCATATATATATATATATATAATACAGGACAGGACATTGTAAGAATAACAACAGAATAACCAAAGTAGACACAGGATAAAACTAACAACAAGAGGAAAATAGAAAAAACAAGAAGACGAAGAGATAATTATAGGAAGTTAGATGTGAAGGTACTCGTAGATCAGAAAAACTACCTTAGTTGGATTTAAAGTTTTATTTATTTCGTACTATTAATCACTTGGTCACTTTTATCACGTAAACACTTAGTCGCTATTCACTTGAGCATAGATTTTACAGTGCGTAGGTCAACTGCCGGTGAAAGAATAAAATGAAATGAATCTACCTACTCGAGGCGTCCACTGCCCCAACGTGCGGCAGCTTGGTGGGGCATTGAAGGGGGCAAAGTTGCCAGTACTTATTTATTTATTGCATGCTACATGGAACATAAAAGATCTAACATTCATTCAACAGGACATTACTTAAGGCAGCCTGTAAGGGCACTGCAAATATTTTTTTCATTACTCATACTCTGAAAGTAGGTCTGAAGTTGCCTGAGGAGCGGGATGAAAGAAATACTTTTCATCCCTAGGGAGAATCACTTTCAACTGACAGCTGTCAAGTTATTTAAAAAAAAACTAGTTCTTTTTCACATATCTATTGAACCATGTTCCAACTTTTTAAACAGCCACGATGTAAAATTGAAATAACTTAAAGTTAAGTATTGATTAAAGAATATATATTTTTTAAATAACTTTATTATAATTTAGTTTCAACTATTTCTTTAAAGTAACTTAGATTTCGGCAAAATATTTACCATTTTTCCAATGATGAAAAAAAATAATGATGAATAGCTGGCCGGCCACAGAAAAAAAAAACATAATAGGCGGGAAAGGGGCAATTCGATCTTTATTTATTTTTTCGATTTGAAGACTTTTGTTTATACGTATAGCAGAGATTTGTACCTATAAAATGAGTTCATCTGATTCTGATATGAATTTAACGCCTGATTTTATAAGAGAAGAGGCTAAAGCGGTAGTGGAAAATGAAATTTACTCATTTTTTCTTTAGCTAATTCATGTTTTTATTTTTACTTTCCTTGTATTTGTAATGAAAAGCACAGTGTTTACCTCGGGTTAAAGACTTATTTAGTCCCTCGAACTATTGGCGCCCTCACTTCGTTCCGGGCGCCAAACCCCGTCTCGGGACTAAATAAGTTACTTTCACCCCTAGGGGAACAATGTACTAATACGCACATGACGCCACTATGTTAAAACTAAAAAAGAGATAGGTACACAAAATAAGCTATTTGTCTGCGAAAAATTCGTCCAGCCTGTAATATGCCTTTTGCAGAAGATATGCCTTTAGTCTATTGATGAAAGTTTTAGGCTTATCTATATCCTTGATGAAGTTCGGGATATGGTTATTTATACGTATGGACATCCAGTGGGGGCCTGATCTTACTAATTGGAGGATCTTACCTGAGGGAATATGTAGTTGGTTTTTATACCTGTCATTGCGTTTTATAGAAGTGTTTGGTGAGTATAAATACATGTGAGTTTTGACAAAATAACGATAGCTGTTATGAAATAGCATAACGGGATTGTAGCAGTATTAATTAAAGTCCGACAATGTTATCTTCTGTTCAATAACAATATTCGGTAACACACTCTAGTTTTAGAGACAGGAACGTTATTTTCGCGAACCAAACCAACTATGACGAACTGGAGTGGGATGTGCTTTAAATCCTCAATTAAATCATTGCCAGATTGTTTTCCAACTCTTAGGCCAACCTCAGCTTCGACTACACAGACTACTTGGACACCTGGCGCGGCATGGAGGACGCCAAGCAGTTCGGCCTGGCCAGGTCCATCGGCGTCTCCAACTTCAACCAGCAGCAGATGGAAAGGATCTTGGAGAACGGGCTGGAGAAACCAGCTGTTCTACAAGTTGAGGTATAACAGTTGAAAATAGGTCTAAAATCCTTTCAAGTGGCCCAAAGGTGTTATCTACAACTAATATTATAAAGAGGAATGGTTTGTTTGTTTGTATTGAATAGGCTCCGAAACTACTGGAACAATTTTAAAAATTCTTCACTAAAATAAGCTACATTATCAGGCAGTGACATAGGCTATTTTTTTATTTAGGCTATATTTTGACGGGACAGACAGTCTACGCGAGCGAAGCTATAAAAACGACACGGTTACCGTATTAGTGCGCTCTAGCATGGTTTCTCGCCTTGACTTGCGTGGTGTCCCGGGTCCCGGGTTCGATTTCCGGTCTGGTCAATTCAGGAAACGTTATTTTCTTATTTCACTCGGATCTGGGTGTGCTGGGGTAGCCCCTGGCTTATTTCCCTATCTGGTACCGTAGTGATTATATTCTCCTTGTCTGGTACCACGTACGGGGCTACAGGAACTTAAGACAGGGGCGTCTCCCAGCACAAAAGAAGTTAGATACTCTTTACTCGTTTGATTGACACTGGCAAGTCATACACCATCTTAAAGGCTGATTGTTTATTGATATTTCGAAAATAGAACAATCTTTTTTTTTTGATTTGAATGAGCATCATTTTTCTGAGAATCTGGCGGGAATTCGCTTGCAGCAATGGAGCTCAGACGACGTGATTTTCGCGCTATCATTTATTATGAGTATAAAAAAGGTATAAAGCCTCAAGAAGCCTTGAAGATGAACCAACTCCAAAGAAATGTCACCGTGCACGAAGCATACAGAAACAAATGGTCAGGCGACCGCTTTTCTGCAAAACGGGTCATATTGCAACTGTAGTGAAAGAAGAAAATAAAATCAACCGGATCAAAGAACGGTGAACTCTGAATGGTGTGTGACAGTTTGTGCTCCAACAGTAATATCAGCTTTGTGTGACAAGCGACCGAAGTCAGGAATCCGGCACCTTCTCTGGCACCACGACAATGCGGCGCCGCATGTTCTGCCAGAACACTTGACTTTTTCAACTCAAAAAATGTGTCAACCCTTCCTCACCCACCATATTCCCCTGACCTTTTTTTAAATAACGTGGGGAATCCTCGCCGCCCGGGGGAACGACGTGGGTATGTCGGACTTCTACTGACTAGAACCCCACGGTACTCGACCTCAACACTGCAGCGGCGAGGCGGGGTCCCTAAAAAGTTTCTCAACCCCTCGCCGCCAGTGCGTCCCCGTATTGGGGCCCCCTCCAGCCGACCCCCCAATGAAGGGGGGGGCACGGAAGTACCTGGAGCACACAGGTACTTCCGCCGTCGCGGTGAAAGCCGTGCATTGCGGGCAAAAGCACCACCGTACTCAAGCCCGCTGGCTCCCACCGTACGCGGACCCTACTAGGTCCGCAACCACGATCCACCTAAAAGGTGGATCCGCTGCCGCATCTGGCGGGCAGTCCCGCCGAGCCGCAGTGCACAGGGGGGGGCAGCCGCGGATCACTGACCCCCTCCAAACGGTTGTGCACCGCGGCCTCCACCTCGCGCCTTAAGGCACCTCTTTGGGCGGGCAGTGGTAGGCACCATACCACCACCACGCCCGGCGGCAGGCAATGGGTGGGTGGGAAGTCCACCGCACTGCCATGCCTGAGCCCTCTTAGCTTCCCGGTGGTTCCACCTGCCACCAGTACTAGGCCCCCCCCGCCACGACAAGGCGAAGGCTCATGGGGGAGGATATTCCCCTGACCTAGCGCCTTGTGTTTTTTACCTGTTTCCAAAAATTTAACAAAAACTAAAGGGGCAGAGGTTTGAAAGCAAAGAAGATGCACTGGCTACCTATAATTTCGAGATTTCTGAGGTGTGTCTAGAGAAGAGTGGTCACAGGTATTTTCCAATTGGTTCAAACGTATGGAAAAGTATATACGTGCTCAGGGTTAATACTTCGAAAAGATCGATACTTGTATTAGAAAATAAATTTTATAATTTTTGAGTATCTAATTTTTTTTGGCATGCCCCTCGTAGTGTCCAATTCAACTGTCGACCTGTTCCCTTTTTCCAGGTCAACCTAAATCTCCAACAGTCTGCCCTCCTATCCTACTGCCGTCAGAAGAACATCACCGTCATGGCCTACACGCCCTTTGGCTCGCTCTTCCCCAGTAAGGCCAGGGCTGACGCTCCGCCGCCCAGGGTCGACGACCAGGCCCTGCTGGCGATAGCTCAGAAGCACAATAAGACGGTGACTCAAGTCGTGTTGCGGTATTTGGTGAGTTAGTCAGATACTAATCCACAAATGATGTTTTAGTCATTTTAAAATGTATAGGGCAAAGTGGATTCCTCAATTATATCATGACGAAAACCATTATTCTAATGAAACGGTTTAATGTGTGTTACATATTTTATTGAAATTGGGTTTGTGTTTGGCCTTTGTCTCGCCTGGTGTTGAAGGATGTTGAGGCCTCTCTCTAGCTTGCCTTGAAGACATCAAGGCCTTGAGTGGTATAACAATGTATCAGTTACCGGCAATCTGTACAATCCGGCCTTGTATGCAATGGCCTTGTATGCTAGACATAACAATGCTTGAAAATTATTTATTAAAATGTATGAAATATCATTTATTTTATACTTCTCCCATAAGTAACACTCTTTTTTCTTAACGCTTATTCTCTGTTTTTTTAGCTGGATCTTGGCGTGATTCCAATCCCGAAGGCTCTAAAGCTTGAGCACATGGCAGAAAACATAGATGTCTTCGATTTCACCCTCTCAGTCGAAGACAGTCAACTGTTGCTAAGTTACGACAAGGGCTACAGGACGATACCCCAACTGAAGTGGATCGAACACCCTTACTTTCCGTTTTTGACACAAACATCCAGGGTTTAAAACATCTGTGTTGTAAACAGAACCAAAAGTGCCTCTTTTTAAATTTAAAATTCAACCTTAAATACTTATCCGTAGCATATTTAGGTAGTTTGCATTAAAATGTATGTAGAAGAACCAGTTTTATTATTGTATGAAAAAAAAATGCGCCAGACAACACACCTCTTGTAGTGGTCTCGAAGTAGGGATTAATATCCCTGTGTTACGAGGTACCACACAAGGAAATAAGCCAGGGGCGTCTCCCAGCACACCCAGACCCGAGTCAATTCAGAAAAGATCGTTTCCTGAATTGACCCGACCGGGAATCGAACCCGGGACACTACGGAAATCGAGGCGAAAAACCGTGCTACAGCGCACTACGCCAATCGTGTCGTCAAAATCTTGGTAAAACCTAAAAATTTTGGAAAGCATGAACGCAAAAAAATCGATGAAAATTTGGCTTAGAGAGCATATTAATTGGGTCATTTGCAGAAATATTCGACCTTTGCTCAGGATAAATGCGACTGAGAAATCACGAAATGGACTCTAGTGTGCATCATGCAATGAGTCATTAACGTTTTATCATTTTGTTCTTGTAAAGTATATTGACGCAGTTAAAAATATTGACGCAGTTAAAATCTACGTGAAGTATACTCGTACCTTACAAAAATATGTAGTGTCAGCCGAACAAACTGGTGTTCCTAAGAAAACCCTAAGAAAAAAATGGCAAACAATGGCACACAATGCAAAAACCTGAACAATAGAAACACGAGACGGGTTAACATAGGAAGGTAATTCATGTTTTTTTTTTAGCAGCTTCACCGGTCCAAACAGGATATAATATCTATATCTATCCGGTCTGTGGGGTGAGCGCAGAAGGCTCTCGCTTGTGCGAACTAAAAGAGTTATTTGTTATATTTAGCCATCTATTATAGTGTCTATCACTTGACTAGAACAGCCAGGGGGCCTACTCCTGTGCCTAGTCCCCGGTCAAAGAATATTCATTTATCTATGCCCCGGTTCACACTTACGAAGTATAGCAAGTAAAGTTTGTCATGAATGGGTTTAATGTTATAAAAGTAAGTACAATAAAATATTATGGTAGGTTTGAGAATACCAAAAGATCAACACCAATTTCGAACGGTAAGTACACACACACGGAGCACTAAGTTTTTTTTTTTTCTGATCATCATCCAAGAAGTAGTGAGTTCTAAGCGAAAAATACTATTTGTCTGGCAGCCGTTTGCAAAACCACTAATACAATTTTGCCTGCGACCCTAGCCTTCTTGCCTGCGACACATAATAAGGAGTTTCTCATGTTTTGCGCCATCTAGTGTAGAATAGTAAATACCTACTGAATCATGCTTTACAAGTGCTATCGTAAATATGTGGATATTTCAACGCTATCTATCGTTGCACTTATAAACTTAATTGTTTGTAGAGCTTTCTGTGGAAAAAAACGTTTCATCTATTTTTTCAAAATATCATTATCTTTTCAAATAATGCAACAATTACTTTATAACTTCTTAATAGAATATTTTCGACGGAAACTAATTCATACTTCAATCAATTTTAATTTATTACCGGTTTTTGTACATGCTTTTATCTGTGACACATCACTCACTAGCTGTCCGCGGTCAACAAATTTTTTGACGTGTGCGGTGTGCCCGAAATCGCGATGTCTTCGCTAAATACTATAATTTTATTAGTGCTATCCTTATTTTCGTGCATATTAGTGCATGCAAACACACAGACAGTGCACAAAAGATTCGAATACAAGTATTCTTTCAAGCCGCCGTATTTAGCACAAAAAGATGGATCTGTTCCATTCTGGGAGTATGGAGGCAGTAAGTAAAATTGAATTTCTTAATATATCCTGACTATCTTGTCATTAATAATGGCTCATAGTTATTGCAAAACTTGTTGACGAGGACTTAGATTCGTGCAAAGTGGCTTTTATGTTATAAAAATGGAATAAAATTATTAAAACATTTTGTTGTTACGGTTTTTGTGAAATGACATCGACACGTCAGTACAAACTGTCATGTCAAAAAGAGATGCATAGATAGGGAATGAAGTGGGTGCGAAAGAGACAAATGTAATTGTTAGTTGTCAAAAAAGCGTGTTTTTTGGTTCTTCCACGACAGCAGAATACGCGAATGCCTTGAACTGTGAAATTGGGAAAAATCTGCAGAATTTTGGAAACGAACGCCTATATTACATCACAATATATTATTCATCACAATTCTCAGTTGGCTAATAATAACATACTAGTCATGTCTTTATATTTATTTTTATTATTTAGCATTTATTCATTTATTTATTTCTTTATTAACACAGATATAAAACATAATCTTACAGCTACCTTGTCAAATAAAAAAAAATAACATAAACATACCAAATAAAAATCAATTTAAATATGATAAAAATATTACTATGCTGGTAAATATAATCCTAATGAGACATTGCTGCATCAATAACATGGTTATCAACTTATCACTGACGAGCAAGCCAACACGTTTATATTGTTATTCTAAAATCAATTTCATAAAACTAGGGTAGTGTCGCAATTTTGTAACGAAACACTGCAAGGAATCAGCGAAAACGTCGGCATCATGGACTTCCCTCAAAAATCCATTCAGCAAATTAATAGCACGAGCTACGAGCATTTAATGTTTTTCTTCATACTGCACTAAACAATTAATTTATAAACATCATAAAAAATTTAATGTTTGGAATACCCTTTGCTATTGTATTGTTTTAAACTTTTATGGCCAATTGGCCACTAACCCTTGGCCATTTCTCCCAGACATTGCTGTTTTTTTACTATGGGTGGTAAAGCCTGATTATCAAGATACACTTTAATAGATAGAACACCTAGACACAGAACTGATACCATTCTGCCACTATACTCTTTAATGTGAGTATTCTCAATTATTGTTGTGATGTCCCAAATAAAATACTTTATGTTCAATCTTTCTTTCAATGTGCCAAACAACTAGAATGATAAATTAGAACTGCTAAACCTTCGCTAAATGAATAAGATAAACAATTATATTGAGAGGTCATTCTTCCTTTCTAAATCACTACAGAAAAAATATACACAGGAGGAGTTTACATCAACCTTTACAAAACCATTGCAAAATGGGTCTTATGTCAGCAGCAGAAGGTGCCCCTGTTTAAAGGTTGATGTGAATGCCGCCATACCCACCCGAATGATGATCTGCAGTGCCTAGTCATTCTGTGATTTATGCTCTAAAGTTTACAAATGAATATTCATATTTAATTTGCATGAAGCAAGACTAATTCCTATGAATTTTCATAACATGGTTGTTTTCACTTTACCAAGTTAAGCTGTAACTAATGTTGCTCAGTATACATTATATTCTGATGTAATCTAGGACAAATTACACCAAGATCATCAGACCCGAAACTAAGCAGAGCTTGTACTATGGGTGTCAGAGACTGGTCAATAAACACGAATGTTTGTCATGGGTGGGGATCGAAACCACAATCTCTGGGGCTAAAGGCAAAAGCTCTTCCATTGCACCAACAGGCCAGTCAGATATAATATTTCAATAAGTACATACTTGTTTGATGATGATAAGTACCGAGTATGGGTGAGGACATAAAGTGGCGGGTCCCTGGTGCAGACAAACCAGTACGGGTAGGTACGGATCCTTACAGGTAAACCATTAAGTCTGAAAGAATCTGTAAACTTACATAAACTTAGGTATATTATGCAGATGTCATGCAAAATTTAGTAAAAAGTAGCTTTGTCTTCATCAGAACTGAAACATTTGGTAAAATATTTCTTTAGAATGCTGGCTTGCAACGTAAATACTCTAGATGATGTTAGACAGGTATGTTAGTCTTGTCTAGACTCTAATTTAGTGGTGTCAGTACTAAATTTGGTGAGTAGTTGCCCTATTAGCAAAAAGGTTGCAGGTTCAAGCCCTGTCTCATACATACCATCATGACTTTATCCCAAACGGGGTAGTCAGAAGCTAGTGACTGTTGCCGTAATGGTGAACGGACCATTCAGAAGCCTACTTTTCACCAATGGTACCTATTAGAACCCACGTGGTAGGTGGTGAGCCTTCCGCCGTCCATTCAAATCCAGGTTGATTTGGTTTTTTATCGATGTTTTCCAGCACCGGAGATTTAGTCGGAAATATAATAGTGAACACAAAGATTTTGGTTCTGGCCAGATTTAAACTCAGGACCACAAGATCCGCAAACCGAGTTGGGGTGCTCAACAAGGCCACGACGCTCTCCCTGTCTCATACTTTGTCCAAATTTATTTTTTATGTAACTTCTACCGCCAAATGAATTCGTCAACTTCGAGACTGCTGAAGGAGTCAATACCATGCTTCTGTCTGTTAGGGTTTGACATGTCTTATCACTAACGCAATAAATACATAACATAATCCAGTATCAGTAGCAATCTATGATTTAACATGGCTTATATGACCCTTTATTAAGCGTATCTTATCAGTCAAATTATCAACTGGTTTACTTAATAAATAAATTGCTATAATCATACTAGCGGAATGGTAGCGTTTTTAATGCCGAAGCGCGCAGCGAACACGCCGCGGATGTGCAGCGATTACGCGACGTCTTGGACGCCTGTACAATATTGCTTGCAAGGCGTTATTCGCGGCAACTTCGCTGCGCACCCGCGACGCCTTTGTAAAAGTGATTTCATACTAGCGTTTAATGCGCTCGTATAAGCCGCGTATAAAACGCTATTGTGTAGTCTGGCGTGCACTCGTAAGCCTCTTCATCGCCGGCTCGGTGCGTTTTCCTTACGGTACCGCCTCTGCACCGAATTTGTACAGATTTTTTGCAGAAAAACATTTCCTTCGATGTGACAGGTGTCAGTCAAGCGCGCGGCGAAGCAGGCGAGGGGGGAGACGGAGGAGGCCGCTCCGTACAGATTCTGTGCAGAGACGCGCGTGTGCACTCGGGTAAAAAATCTGTACCGAAACGAGTCGGTCTGAAAACTCAAAAGGCAGGCAGTGAGGCAAAAGCCTATATCGTACGCGACGAGGCCGCAACTTAGTCTCCGTTCCGTTTATTTCCTCATGATGAAGTGAATTCCTCGTTTGGTACAATGATATCTTTTGTCCCTCACAGATGCAATCGCGTCTGGAGAGAATGTCCGTCTCGCGCCATCCCTCCGGAGCCAGAAGGGTGCGATCTGGTCGCGGCATCCCCTCAACTTCGACTGGTGGGAGGTGGACATCATGTTCAAGGTCACGGGGCGCGGGAGGATAGGTGCTGATGGCTTGGTAAGTACTCGATGGAAGCTTAAAGGAATTTCTGAGTGCTAAATTATCCTTAATTTAAAAGTTGGAAAGCCGAAAAAATTGTTACCTTCCTATTAGGAATTTAGATTGGAAATTGGCATCTTATAATAATATGCTGAAAATAGAGGAGTTATCGAGGACAATTTTTTTGCTTAGTAATATATGCAACCTTTGTGAAGGTAGCTGTTCGTCTGTCTTTCCCAACAAAAAATTGCCTAAATTGAAAAACATATAGCCTATGTCACTCTCAGATAATGTAGCTTTACGGGTATTGGTGAGAGAATTTTTATAATCGGTCCAGTAGTTTCGGAGCTTATTCAGTACAAACAAACAAAAAAACATACAAATCTTTCCTTATAATACCAGCATAGATGCCTTTCGCACCATCAATAATAATAGCTGTAATAATTTGTCGTACTATTATTTTACATTCTCAGATGTTTGTAAAAGACGACGAAATTGATGTTCAGATTCCCGGCTACTTGTCAATTTCCATCCACTTAGAAGCAAATGAATAAATAAATAAATAAATAAATATCTGGGACAATTCACACCAAGATCATCTGACCCCAAACTAAGCTGAGCTTGTATTATGGGCGTCAGAGACTGATAAACATACTTAAATATTTCTAAATACATACTTAAATAGATAATAACACCCAGACACACAACAAATACAAATGTTCGTCACACAAATATTTGTCATGGGTGGGGATCGAACCCACGACCTCTGGCGCTAAAGGCAGGATCGCTGCCATTGCGCCAACAGGCCAGTCAAATAAATAAATATGCGCCAGACAACACACCTCTTGTAATGGTCTCGAAGTAGGGATTATTATAATTATCCCTGTGTTACGAGGTACCACACAAGGAAATAAGCTAGGGGCGTCTCCTAGCACACCCAGTCCGAAGTCAATTCAGAAAAGATCGTTTCCTGAATTGACCCGACCGGGAATCGAACCCGGGACACTATGGAAGTCGAGGCGAGAAACCGTGCTACAGCACACTACGCCAATCGTGTCGTCACTCGTCACCAAACCAGCCTGCGTTTTTAGGTACCGACGTTCGTTATTATATTCTTATTTTGTAACAATGATAGAAGCCCGATGTCTATGCTCACAAGTACCTATAGATTTTCATTAGTAATATCCATATCTGTAGAAAAATCAAAGTACATCACTAATTTCTCACTTGTACCCACTTTTTTCTCATCCCATAACTGAAACCCACGTCTCCAGGCCTTCTGGTACGTGACGCAGCGCGGCGACTACACCGGCGAGGTGTTCGGCTCCTCGGACCGGTGGAACGGGCTGGCCATCATCTTCGACTCGTTCGACAACGACAACAAGCACAACAACCCGTACGTCATGGCTGTGGTCAACGATGGGACTAAGGTCTTTGACCATAAGAGGTGAGTTTTCGATACTGGGGCCTTATAACAATCTCTTATAAAGGTACTATTTGGAGTCGAGCTGCCGACTGCAACTGCCATGTTACAGCATCAAGAGACAATGGGACGCTGCACGTGCTGTCGGCACTCGGCAGTTGCAGTAGGCAGTTCGGTTCCAAATAGTACCTTAATTTGTCAAGTCCATTCTCCACACTGAGCGTAGCAAGCAATTCCGTAATGATCCTTCATTTCCAGCCAGTCAACGGTTACCTGAAAACTAGGCTGGGTATCTACTGACGAAATTGTTCGCTACCTATAGGGAATTAACTGGACAAGATGTAAGCGAATGTAAAAAGGCCTCTCGTCAAATAGGAACATTTAGTCTACTTTAAGCATAGTAAATCAATGTATTTCTTTGTCCTTCTACCTCAAAGCCAACTTAGGTCAAGTGGGTCGGATTTTTATGCGTTAGGAAATGCATTTAGGCTTTCCCAGGGCCCTGGGTTCGGAACACCTAGGATATGTAGTATACCTCCTGGGAAAACAGAGACCCCTAATTAAAACCGGTGACGGTGGTCGTCTTCGGCGCAGAATGGAAGAGACCCGGGATCCCCGAAACGGGAGTACTCGGGACCTTTCAGCGCTTGGGCCGCCTGGCAGCCAGCCTCGGGAAGAGCAAGCTCAACTCCAGTGCACGATAACATGGACCACTGTGTCTGAAGACAAGACTGTCCAAAGAAACACACGTGGGGGGCCGGCGTCTTGAGGGATCTTTTAGTCGCCTCTTACGACAGGCCGGGATATACCTCGGCAGTATTCTACTCCTGTAACCGCAGGGAAAACTTGTCTTTAGCCTGCGCTAACTGCGTATTTACAGTAAAAGCGCTTATGTAACGGGAATAAAGGTATTTAATAAACTGCCTGAATTCATCAAATCTGAAGAAGGATTCCGATTCAAGAGAATTCTTAAAGAATGGCTAATACATAAATGTTTTTATAATTTGTATGAATACTTTAATACTTGATCATTACAATTTTTTATCTTTTTGTTTTATTATAACTACTTTCGCCGTATGATGATATCCCTGACAGTTCATAATTATCAATTATAGTGATGTAACGAATGTAACTTAATCGAGTTGGCAAAGGAAATGTAATTGGATTTACCGATTTTTAATTTTTAAATAAATTAATGAACGGGTTATGGCTAATAAGTTATAGAATTAAACGCGGTATCTCGAAAATAATAGTGTTTCAAACTAAATGAAAAGAAACTGGCAAAAGAAAATGTTATAAACTATTAAAAACTATTAGCCTTTCGAATCGTATTAGGTAAATTATTGTTATTATTTTTACAAAATGGTCGCTCCATTTTGTAATCACGTCATTCGCATCAGAACGAGTGCGTCTGCCGTGTGTGCTATTTTTAACTATATTCATCGATTGTTTGTCGATTCACTATTGAATAGCGTTCCTTTTCACGCATCAGGCGCTGTAAAGATATATTATTTAATTTCATTTATTTCATAAATTTATTAAACCTTAATAATAATAACAATAATTTACCTAATACGATTCGAAAGGCTAATAGTTTTTAATAGTTTATAACATTTTCTTTTGCCAGTTTCTTTTTATTTAGTTTGAAATAGTATGCGTGACACGGAACAATGAGAACTGTCAGGCATATCATCTTATAGTGAAAATAGTATAATAAGTTGTATTATAATAAGTGTAAATTGATATCGTAGACTAATTATTAAATATGTGTAATTTGTAATGAATCTTCCTCGACATTTTATATTGTACGCCCGAAATGGGCAAAGTGTTGGAACTTTCAACTTTGTATAACACAGCTTTGAGAACAATAAATTATTCTTATTCTTAGTACCATCAGGCGGTCTACATGCTAACCTATCACTGAAGTTTCATCAAAAACCATTATTACCATTCTAGCGATGGCTCGCAGCAGATGCTCTCAGGGTGTCTGCGGGACTTCAGGAACAAGCCGTTCCCGACGCGCGCCCGCGTGGAGTACTACCTCAACACACTCACTGTTTACTTCCACAATGGTGAGTCACACAGCCTAATCACATCCATTCTTATTGAAGACTAACTGTCCGTCAGCGGCTTCGCCCGAGTATACTGTCTATCACGTCAAAATATAGCCTAAATTAAAAAAGGAATAGCCAATATCAGCTACATTATCAGGTAGTAACATAGGCTATATTTTTTATTTATTTAGGCTGTATTTTAAAGGGAAAGACAGTCTAGGGGGCGAAGCCGCTGACGGGCTCTAGTTACCTATATTTTTCTTATGTACTTACACGTAATTAAGACAAACCCTCTACAGGCCTGGCCAGAATACCAGCATGCAGGCCTGCACGGCAGCCGTATTACTGAGGCAGGAACATGATTAACCCGCTTCTGTATTTTTAATTTTTGATTGTTAATAAATGAAAAATGGTTCACTATAATAATATTATAAAGAGGAAAGATTTGATTGTTTGTTTGTATCGAATAGGCTCCGAAACTACCGGTCCGATCGTGAAAATTCTTTCACTAACAGAAAGCTAAATTATTCAGGGGTAATATAGGCTATATTTTATTATGATTAAACAAAAAAAACAGTGAAAAATAATAGTATATGTGAATCAAGTCTGAGAAGCGGGCGGGATGTGGTAATGGACACCAGCTGTCAAACATTTGACAGAACGAACTCTGTTGGGACATCTTGTTGATAATAAGTACATTCTATACAACGTGTTAATGAAAAAGCGCAAAACCTCAGACACCCCAACTTATTTTTATTATGAAAGAATTAATTAAATTATTAAATTTAATTTTCGCGGATTATTTACGAAGATATTAGCTTTTTTTGTTTTCTTGTGTTTGTTTGTCTGCAAATTATAAAGTCTATGGTAATAAGGCGCGATCTAGTGTGACGTCGCCACTTCGCGTGCCGCCCCAATAAAAGAGTTAAGTAATGGTTAAACACGGCGTAATTAAACTTTTTTTTTTGGTCAAAATTTGACCCCTGTTTTTATTAGTGAAATCGATTCTACTCTCGATTCTGAACAAACTATTTTCAAGTTTTGCGCTTTTTCATCAACACATTGTATAAATTAAAGTTGACTTCTCCTTTAAGTGTGACACCTGTGACAGGAGAAGCCGCTCTCCCATTGCAAAATAAAAACAAGATTTTCTGTATCCTCATCATTTAAATACTTTAGCCAGTTTTTTGCATTCACAGCTAGGTTTTGTATACTTCAAGAATTTTAATAGTAGAATTATAAAGATAACATGACTGATATGCGTATTTGGTGTCTAGCAAACTAGGTCTTACATTTTCGGGTTTTGGCTACAATATCATTACGTCTTTTTGTCATAGTTGTTTGTTTATACTGTCTGATTGTTTTTTCTCAGCATTGTTGGGTTGATATATATTTTTTTATTCTATAACGTGTATTATCCCCACCCCAGGCATGACTAACAACGACGCGGACTACGAACTGTGCTTCCGCGCGGAGAACGTGGTGCTGCCGCGCGGCGGAGTGTTCGGGCTGTCCGCCGCGACGGGCGGGCTTGCGGACGACCACGACGTTATACACTTCTTGACTAGCTCGCTGCATACTACGCAGCAGCAGGGTGAGTTTACCACACGTTACACAGCGGTGGTGAGTATACCACACTAAGCTTAAACCTGCTGAGTAGACCTATCACCGCGTGGCGGCAGGGTTAGCACCACAAGCTACGGAAAAGGTGTGGTGGTGAGTACACCACATAGCTCAGTCAGGCATAAATTCGTTTACCAGAAGCCGTTTTGAAGGAATGAGAAACTATCAGGTAATAGCTCTGTCAACCTCGTCTGTACAAAGGTAGTTTTGAAATGGGTTTAAGTGATTTTTACTCTACCGAGAGTGATTTATTTATACACATTATGGAATGAGTCCTCCCTCAGTGATGTACACAAGATAAATTGAATATGAACTAATATGGAAATATGAATACTAACCTTTTACTTTCTCAGCAACTTAAGTGGAAATTATTTATTTGCCCATTTACTATTAGTTTGTACATTTTGGTAGAGAATAAAAATAACATTTTACAGATTTGGCTAGTCGCATACTACAAAAAAGTATATTCATAAACGTATATCAGCAACTACAGCTTACATAGCTAAAAAGTTTATAAAAAATAGTGACAAAATTATACCTATACTTGTATTTTATTTAGTTAATTATTTACTGTATGTACAACCGATTTGTACCGATATTAACCAACTTCAGAATAGGAAGTGATTCATGTTCGTCTGTTGGAAGGATTCCTTCTATGTACTCGTATATTCCTTAAAAAAAAATTTATCTTACAGGCAACCAGCAAATAAGCGCGGACGAGCAGCAGAAGCTGGCGCAGGAGTACCAGGACTACCAGCAGAAGCTGGAACAGCAGAAAGACCAGTACAGGAAGGAACATCCCGATGAGGTATGAATCATCTTACTGGCTTGAACTGAATCTGAAGTAGATTTATCTTACAATCTCTCACCAAATTTGGTAGCTGAGGAGCCTAGGGATTGTTTGGAAATTAAGAGACACTAGGGATCCTGGGTTCTTAAGGTAGCTTAGTTTGCCAAGGTATCCTAGGTTCCCTAAATGTCCTAGATTATTTTTAATGCCAGCTTAGATCTTTAAGTCTTTCACTGCCGCTAAACCAGACACGATAGCAGATCTAATTGTTTGTCGGTCACCGGTGACTCTCATGGCAGCTAATGTGTTAAAGAGCCTTTTAATTAGAGAGCATTCGAAATTTACAAGAATAGTTCATTTATAAAATTGCCACTGCTAAACATACTTATTCACATACAAAAGATGACCCTAAAAAAATGCTTAACAACCTTTGAGAAGAGAAAGAAACCTATTAAAACACTTGCTATTTAACATTCGTTGAATTCAAGAAATTCTCCAAATTCACTCTCTATCTCTCTCTTCTGCAGGTGCGCGACAAGGAAGGCGAGTTCGACGACTGGTTTGAATCCGACGGGCAGCGGGAGTTCCGCCAGATCTGGCAGGGAGTCATGACGCTGCAGGACTCCTTGCGGGACCTGAACAAGAAGGTCGACGAGGTGAGGACGACGGCGGGTTTGTTGCTCAATTTAAGAGCGTTTACGGGGGGTGGATCGAGAACGTTGCATTTTTGTAAGATTTTCGTGATTATTTCATTGAATTGAAATAAAACTTAATTTTTTGCTCTATTATTGTGTGCATAATACTATTTAAAAATACATTAAATTGTCTTAAATTAGGTAGTCTCCAATAATTTGCTAAATAAAATAAAAAACCGGTTTTTTAAATTTTATAATTAAAATTTACTGTATACAGTTAAAGTTATAATTATGAAATTAAAAGGTGCATTCAATAATAGAGAGATTTATACTTAATTTGAATTCAGCTGCTTAGTCACGAAAACCATAAAAAAATGCGACATTTACGATCTACCGCAAACGCAAAAAGCAAACTGTCTTAAAAAATTCGACGTTTACGATTTACGCAAAAAGCAAACCCTCTTAAATCGATAATGTTTTTTTACAAGATGAACACTAATACATACTACACTACTTTCGCCGTATGATGATATCCCTGACAGTTCATAATTGTCAATTATAGTGATGTAACGAATGAAATTTAATCGAGTTGGCAAAGTAAATGGAGTCGGATTTACCGATTTTTAATTTTTAAATAAATTCTTAATGAACGGGTTATGGCTAAAAGATTATAGAATAAAACGCGATATCTTGAAAATAATAGTTAAAAAAACAGCACACAAGGCAGACGCACTGGTACTAATATGAATGACGTGATTACAAAATGGTCGCTCCTATTCATCGATTTTTGTCGATTCAGTAGTGTCAATACACTATTGAATGGCGTTCCCTTTCACGCATACGCTGTAAAGATATATTAATTTAATTTAATTTACATCATTTATTAACAGTTATTATTAATCATAACAATAATTTACTTGATAGAAAGAATACACATTCGAAAGAACAATAGTTTTTTAATAGTGTGTAACATTTTCCTTCGCCCGATTGGGATTCGCGGCGAATGCCATAGGTGGTTCAAATCATACCTTTAAAATAGAGAGCAAACAGTAGAAATTGAATATTGTGACAAATTAAATAAAAATAAAATTACCAATTTTAGATCTAAAATTATCATAACCAACAGTTCTATACCTCAAGGTAGTCTTTTGGGGTGTCTTTTGTTTATAATATACATTAACGACTTAGCAGAAACAATAAACCAACCGTATGTCATGTTTGCGGACGATGTCTCCATCATGATATCAAGCCAAAGCGAAGAAGATCTTCGTAAGAATTAAAAGTATAATCAGTATAACCCAACATTGGATGAGTGAACACAGTCTACAAATTAATGTACAAAAAACCAAATTGATAACGTTTCACCCATATCAAAAAACCCCACTAGAATTAGAAATAAAATACGACCATACAAATTTAGCACAAGTTAAAGAAACCTCCTTGCTTGGTTTGATAATAGATACAAATTTAAATTGGAAACCTCACGTACAGAAAGTTAAGAGTAAATTGGCCTGTTTTTCATATGCACTTCATGAAATTAAGAAAAGCACGGACGAAAAAACTGCTATCGTAACCTGCTTACGCACATGGGTGGCTTCGCTACGGAATAATCATAAGGGGAAATTCTACAGATGCACCTAGCGTCTTTATAAAACAAAAAAACTTATAAGAATAATTTTTAACCTACAACAAACAGACAGCTGCAAACCTTATTTTGTAAAACATAGTGTGAGTATGTTCGATGGTAGAGTGAGTACTCTACCATGCTTATATATATTTGAAATAACAAAATTTGCACGGAAAAATCAACATATATATCAAAAACGAAAAGACCTAAATGTAAAATATCTACTACGACACAAGAATAAATTAATTCTCCCGCCTTCCAAATTATCAATACACTCTTCTAGCCCGTTTGTCATGACAATCCCTTAAAGAAGAAGCAAATGACAATTTATTTTACAAAAAATTTAAACAATTTTTGATAAATAAAAGCTACTACACTATTGAAGGATATCTTTTCGAAAAATAAATATAATCTAGAGTTACAGTAAATGTTGAAATATATATAATATTTGCGTTGAAATTAACTAAGTAATGTTAATGAAAGCGTCCTCCTCTGTCCTATTTACTGTGCTCGACAGGGGTCGTAGTTGTAGTTAAATAAGGTTTTGATAATTTTATTTTGTAAATTTGTATTTCTCTCAGTTTCGACTTCGATGCAGTTCTCCATATTTCAATTAAATAGTTAAGGTGAGATTTAACAAACGAATTATAGAGCATCAGTCGAACTTTTTGGGGGAAACAACCAATACTGTGTCTAATGCAACCCAGAAACGAGGAGAGCTTTGACCTAATGTGATCGATTTGTGGCGTCCACGCTAGCTGACTGTCAACTCTTAAGCCGAGATACTTTTCTTCTTTCTTTTCTGTTATAATGTTACCATCAATTGTTATTTTTTTATAAAATTTTAATCGTTTATTTGCATTCGAATATGGTACATGTGAGATCATAAATAGTTACGTCATAAAGTTCATACACATTCATCTATATAAATAGCATGCAAATATAACAAAAATCATAGTAATTATTATGTCATCAAATTCAAAATAAATTTCCATTAAACAAAAAGAAAATACAAATTGAAAAACAATACAATACAAATTAATGTCATCATTACGGATCAAATGTCAATCTTAGAATTAAGGTATTTATCAACTGAGGAGAAACATTTAACTCTTAGCCAGTCAAATAATTCATTTTAAAATATATTCAATGGAAGCTTAGTCAGTGAATAAGGTAGTTTGTTATATATTGAAATACAACTTGGGTAACTGTTTCTTTCATAATATTGGGTATGTATTGCAATAGTTTTCCTTGATGTCTGATTGATTTAATTGAGCAGTCATCTTTGTGCATAAATGATTGTGGCTGAGATTTGACAAACACATCACTCCATTATGTACATCGACGGTAGAGAGAGCAAGTTCAGGAGAGGAAACAGTTCTTTGCACGATGTTAGGGGTGGAGTGTTACATATGGCACGAACTAATAAATTTAATCAATTGAATAATTTGTTATTTTTTTATTTTTAGGCTTAAAAATGCAATAACAGGTTTTAGTTACGTCGATTGTTAATAAGTTAATGCGGAACCAGTTGGAAATAGTATTTAAATCTTCCTGTGCGTTGGTAATTATTTCGTCTATAGAGCTTGCAGAATAAAATAAACACCGAGTCATCTGCATATAAGGTTAGTTTTCCATGTATTTTAGATTCTGAGATAGTATTGATATAAGTTAAACAGTAACGGCCCAAGAATAGAGCCTTGCGGGACTCCACATTCAATTAGGTTGCCATCACTTTGACTTTCATTTATTTTTGTAATTTGGTACCTGTCAGTCAGATAGGACATGAGCATTTTAATAATCGTCTTAAGTTTACTCAGTAACAGTTCGTGGCTTACAATGTCAAATGCTTTTTGTAAATCAATAAACACTCCCAAAACTATCTTTCCACAGTCCATGTTAGTTTTTATGTCAGTTTTCAAATCTAAAGTAGCTGCTAAGGTGTTTGAGCGAGCCCTAAAGCCGTAATGACAGTCTGTAAGAAATTTTATTGAGTTGAAGTGCTCATTCAAGCGAGAAATGATTATTTTCTCTAGGATCTTCGATATAACCCGCAGCACGTATATTGGGCGGTAATTATTTGGATCATTTTTCGGACCCGACTTGTGTATTGGACAAACTTTCGCTAATTTAAGGGACGCGGACGCAGGAAAAGTACTCTCAGCTAGAAGAGTATTAAAGCATTTGCAAAATTTTTGAGCCATATGACCACCAATACATTGAATGTGTTTAGTGCTGATGCCGTCAATTCCAGCGCCAGAATTCACATCTAGACTATTAATAATCTTAATGATTTCCTGTGCAGAGCACGGTGCGAATTCATTGAGATTTTTACTAGAACTACAACCTGGCAACGAGTGGACAGAACTTTGGTCGAATTTTGATGGTATTTCGTTAGCCAATTTCGGTCCTATTGAGGAGAAGAATTCATTAAACACTGCGCATACCATATCGGGATCAGTGATTTCACCAGTGGGTGTTTTCAACTTTGGAGGAGCACAACTAGTTTTATTATTAGACAGAGTATTTATCAATGACCACATTTCTTTGGATTCGTCTCAACCACTTGAAATTTATTTAGAAAGAGTTTGACTCTTTTAATGTTATTACGTACTTTATTGCGCATTGTAAGAAAATCTTCCTGTTTATGGGAGTTACCTGGTTCCTTCTTTAGGTCAATCCATTGTTTATTCCTCTGGGTTATTGATTCAATAATTTCTTTGCTAATCCAGTCCTTTTGCGGTAGATTTTCAATTTTACTTTTAGATTGCTGGCATTGTTTAATGGTACTTATTAAATAATTTTCCAGATCATTATAATTTTTAGGTTCAGATTTTTCATTTTTACACAGTCATTGAGTTTCTTGTAGTCCGTTGATACATACTCTGTCTTTTTCAATTTCGCAAGTCGTTGTTTTTTTTTTATCTCAACATAGATTTGCTTGTGATCAGATAGGCTGGAATCAATTGTAGCCAGGTGAATGTTGGTTTCTGGTAAATTAGTTAGAACACGGTCAGTTAAGCTATTCTTGTGGAATGGTTTTTCGCTATGCAGTTCAGAACTCGGTATCCAGTTTCATGCAATAGAGCTCTGTAGCGTTTCGTTTTAATATCTGTTTTATTGAGAAGATCTACGTTAAAATCGCCAAAGATAATACTTCTTTTGTACTGTTGTAGCTGCTGACCAAAAACATCTATAAAATCTGCAAATTTTGTTTCACCAGGGTTGTAGATCAATCCAACATCTAACTGAAACCTGTCAAGGTTTAGCTCCAAAGCTAGAGAATGAGTTGCTTGATTTATGTCTTGTATCTGATTTTTTATATCGGTTAAGTTCTGTGTCATATTTTCCAATTTAATATCTTGCTTTTCACTCATTTTTTCTAGTAGCTCTGTCATGAGACTAAATTCTTGACGTAATCCGTGAATTTCGGAATTGCAGTCGCATCCATTTTCAGGCTGCTTTCTTTTCCTCTGGGTAATATTTACTACTTTGTTAGTTAATGAGCCATCCGCTAATACAGGGCTTGATTTCGCAGGAGAGCGTTTGACACCCATTCTGTTTTGTGTTAAGAGAACTTACTTACGCAGTTTTCTTGTTCGCGCGAGTTGCAATTTTTTTCGTCTTGACGCAATACAGGGCGCACAGCGTCCGTGCGGAAGACAGAGTAAAAAATAGCAACCGTTCCTTCCCGCGGGGGTGCTGCGCGGGCGTGATGACTTTGAGTTCAAACTGTCACTACGGAAAAGGTCCCAAGTAGAAACAAAGTGCACAATCCACTTTACCACTTTGTTTAGTTAATATAAGATACAATCTGCTTTCGCAAATTCTAGTGATTTTTATAAGAAACGAACGTACACGTCTGCTCGGTTTGACTAATGGACGAATTCTACATACTACATTTTGATTTAATATAATTTATCTTAGTTGTGTATGATTTTACTTTAATTTATTTTAATTTTATATTATTTTATTTTATTTATTGCCCTAACAGGGTTCATGTTATGGTACTGGCTTATTATGTTCACCACCTATAACCACATGATTGCAATAAACACATTATCGCAATGTACTACTTTTCAACGGCCACATGTTCGCCTGCAGGTGATCGGCAAGCAGACGAACTCCCTGTCGCTGCTGAGCGCGGTGTACAGCCAGTCGCAGGGGCAGGCCGCGCCGCCCGCCGTGCCCGGCCAGCCGCCGCAGGTAATATAATGAATTGCATTTTCTTTCTTTTATGTTTGTTTTTTGTCCATTGTTTATTCTTTAGATTAGACACTCAGTAGGTTTATTTGTACCAAAATGACACATTGTACTTTACTAACGCCTGTTGTAAACCCAAAACAAGTTTAAAAGAGTAACTGCTGAGTTTCTCGCCGGGTCTTCTCAGCAAGAAACAACTCCGACGCGGTGGTAGAGTCGCATTATGTCTGTATACTGTGTATTAATATATCTAAATTATGACAGTATTTATGTCTATTTTTTAGTATATTTTGCTTTAAATTTGACGATTTATAAGTACTCACTGTGAAAGTCTATTTGAATAAAGTTGTTTGAGTTTGACATAATTATATATATATTTTTAATAGGTTTGCGTTTCACATCTACAATACTATTGCTAAGACTTATTTACAAAGGTAGGATGTCATTTTTAAAGGCAGACTGAGGTGTTATCTACTGTTTTTATAGTGTAGAAGACTATATAAATTCTGTTCAGGAGTAATTGACATATCTAGATTTTTTTTATCGCTCAATCAATATATTTATAAACCCTGCATGAATGTATTTTATTTGATTTCGTATTGGATAGTATTTTATGTTTTAAATTGGCTTCAAATTTTAATTTCCTACTGTATATTGTTAGTTAATTCGAAAAATTTCATTATGACTTATGTACAAAATATAAAAAAAATTAAGGTCAATTTAGAAAAAATACACAAAATAATGAATAAAAATTGTAAACTAAAAAGTAGTTTACATCGTGCCGCTTCCAAAAACCTACTTACCTCGCTGCGAAAGCACTGTCTTGGTTAAGGCCTGGTATTTTAATTTATTGTGCATTTTATTAATTTGTACTTATTTCTTTTTCATAGTAGCTTTTATTTTTGATATTATGTTGAATTATTATTTTTTATCAAAATGCACATAAAAATGTACAGTAACGTCCTATAAAGTATAAATTTTTGTCTTTTAAGTCAAAGATATTTCCAATATAGGTATATATTAATGCACTTGACTGTACGTTAGGTTTTTTATTTTTGGTGATACTCTGCACGATGTAATGTTACGTTGTATATTCTTCAGATGCCAACGCTGCCGATCGGCAGACACGACTGGGACGGTCTGGTGGCCAACAACCAGATCATGCTCAACACGATTGCGGAACTCAAGTGAGTCTGTAACTCAAACCTTCAATCATCTGTTATGTTCCGAGTTGTTTTTCGACACAGGTTTTTTTCTGGCTATGCATGTGACGTCAAAATCAAATAAAACTGTTTCACTTATTGCAACTTTTTGAATGGCCTGTGTAATAATATATTTATTTCAAGTAACACAAGACTCATAATAAGAACAGCAGTATTTTGTTGAAGTTTACACTTTTCTAGTTTTTTTGTAAAACATACTAAGTTTACTGTATTTAATTTAGTAGTTTTCACGTGATCCGACATTTTGACTTCTTTACAGCAGTCGTAATTACGGAATGACGAATATTATATTATATGTAAAAAAAATCTTAGGAACTATCGCTTGAAACGTCAATATAAATAGGCCGCGCAATTTACCGTAATAGTTCGTTGCAAAAACCCGTTATTGTTAGAATTAGTAGTATTTCATCTGTTGCAGAAAGAATTAAAATCTGTTTATTTTTACTTTTCACTGACTTTCATCCTCATATCATTTAATACCATTAGGCAACTTAGGTTTAAAGACTTTATTTTCAAAAAGACTTACATAAGTCATTTAATTACATAAAAGAAAAAAATATAGCAGGAAATTTTTCCATAAGTATATCAGACCACCGAGCCTTAAATATTTGTAGTATTATATTTAACTATAAAAACGAAATTTAGGTATAAAGTTTGTAATTTTTTTAATTATACGAGTATAATGAGACAGTTTGGAGTTACAGCTGTTATATAATTTTCCTTGCCTTACCTTAACTTACCAATCTAATCTTTTCCAGAGGGTACATAATTGAAGTGGCGCGCAAATCCGACGCCATCCTGAACTCTGGGGCGGCGACTGCGGGGGCGGGCGGTGTCGGCGCGGGCGTGAGCGCACAAATACTCACGGAGATGCGGGATTCCATGCATCAGCTGAAGCAGACGCTGGGCGGAGTAGCGCAGAGGTAAGCTGGACTTGAACAGTCCCCAAATAGGGCTCACAAAACTACAGACAAGCTCACACAAACACATACTAGCAGACACGAACACAAAGAAGCTCATACAAACACAGCTAAGCATACACAAACACATACTAGCACACACAAACTCAGCCAAGCTCTTACAAACAGAGCTAAGCATACACAAACACATACTAGCACACACAAACTCAGCCAAGCTCTTACAAACAGAGCTAAGCATACACAAACACATACTAGCCCACACAAACTCAGCCAAGCTCTTACAAACAGAGCTAAGCATACACAAACACATACTAGCACACACAAACTCAGCCAAGCTCTTACAAACAGAGTTAAGCATACACGACCACATACTAGCACACACAAACTCAGCCAAGCTCTTACAAACAGAGCCAAGCATACACAAACACATACTAGCACACACAAACTCAGCCAAGCTGTTACAAACAGAGCTGAGCATACACAAACACATACTAGCACACACAAACTCAGCCAAGCTTTTACAAACAGAGCCAAGCATACACAAACACATATTAGCACACACAAACTCAGCCAAGCTCTTACAAACAGAGCTAAGCATACACAAACACATACTAGCACACACAAACTCAGCCAAGCTCTTACAAACAGAGCCAAGCATACACAAACACATATTAGCACACACAAACTCAGCCAAGCTCTTACAAACAGAGCTAAGCATACACAAACACATAGTAGCACACACAAACTCAGCCAAGCTCTTACAAACAGAGCTAAGCATACACAAACACATACTAGCACACACAAACTCAGCCAGGCTCTTACAAACACAGTCAAGCATACACGACCACATACTAGCACACACGAACACAGATAAACAAATACAGTCAACACATTTGATCATTTCTATCTATGCACATATTAATATTAATCCAATATTTGTATACCTTGATAAACATAAAAACTTGATTTTAGAACGTAAAATTTAATTTCTAACTTTACTCAGATAGTTTAAATAAATATAATAGTTAGATAGTTTAAATTTAAATAAAGTATATCTACTTACTACATTTTCCTAGCAGTGTATAAAATCATCCAATGAATGCAAGAATGTTCTTTTCACTCTATAACTACAGTATTTTTCAACTTCCAAACAGGATTTTCAAATTGATCAAATAGCTTTTTCTTTAATAAAATAAAATAAAATTAAATTTATTTCTGATGCACAGGTCTAGAAGTTCGTAAAATTATAATTATTTTGTACATTCTGTGATCCGATCTTTGATGAACAAACAAATATTACAATAACAGAATGGAATTAAGATTAAAAAATAAAGATAATTAAAAAAAACGTCAAAATTATTGAGTCAAATATAAATTTAAGATTAGATTAAGTATTATGATGTCAGCATATTCACATTCTAAAATATTACAATAATAAATAAAAACATTTGAGAGATGCCAACCAAGATAATTATCAGACTAACATTCGCCAAGTCGTCCGTGTAGCATGCATTATCAACAAGAAATTGTAGTAATTTATGTCTTATCAGAAATGTCTTTTGGAATTTTCGCATATATTTTGGTGCCATAGCAAACACACCTTTCGAAAATAAGGCAGTTTTGTGTTGCCGAATTACCTTGGTGCTTATTTGAACTCTATTGCGATAGCCAAACGTAATTGTGAATAATTTTGGATTTTGTCTAAAGTAAAGTAAAGTAAAAAATATCTTTATTCATATAGACTTATAGAAAGTACTTATGAGAAGTCATATAGTTACAAAAAAAAATTAAAGCAAAAATATACTAAAATAAACTTACATAAAATAATACTATGATAGTAAATATCATAATCAAACATAATGTGACTCTACCACCGGTTAGGAGGTTGTTTCCGATCGAGAAGACTCCGGCAAGAAACTCGATGGTTACTCTTTTCAATCTTGTTTTTTAACACAAAAATTGAATTGACAGAGTGAAGTCATAACAAAAAAGTGTGCAGAGGAGCAGATTATGCCTAAGATGACCACAAATTCTTATCATTTAAGAAATCCTGAACACTATTAACCTCGCTTCATTAACTTAGCTTTAATTTGTGACTTAAACTGGTGAAGAGGCAGTTCAACAAGAGTTTGCGGAATCTTATTAAAATATTTAACACATTGACCAACAAATGATTTTCCTACCTTATGCAGTCTTAGACTGGGAGTTACAAGCTTATTTTTATTTCTAGTATTGAGTTTATGAACATCACTGTTTTTCTTGAAGAGATGCAAGTTTTTACGGACATATACTACATTATCATAAATAAATTTAGAGTACACAGTTAAAATATCTATCTCTTTGAATACATCACGAAGCGAGTCGCGTGGTCTAAGGTTGTAAATGGACCGCTCCATGGCTCTTTTTTGAAGAATAAAGATGGTGTTGAGATCCGCTGCCGAGCCCCACAAACATAGCAATTTCAAATATGTATAACGAGGGAAGAGTAAGTATTCTCAGGTTACTAAAATGGGCCCTACAGGTGTCAGTCCTTTTCAGCCCTAACATAGCACGGATGCATCTTTTTTGACACCTTAACACTCGATCCCAATTAGTGGCATTTCCCCAGAAAATTATCGCATATCTCAATCTCTTTTGACAACATGATTGGCGTAGTGCGCTGTAGCACGGTTTCTCGCCTCGTTTTCCGTAGTGTCCCGGGTACGATTCCCACTCTAGTCAATTCAAAAACGATCTTTTCTGGATTGGCTCTGGTCTGGGTGTGCTGGCTTGATTCCTTGTCTGGTACCTCGCAACACAGGGATATTTATCCCTACTCCGAGACCATGACAGGTGGTGTGTGGTCTGGCGCATATTTATTTACTTTTTTTCGTCAGAATGACGGCGGCGCCTCAAATCTCTCAGCAAGGAGTACCGTCCTGCCCGGACGTGTCGTGCGTGAGCCTGTCCGCGCTGCTGGTGGTCGTGACTTCGCAGCTGGCGCTCATGTTCCTATACAACTTGTACAAGTGAGTATGAGGAGGGGGAATCGGAGTGATGAATAGGTTTGGGACCGGTGTTAACTGGTGATTTCTTGTTTCACAGACAGAACTTTCATAGAATTTCGTTGCGCAGAAAATGTTTCATAGAATATTCAGTCCAAATATTTTCATGTCGAATTTATTGTTTCAACGACTATTTACTTCATCGAAAAATATTCACAGAAAAATCAATTGGTTAGGTTGATTTAGAACTGTTCAGAGAAGAAAGTTAGAATGTGCCAGAACCGAATCGTCGGCGAATGAACTTAAGTAGCAAAATTAAATAACTATTCTGCGTATTGATTATTCTATATGAAATGATAATATGAGAAATGATTTCTGTGAAACAAAATTCTATGTAACCGTGTTAACTAGTTTAATTATACACGCCTACCTGTCCGTCAGCGGCTTCGCCCGCGAAGACTGTCTCTCCCGTCAAAATATAGCCTAAATTAAAAAAAAACTTATTCTAATTGTGAATAAGGTAGTTTTTACATCATCCACTTAGTATGCTATATGACTTTCCTTACGTTAAGTAATCACTCAGTATATCAAACAATTCAATTCATTAAAATAAAGAAATAACCGAGATTTTCACCCAGGAGTGGAACATTCTTCACTGTATTACTACTGCTGCATTTTGCATTATATCGGGTGATTATAAAAAGACTTACAAAAACAATATGGCATCATTAGTAAGTGATGTGGTAACTATGTAAGCGAAAATTAGATTTTTTCATTTATGAGAAATTATAAATTTATTGATTTTTATCTTTACAGAGAAAGAAAAGAAGCTCAAGCGAAGAAATTCTTCTGAGGAGAACATTTAGAATAACGCTGGCTCCATACTGTATATACTAAGTATATAAGAAGTCTTGTCACAAAATAGTCCCACTCATCCATACTACCCCTTAGCGACGTTATCTTTAGGCACTTATCACGAAATAGTGGACACTGAATACTGTTGAATTAAAAATGAAGAGAGTTTATACAGGGTGGCTCAAAACGGCAGATAAAATTGAATAAAATATGACGTTAAGACACTGACATATACAGGTATACAGGTCATTGAAATAATAACTTAGGTGGTGTCGACGAAATGTATGAAAAATCTGATATTTACTTTACATTTCAGAGTTATTTCCATAATTATTGTTGTTTATTATCATTGAGACTGTCACCTCTTATTATTTTTTGTACTGATTTAAAAATACACCCCGGACTCAAGACTGGATTTGTCGTTTTGGGCCACCTCTCATACCTAAGAACTATCTTAGGAAGGACTCAAACCCTACACTTATGCTGGTAGAATCTAAGTGCTGAGGAGGAATGTATGAGAAGAGGAAAGAAATAGGAGAAACCTAGGAATTATTGAATTCATTGGGCAAAATATTATCAGAAATTTTTGTTCCCTATTTCTAGTTTTTTGTGCATTTATTTTGAAATTTTTTTGCCAATGAATTTATATTCTTGGGTTATTGTCATAAAATTTAATTGTTAGTATTATTTAAAATTAAGAATACCATGAATTATCTTAGGCAGTATGGAAACAGCATTTAGTATTGAATTTTTTACCATCTGAGTGTGTATGAGACGTGTAAAATATAATATAATTCTGTACATAAAAATATTTATTTTTTATTGTTTTGTTTTTTTATATGAAAATTCTTTTCGCACGCTCTCATTCTGCCATCTCTGAAAGGCTAAAAATCTTCGAAATGTGAATTTAAAATGGTTGTTATTAGTTCAGAACCGCTTCTGGCATTTATTTTCTTATATTTTTTGAATATTTTTTGGCAATTAATTAAAAATTATGGGGTAATATGCCATCCCATCAAAATTACTTAAAATCGAAACTTAAGTAGCATTAAGAGATTGTTTTCTTAACCTGGCAATAGGCCCGTTCTCTAAGTTGTTATTTGAGTAACATTCAAAAATACGAGCACTCAACAATAGGTTATAAAAGCAATCTGTTAAAAGTTGCCAACTGTATCGTAATTCGGTCTATTTTCCATATCGAATTTGTAAAATAAGATTAATTTAAAAGAAACATTGTTTATTGTTCAACAATAAATATGTGCAACAATACCTGGATTTTTTTGTTTCCTCTATACGCTTTACAAACATAACCCGGTTTTACATACCGTAACAAAACTAAATTGAATGGTTTTATACTTTTGATCATCAAAATGAATGAAGCTATCAAACTCAAAACTCAAACTCAAATAACTTTATGCAAATAGACTTTCACAGTAAGTACTTTCAAATCGTCAAATTTGAAGCAAGATATACTAAATAATAGACATATTAATTACTATAATAATATCGATATATAAATATACGGGATACATATATAATATTATGCGACTACCACCGCGTCGGAGTTGTTTCTTGCTGAGAAGACCCGCTGTATATCATACAAACAGTTTTCAAACCAATTTATTTCTATATATAAAACAGGGTTTTAATCACTTCTGCTGGACTCTGCAGTCCTGCAACGCTGACAGTGACAGTATGTAGGCTCCATTATATAGTTTCTAAATCACCTTTTGAGGATGCCATTGCAATTCCTTGCAAAAAAAAAACAAGCAACTCCGTACAATAATATTTTCTGTGTTACAATCATAAAAGTTATTTGTAAAAAGTCAATCAAGTTTGAGCCCTCTTTTTTTAAAGTCTTAAGAGCGTTTGCTGGGGGTAGATCGTCAAAGACGCATTTTTTTAAGATTTTCGTGATTATATAGCTGAATTCAAATTTAAGTATAATCATCTCTCTATAAGGCCTGCGCAGACGAGGGATTATCCGCCGCGGCTTACTTTTTTTTCCGTGAAAATAGATCACTTACAAACTATCGAGCAACGCACACGGACGACTAAAAGTACGCCGAAACACTGCGGAACATAAAGAAAGTGCGCGGGCGTCCGCGAAAAAAATAGAACAAAAGAACTATGAGCAGTCATCGTCGCACACGGCGGCCTTTATTCCGCGTTAAAAATCGATTCGAATTAAAGGGATGGACACAGTATTCTCTTTAAAAACTTCTCTTTTGCCTAAACATCATGTAAATTACAGCACAACGTAATCTCAGAATGTTTAAATACTCTCGGACAACAAATGATCGCACACCGTATGCGATGAGTCCGCGGTAAATCAGCGGCAGACCTTTTATTCGCGGAGCGTACTTTTTTCTCCGCCGCGTAGAAAAGTCCGTTGTCGGCGCAGGCCTTAACTTTAACTGTGAATGTGAATTTTAACGGTTTTTTATGTAATTTAGCATATAATTGGCGACTACCTCATTTTGGACGATTCAATGTGTTTTTATATACTTAGTATTATGCAGACGATTTAGGAGATAATTATTAGATTTATTTTAATTTAAAAAATCTTACAAAAATGCTACGTTTTCGATTCGATCCACCCCCAGCAAACGCTCTTACGAAGAACGTGACAGTAAATAAATAATTATTTGAGACATCTTACTTAGGTATCAATTATCTGCTGACCCCATACTTACTGGGGTTTCAGAGATTTCTAAATACCTACATAGAGATCGCTTTTTAGCGAAAAAGCCGCAAAATTGTACAATGTTTAATTTTGCTTTCCTGATGAGGATCTTGCTGGGAGGATCACTAAAACGCTGGTGGTTAACTCACAGATAGTTTATTGTATTAAGAACACAGATTTACACTGGTTTACTGTCTCTAAACATTAAATATAATTATTTTGCACAGAGGTGGTTTGACGCGTGGAATGATTTGACACAAAGAGGACGACACTAGCGCCGTCTATAGATATTAACAGTACCTATTTAGTTTGAATACTAAACATACTCGCCCCCTCAACAATGCAGGAAGTGCTTAGTTTTTAAAATTTAAGATGTAAATCAATTTACACAAAAAACAGTTGTTAACTACTTAAATGAGAGGTAAGTCTGTCTAATATTATTTACTAGTATGCATGTACATAACACAATTTTGATTAATATATAGCTTATTTAAACAATATTATGGTAAGTAGGAAAAACCAATTTTATAAAATTTTCTAAATTGTGTGGTTACAGTTAATATGAGCTTACATTGTATGTACCTATAATCTATACTTATAATAATGACACAGCAACTTAAGTTTAACAATAAATGCTTTTAAACATTTTTCAAGTTTTATTTAGCTTAATTCAAGAGATTCTTGAGTAGGCAACAAAATTAGTTTATGTATAGGCCTTGTGAAATCACCTTTTGATGTACGAATACATACAGATCGAATAAGTCCATCTGACTTATTAATATTTGTAGAAATTACTTTCCCCAGCGGCCAAAAGGTGGGCAATGTACATTCATCCTTAAAAATAACTAAATCTCCTATTCTTAAGTTTGTTGTAGTACTTAACCATTTATTTCTAGTTTGTAATTCTGATAGATAATTAAAATAAAATTGTTTCCAAAACTTTTGCTTATAGAACATAACTTTTTGATACATATTTAGTCTGTTTTCATTTTTATTTAACAAGCTTGGTTCTGGAAGATCAGTTATAGGTGAGCCAATGATAAAATGAGCTGGTGTTAGACTAGTGATATCATCAGGGACATCGTTAAGAGGACACAGTGGTCTAGAGTTAAGAATTCCTTCTATTTGAACCAAGATTGTGTACAAAAGTTCGTATGTTAATTTAGTTGAAAATAAATGCCTTTTTAACAGTGACTTAACAGATTTTATTCCTGCTTTATATATCCCTCCCATGTGACTAGCTAGAGGAATTGTAAACTTAAATTCTATTGAATTATTAGAACAAAAATTCACAATGTCACTGTATGAAGTATCATTTTTAAACATTTTGTAAATCTCATGTAATTCAGTTTTTGTGCCTTTAAAATTAGTCGCGTTATCACTATACAAACATTGTGGAACACCTCGTCGCGATAAAAATCTATTTAAACTACAAATGAATGCTCGGCTGCTTAAATCGCTGACTAATTCCAAATGAATGGCTTTAGTGGCGAGACACACAAATAAACATATGTAGCCCTTTGTATATTTACAATTGCGTATCATGGCATTCCTGATAGATATTGCACCACTAAAATCAACACCTACGTGTAGAAATGCTCGTGTAAATGTTACCCTAGGGGATGGGAGACTCGACATCTGCTGGCTACAGGTGAGACCTCTAAATCGTGTGCAACGAACACATGCATGAATCACTTTTTTGACTTCATTTCTGCCATTAATTACCCAGTAATTTAGTCTAAGGTGATAGAGAGTATTTTGTATGCCAGAATGAAGTAACTTCAAATGGAAATGTTTTATGATCAGTGATGTTATGTAATCTTTAGCAGGTAACACTACAGGGTGTGCTTGATTGTATGGTATGTCAGAGTGTTGAATGCGACCTCCTATTCTTATGATATTTTGGTCATCAATAAATGGATTAAATTTTCGCAAAGGACTAGATTTGAAAGTAAATAGGTTTTGTTTGATCTTATCTGATGACTGAAGCTCTGTAATTTCTTTATAAAATGCTTTGTTTTGAACAGTCTGAATAACAAAATTAGCAGCTTTGTTTAATTCTAAAACAGATAGATGAGATTGCATCTTGCACAACTTATTTTTTATTTTCTTAATAAATCTGAAAAGATATGCTGTTACTCTAACTATTTTTGTATAATTTGAGATATTGCAAAAGAGATCATAGAAATAGGTATAATTGATAGATGTCTGTGAAATAGGCTCTGTTGTGCTTGTGAGAGATGAATCATGGTTTGTCTGGAGCACTTTATTTTCATGTACTGTAAAGTTTACAGTTTTTAGCTCAAAAATAGGCCATGAAGATTCTTCTTCAACTATCCAGGAAGGGCCCTGCCACCATACAATACTACTGGGCAAGTCTTTGGGCATAATTCCTCGTGTTATTAAGTCTGCTGGGTTTTGTTTAGTATTAATGTAACGCCAATTGTCAGCAGACGTTGTGTCAACAATTTTACTCAGTCTGTGTGAAACATATGTGTCAAGTTTGTGTTTGAAAGGTGATTTGATCCAGTTGAGAACAATAGATGAATCTATGAACAGTATGACTTGATTAATATGAACTCTATTTTGAGTTGCATCAGTAAATTTATTATAAATTTCTGAAAGTAATGTAGCTCCACATAACTCAAGTCGTGGAATAGATTGCTGTTTTTTTATAGGTGCAACTTTAGACTTAGCCATAACCAAATTGCAAGTAGGTTTTTTGTTGGGATACTCTGCTTTTAAATATAGACAAGTTCCATAAGCTTTCTTTGATGCATCACAGAAGCCAATTAATATAATGGAACTTGGTATATCTGTAAAGTACCATCTTGGAATTTCTATTGATCTCAGATAATTAAATTCATCAATAAACTTTTGCCAAAGTTTATGTAATTTATCAGGGATGAGTGAGTCCCATTCTATGCCTTCCTTCCAAATATCTTGCATAAGAATTTTTGCAATGATTACTGTAGGCGCTAGGATACCTAACGGATCAAATATTTGTGCTATTTGTGATAGTATGTTTCTTTTTGTAGGCAAACTCTCTTGAAGGTTTGGAGTATGAATTTGTAATGTGTCATGTGATGGTGACCAGTTTAGACCTAGCGTTTTGACTATGTCTGACTTTGTGAAGTCGTATACATTGTTTTGTAGGTTACAGTGAGCTTGTGAAGTTGATGTTGATTGATTGTCTGTCATGTCTGTCATACATTTTGAAACAGATTCTAATATTTCTGGACAGTTACTTGACCACTTATGTAAGTGAAAACCAGCTTTGCTGAGCAGGTCTTGTAATTGAGAACAAACTTGTAAACATGATGTTATATTATTTTCCGAGCGAATAAAATCATCCATATAACTACTATATTTTATACAATCAAAGGCTAAGTTATGACTTGTTTTGAATCTTTCAGCTAAATGTAATAAAGTACGACATGCCAAATAGGGTGCACTTTTTGTGCCATAAGTGACAGTTGCAAGTTCTATGCATTGTACTGACTGAGATTTTGATTCTCTCCATAGTATTCTTTGAAGCTGTCTTTGATCAGCATTGACATATATACATCTGAACATTTTTATAATATCGCAAGAAAAGGCATATCTAAATAATCTGAAACATAGAATAATCTCTAAGAGATCATTATAAATATTAGGACCTTCATAGAGAATGTCATTTAAGGAAATACCAGTGGAAGACTTTGAACTAGCATTGAAAACCACTCTCAGCTTAGTAGTTTTACTTTCAGGCCGTATGACAGGTAAATGTGGTAAATATAGTGTTTTTGTCAGTAGGTGAGAAGTCTTTTACATAATAAGCATGACCTAACTGAATATATTCATCAATAAATCCTTTATACAAGGAAAATAAAGTACTATCTTTCTGAAATTTTGACTCTAATTGTAGTAAGCAACGGTAAGCTGCTTTGAAAGAATTACCTAGATCTTCTAATTTATTATTTTGTAGTGGTAGGTTGACTATATAACTGCCATTGCTGTCAATTTTAGTTGTAGTTTGGTATAAATCCTCGCAGAATTTATCTTGTGGGCGCTCAAGCTTTCTGGTACCAATTTCCTCCTGCTCCCAAAAGGACTGAAGCAGTTGGTCTGTTGATTTGGAGAACATGCTTATGTGCAATGCAACCATATTATTTGATGTGTTACATGTGTATGAGCCAGAAACAATCCATCCGAAAACAGTATTTATCAAAAAAGGTAAGTTAGGGCCTAGCTGTATGCGACCTGTCCCTAATAGTGAATAGAAAAGCTCTGCTCCTATGAGTAAATCAATTGAGCTCGGTTTGAAAAAAGAAGGGTCAGCTAATTTGCAGGCTTGTGCATGTGGAATGTTCCAAGCATGTATAGGTATGTAAGCGTGAGGCAGTGGTAAAGTAATGTTGTCCATGACCAGTAGCGTAATGTTTGATTGAAAATCATTGTAGCGTGAAGCTATGTTAGTGTTGATGCTAGACTGTAATGTACTATTTGTTTTACCAACGCCATGTATGTTCCAGACATTGTTTGTCAATTGGAGATTCAAGGACTCTGCAATTTTACGTGAGATTAGGCTGACTTCACTGCCAGAGTCGAGTAAAGCTCGTGCATTAGTTCATTTTCCTTGTCCATTTTGTAATTTAACAATGGCTGTTGATAGCAAAATTTGCTGTTTCTTGACATTCGATAAATGTACAGCAGAATGTGTGCTGTGTTCAGCTTGTAATGGAGATAGCGTGCTGTGTTCAGCTTGTAATGGAGATAGAGTGCTGTGTTCAGCTTGTGTGGTAGCTTGCAGTGGTATGTCAAGCGTACGTTGTTGTGTTACAGTAGAATTCAATGGTGCAATAGCTGTAGGTTGCGACACACACACTGAATTTGAACTAACCTGATGATTAGTAGTGGCTTCCATATGTAGACTTGTATGATGTTTACGCTTGCATTGAAAACACACTTGTTTAGAGCATCTGTGGTTCTCATAGTATGGCTGTAAACAGTTAAAACATAGTGTCTTGGCTTTGACAAATGCATGACGTTGCATAACATTCATCTGTAAATAATTAGGACATTTATGTAATTTATGATTTTGTTTACACAACATGCAACAGTCGGATTCACTTGAGTTTACATTTGATACATGAGAAGTTTTTACATAGTTACTTTTGTCATGAATTTTATCATTTAATAACTCAAAGGCTGTTCGTCTCAGATTTAAAAAGTCTAAGAGCTCTGACAATTTTGCAATGGAATTATCTTTCCGATTTATTTCCCAAGCTGCTCTTAATGAGTTATCTAATTTTTGGGTGATTAAAAAGACTAATATTACATCCCAACTGTCAACTTCTATCTGAATGGCTTTGAGTGAATCTAAACTTTGTTGTAAAGTTACTAAAAAATCTTTCAAGTTGAATTTAGATATGACACCATAGTTAATAAATGCTTTTAAATGAAAGTTAACAATAAGTGATTGATTTTCGTACCTTTTGGAAAGTATGTTTAATGCCTTACTGTAATTTTCCTCGGTAATTAGTAAGGACGATATGAGCAACGCTGCTTCCCCACTGAGGGCAGATTTGAGATACTGAAGTTTGTTCACCGTCGGCAAATCCGCTTCATCAACAGACGCGTAAAAGATGTTTTTGAATGCAGTCCATTCCTTCAAGTCACCGTTGAATTTGGGCAATTCCAATTGCGGTAATTTAACTTGTGGTTTCTTCATGGAACAGTCGTGAGATGTAGTAGAGTGAAATTGCTTACGACTGTTAACCTGAAAAGCTGAAAAGAAAGACTCAATCTTCGATTTTACGGCATAATACCGGTCTTCTATAAATTGGCGATCTTGTTCGTTAGCGATCTCCTGTTCTTCGCTGCTATCACACATCTCGATTCTCATTTGAACGTCGTCATATTTGGGCATAATGGTTTCTAATTCTTGAAGTCTCACTTTTAATTCAGATATGTTATTGTATTCGCTGTCGTAGTTGTTCACGAAGTTTACGATTCTTGTTATTTTGCCTTTTAGGCTAGCACGTTGCTGCTTCAGGGCGTCTATGTCTAATCCATCCATGGTTACCCCAGTAATGGATGAATGATTTGCTGAAAAAAATGTATCTGGAATGAAGATAATAATGGCTTGTGGCTGTGGCCACTATATTTTTGACTTTTAATGCACTTTTTTACTAAAAGCTTTGCTCTGTGGAGCTATAGTGTGTTGTTGCGTTGTTGCGTTGTGACGCGAAAAAGGGAAAAAGAGATGGTTGACAGACAACTGTAGTTTTGTCGGTTGTTGGTTGGCTGTTGCCGTAGTTAGTAGTCGAGTCGAAGTAGTTGTTGCCTTGATTGGCTTGTCCTTGTGTTGAAGCTAGTGGCTTGCTATTGGTTGTTTCGTAGTTGTCGGTAAAGTAGTATGTAGCGGACACGCTTGATGGCGCTGTAGTACTATGGCCATCAGTGTACTGCTTTGCCGACTGTGGCCGGCTGCTGCAATCACAAGATGGCGCTGATTCTATTGTTGTAGCCTGATTGTGAAGTCCTTCTACCCGCCGCGCGCGCAAAATGACTGCAGCATAATGTCTTCCGTCCCTGTCTTACACTTCACAAAATGGCTACTTTAGGCTTCTGAAGGACCATGTTTAATTTTGCTTTCCTGATGAGGATCTTGCTGGGACGATCACTAAAACGCTGGTGGTTAACTCACAGATAGTTTATTGTATTAAGAACACAGATTTACACTGGTTTACTGTCTCTAAACATTAAATATAATTATTTTGCACAGAGGTGGTTTGACGCGTGGAATGATTTGACACAAAGAGGACGACACTAGCGCCGTCTATAGATATTAACAGTACCTATTTAGTTTGAATACTAAACATCTACCTTTATATTTTTTTCTGTAATTCTCTAACATTTGTGTGCAATGAAGAGTATTAATTTACTCACTTACTTACTTACATACTTGAATAAGATAATACCACCCAGCCACAGAAAAAACCCAAATGTTCATCATATGAATGTGTTATGATGAGTAGAGATTGAACTAACCACGACCATCGGCACTTTAGGATCGCTACTATGCGCCAAAAGAACAGTTAAGTTGGCGATAAGCATTTTAAAATTTGAGAAACAGGAAATTCCCCCCTCAAACATTTGTGTTGACGGGTTCACAACAATGTTCACATTTCGGAAAATCGCTGGAAAAAAATATGTGAAACCTTTGAAGGCAAAAAAGGACAGAAAGTACAGAGTGCTATGAATGTTTCATGTATTTTGTTTAATAAACTGCGATGATTGGAATAACAAAAATCAACATCAATTTCAAACTGCGAATATTATTCGCGCCAAAAACTCACGTTCTTAGATCGCGTCGTAAAAATATAAAGTAATTAATATTTGTTTGTATTGGATGTTACTTGTAATATTGTATTAATTTGTAACTTGCTTGCTTGGTGCCACTTTCGCCACAAATGTTTACCTGAAAAAAATGAACTGAGTCACCAAAAGTAATACGCTTTTAAAGTCGCCAATGCTACAAAAATTTAAAAAGTTTCAACACTGCAGTTTCTTTTTCTTGTGGGGAAAATCGACTTTAACTCAAAGGAGTAAGGATCAAATTGATGTTGATTCTTTTTTGACAGCTACCTTCGCACCAGAATTTTTATATGCCGGTAAAAACAAAATGGACTTTATTTGTCGAAAAAACTGTGAAATTCAGTGTGAGGAACCCAATTTCGCTATAAAACTACAGAAATTAAATAAATTGCAGTAATACAAGTTTCAAATGGTGGGTGGAAATGGCTTCAAAGTGTAAAACTGCTCCAAACGCAGAATTAATAGCGATCTGTCGCTTAGAGTTTTACAAGAAGAAGAAGAATTGGAAGTTTGTTCAAGATGTGTGTAAGAAAGATGTTGCGGAGGTTTCTCAAGAGCCTCCGCCTTATCCTGAGCCTCAGCCCGAGTCGACAAAGCCACAGGAATCCAAGTTAGTAAAAGTTATCCAGCTTCTGATGTAGTTTAAAAAAGTTACTAAAACTTGGCTAACTTTTTTTTCAACTAAGTCTTACTTATGGTGATGATTTTTATAATTACTGGAGCAGCTATGGTTTTGTGTAAAGTTATATGGGGTAAATGGTTTTTGATCATTCATGTGATAAATATGTGTGTATTGTTCTGTCTGACCTACATAAGACTTTAGGTGTGAATGGTTGGTGTCATAGTACAGATATACATGGTCTCTGCTCCAGATATTTATTAATAAAGAATTAAAAGCCTGGTTGCCTTATACAAAACTTTTTGTAAGTAATTGTTATATTCTCACTCCTTTAGAAATTAATGAATTTAGTTCAACTTTACACATACCTACTAAACAACAGGGTTGAAGCTAATCAGAGCTTGTACCATGTAAGTATTACTATGGTCTGCCACCAAACCCTGCAACTGAATCATATTATATGGTACAGAGGTGTTCACATGAACCTTTCCATAGGGGCACCTTATGCTTCTGTCATAAGACCCATTTTGCAATGGTTTTGTAAAGGTTGATGTGAACATGTCTGTAGTGTTGGTGGCAACATTTTTTTAGTCTTGGAATCAAACCTATATTTCGCTGCTGAAAATGCATACAGGCGTATCTCATAAAAGTCTCACATAAGTTTTTTATCATACTAATTTTCTAAGGTTATAAATTTTTTTATAAAACAGAATAATCATGAAATGATTTTTATTTCGGAAGTAGTAATACATGTTGTCAGTCGACATAGTAGGCACAATAGAAACAACAGAACATTTCACTCATCTGGTGCATCAACTGAAAAGGTGTAAAAAGACCTAAAAATATTCTATCATGAAATGAAAAATGAAAAAAAATGAAAATGAAAAATCTTTATTGTGTATCTCTTAACATAGTTACATACAAATCGCTGGGATCTCCTTTTAGACATCAATGCCTGTGTTAGGAGAACTCGCTTCTTCCTGAGACCACTAACAAAGATAAAAAAAAACATATTTATTTAACTGATAACAAAACTGTAAATTTTATGTGGGTAAGTAAATAAATAAATGAATGGCATAACATTTACAATATGTTTGCTATTTTATGAAAAGTTTTTTTTTATTACTTATTTGAATTTAAGATATTTGAGTACCAAAACTAAGACTAGAAATAATGCTTCGAGAAATCATTATATCATTCATCCATATACATACTATATCAGAAAATTCTTCATACATATTTAGATTATTTAATTTTGATAAAATATAAATATTTGGTATAACTCAACAGACCAACACTGGATGAAACTTACAATGTTATTGCGGAACCAGAACCAGATGCAGTTGATGGGAACCCTGATCTCTCAGTGCTGAATGATGCGTTTATGGAGAGTGATCTTGGTAAACAAACCCTTATATTTCAAGAAAAAGTTGTATGTTCAAGAGTTATGATGCCACAAATCTTCCATGTCCTACTTACATACACCTAGCAACTCCAGTTTCTTTAAAACATTAGGTGGGGTAGTGGGGATTAATGCGTTATTCTAATTTTACATAAATTTTGATTGAGTTCTTGATGGGGTAGGACAAAAATATGTTTTAAAAAAAAAATTGAATTCTAATTAATCACGATTTTTTTTTCTTTGCATTATTTAATTTAACTATATTTTTGCGCAAACAGAACGCGCCCTCAAAAGGTCGACTGGACACAGCGCGGGGATTTCCCTTTCGTCTGACATGTGAATGCCAAGGGGAATCCCCGTGTAGTGTTTTGTACATTACGCTTGCAATTACTATTGTTATTGCGTGCGTCTATAGTATTTGGTTAAATTTTTTTAGAAAAAGCACTACCTACCAGAACTGTCTGTTTTTGATTTATGATTAAATCATTGATGTTTATTAAAAAAATATTTGATTTGTTCATGCCAACCAAACAGGCTTGAGCACATTTGCAGACTTAATTTTTTTAATTACCACTGGTATATCCTCAAGAATACCTACCGCCTGAGTGGGCGAAGAGATGATGTAGGTCTCCTACCGACTATTAACTAAAACCGCACGCTCTATGCGATTCCCTCGAAAGGCAGCACAACGCCTTCCGCCAATGCTTCACCCTAACTAGGCCCATCTAGCAGTCGGGTTTCTGTGGCCTACAGTATACGAGTAAAAGCGGTAGGCCACGAAAACATCCGACGTACGCCATCTAGGTGGGATTCGTGCATTACGGATAAGACCACATCTGCCCCCGGGCGCCAAGCCGCGCCGTGCAAGGGGACCGGTCGCAAATCACTCATCATCATCATCCGTGCGGTTTTGAACCCACTCTGGTGTGTGGGGTCCCAGGGTGCGCCTTTCTTATATTCTTGGCTCACTCCGCGCGGTCTTGTGCATCCTCAGTGGTGAGAGTGAGCTGTTGGCGCTTAGCGCGCATGTCAGCCTCAACGACGTCGAGCCTTGATACCCTTTATACTGTTATGCACCATGGCCGTGGACATTTCAATATCCCGGTAGTGGGTGTGTGGGGACACCCACCACCGGGATATTGAAATGTGCAAACAGAAACTACACTTCATATTTGCATGCTACTTTAAGCATATTGAACCAGTCGAGTTCGTTCGCGCTTCGCGACGGCCGAACAGCTCCGGGCCAGGGGGCCTACTCATCAACGCGAAGTCCGTAGTTTCGGGCAAACTTACATGGTATTAATTAGTATGAAAACGAAGATGATTTTAAGTACCATACATGATGTAGTTTTTAAACACAAATAAATTTTGAAGAATATCATATTGTTGTAGACTTTTTGACACATTATTTTGACCGAAACTGTCAAACATATTATCTAAGCTAAATAATCTTGGTTGTTCTTAGGCTCGGTTCGATGCAAGCCGGTTGGTGAGAATCGTACCTTACCTTAGACTTTTTATAAATATTCAGAACCTGTAGAACCTATTGTGACCAAATACTTATTCTAGATAAAATCCCGCCCACCACACCACGGGGCCATGCCGCTGGCGGCTGGCCTGATTCACCGCTTGACCTAGGCCAGACCTGGGGCCCGCCACAACAGGCCCCGGACCTCACGGGACTCGTGTATGAGCCTGAAGCACAAGGGCAGGCCTGGCTACATGTTGAACAGGTACATACATAGTAGAATGTGAAAAAATGTATTACACAGATAGACTCGAGGTCTTCAAGCGGGGCGTGAAAAGGCATTTTTGCAGGCCTTCAAGATGAGTATGATCAGCTCAGTGATTACTTTGCGCAGTAGCGCTTGTCAGCCTCCTGGACCTCACGACCGCTTTCCATCAGGTGGAATGAGGTAATATCGACGTGCACTTTAAAAAACAGAACTATTTTTCACATTCTACTAGAGCTGAAATGACGCGCCCTTTCACTGCATTCACTCTTCATTAAATCTGATTATAGACGCAATACATTTAAACATGCCACTGTAATTGGTCGTAAAGTAGCCGGTTGAAACCGGAACGTAGGAAAACGCGTCGTTTGTTCGCAAAAGCACACTCGGCACATTTAAATCAACTAAAAAGTATTAAAGCACTTCAAACACGGGCTTGGGTAGGCAAGTCTTATTAAATTATGAAAATAAGTATACCATTCGATAATCCATTACACGAGGTGCGTTGTCTGGCGCATATTTATTTTTATTTATTTTTTATTTTAGGCAACAAATTGCATTTAAAGATCTCATCATAATCGGCCTATAGATATA
Source organism: Udea olivalis (assembly GCA_947369235.1). NCBI lineage: Eukaryota > Metazoa > Arthropoda > Insecta > Lepidoptera > Crambidae > Udea > Udea olivalis. Next base: position 10,507,657 of record OX376369.1, read on the forward strand.
CATACCTTAAAATCTAACATACGTAATAACATAATATAATGAACTCATTTACTAACACACGTAAGGTCCATCGGCGACGTGCGACGGTGCGACGTATCATGGTGTCCGGTAACCGACCTCGAAAGCACCGGTAAATGACACCTTTCGGCCAAAATTCCTCCTTCATGTACTAGTCGTAGTCGATAGATGTGACTGAACATCTATCACCACCTGGCACCCTCACCACAAATGAATTAAAATTCACATTATGGCGGGCCACCAACCGCTCGACCCTCAGAGTGAAGTTAGCTTTGGTGGTGAACTGGATGTACTCTGCTCTGCGATTTCCTCAGCCTTCGTAGAGTAATGGAGGCGGGAAACGTACATCAGCGTCGTGGGTATTGCAGCACGCAACAGCAGCTTCGGTCCGGCCGGCGCAACACCACAAAAATTGCGGCGAACGGGCTTTTTCTTCTTTCTTTCTACTTTTTGGAAGCCCTCAACGTCGCAAAGATCTGATCGTGGCTCGACAGGCACAGCAAACGGCACGACATTCAGGCTTCCTGTTTTCCTCTCGATCGGCCGCCGCTCAGGCTCTAGGGGAGAGTGGCAGATCGGCTGGCGGCTGCAGTGGCGTAGGCACGTTGAGGTGTTGACGTGCAAGCGCGTGACTTCTCCGGTGAAGCAGAGGGGCAGGAGGCAGGAAGTAGGGCATCGCGTGAGGTCTCGACGACCGGTGACATACTCACATGCGCCGACTCGGAACTGCCGACGGATGCATTTTGCGCCCCGCGACGAGTGTTCATATTGCAGGCCTCAGATGACCTAAGTAGGTCACTTTGGTAAGTACCAAAGCAGCGTTACTTAATAACACTACCTGGGCACGTAATTCACCAATGGTGTTATCTGAGGCCTCCAACTTGCTCACTACCTCGGCCAGGCTCGCTTTTAGGAAGTTGATATGCTTCAGCAGCCTGGTAGCGTTGACGTGATCGAAGGTGAATGGGGGAAGCTTGTGTTGCTCCTTCGCCACTAATGAAGGCACGTCGTCTGGATCCATCTCCTTCAGCAGGGTGATGATATCCTGTACACTCTTCTCTGTTCCATCCCTCCAGCGAGATGGCATCTGGTCAGCCTTGCCTACAGACCGGAAAAGCAGCGCCTTGCCAGTGCAAATCTCGTCCTGTAAGATGCTGACCTCGTCCATGGTGTCGACTGTCGATGGCGTATTGAATAAACGCCAATAACTCGTTGACAACAAGTTGTTAATATAGCTGCCGAACAAGTGACTTGCCGAACAAGTGACTTCCAGAACGCATAGAAAAAGGCGTTCTGTAACGTCACCAGCTTGCGTCAGTTTGTAGGTAGCGTTTTGCGCAAGTCCAAAAATATGATTTAAAAATAGCTATATCTCAGGGAGTTTCCGTGTTTTATAAATATTTCAATTATTGAGAGGTCTTTAATAACACCTCAACAAAAAAATTGTCACCTAACCTATCGATCATATATGTGTGTGGATTGTGGAACTATAGGACCACAAGTAAATAAATAAATTACAAATAAATATGCGCCCGACACACACCACTTGTCATGGTCTCAAAGTAGGGATGCATATACCTGTTTTACGAGGTATCAGATAAAGAATTGAGCCTGGGGTGTCTCCTACGAGTAGCACAACCAGATCCGAGCCAATTCAGAAAAGAACGTTTCCTGAATTGACTCGACCGGGAATCGAACCCGGGACACTAAGTAAGTCAAGGCTATGCCAATCGTGTCGTCAAAAATATGTGTATTTTGCTCGCGAACACAGTTTCAAAGTTAGTTTTTCTATAGGAATGGGGCGGCGAAGCATTCTATGCGGAGCAAACGCAAGACTTGAACAATGTAGGCTTAGGATGTGGCGAAAGGTGGTCAACGGCTTGCGGGGAAGGTATGTATGAGGGTTGAGGATATATGGGGATGGTCAATATGGTCACGTGCATCATTTGCAGCTTTATAAGTGGACTTAAAAAACACTTCAAAATACATGTTCTGTGTCCAGCAGTGGACTGCTGGACACAGACTATATATTTTGACTGAAATGCTCCTTTTTTAATGTTGCTTACCGATCAGTATAATTACCGAATACCTATTGGTAATTACTGGCCTGTTGGTGCAATGGCAGCGACCCTGCCTTTAGCACTGGAGGTCGTGGGTTCGATCCCCACCCATGACAAACATTTATGTGACGAACATTTGTGTTTGTTGTGTGTCTGGGTGTTATTATATATTTAAGTATGTATTTAGAAATATTTAAGTAGATATGTTTATCAGTCTCTGACACCCATAGTACATGCTCTGCTTAGTTTGGGGTCAGGTGATCTTGGTGTAAATTGTCCAGATATTTATTTATTTACCAATAAATGTGTTTACCTGCAAAAGCTCAGTGGTTCAGGTCCGAAATCGAACTTTTCCAATTTTTCTATCTTTGAAAAAACATTTTAACTTATATGGTTTCTACATCAGTTACTGAGTAGGTATGCTATATCCTAAGTAAGTCTTTTGATAATCATCCGGTATTCTTTCATGCAGGGCCATTGAATATTATTTTCCACGAACTAGTCTTATCTGAGTGCCATTTCAGGCATGCTCAAAGATGAATGGAAGCCCGGAGCAGTGCTCAGCGCAGCTGAAGACTATCTCAGGGTGTCGCCGCATCCATGGCGTGGCGAGGTACAGTAGCATCCATTATAGCTTGTGCCGTGAATGTGTAATCTTGCCGAAGACTTCAGTGGTTCAAATTTAAGTGAATTTTTGATTTTTAGCATTTAACAATGCACTATTTTCTACACGAAGATCCTATCAGGATGAGCGGGATGAGTCCCTATAGGATCAGGTTGAATTTTTCTAGTTTCTATCTTTGAGTTCGAACATTTTTTTATGCCACCAGTCGCCATTTTTTTTTTCGAAGTTTCCGCTCATTATGAAAGGTATATGGAAAGAGGACAAATAAACAAACACATAAATGTCAAATAATATGGTACCCTAAAGTGTCACGTTACCGAGTTTTTTGAAGGTATATGTTAAGGACGCCGAGACAATGAAATACGTAGCTAATAAGATAGAATAAGTTAGCACGTAATTTACTATAAATGTTTTATGTAAGTTATTATTAAGTAGGTAGAAATTAGGTAAGTTTTATAATAAAGTATTGAAATAGTTGCTTTATATATAGTTAAGAGAAAAAATAGGCAATTTTCGTAAATTTAGGGGTGGGGTCTCAGGGCAATACCCGCAGGAGAGCCGCTCGGAGGGTGGGTCGGTAAGGCAATACCCGCAGGAGAGCCTATAGAAGAAAATTAGCTATAACTTTGTTAATATGATACTTTTAGTAAGATTATTGTGTGACTAGATTAGGAATTAGAATAAGTATCTTATAGAAACATCAATTTTGTTGTAAGCAAAGGTTTCCCTTACAATTGTGCAAATGAACCATATTTGTCCTGTAGAGCAGGACAGCAATAGTAGGTTAGGTGGGGGGATTTCTTGGACACCTGATTGGTCCTAAAATCCTTTAAATATGCGGCAAATTCTGAGGGAAGCCAGTGCAGTCCAGTCCACTCCAGAACAAGGAACAATAAAGGAAAATAAGGAAAAAATCGAAGGATTTCATTCTCACCACCATACAGTCCACTACATTTGTGGTCCTTCGAGCCGGATACAGTTATAGTCCACTACAGTTGTGGACCTACAAGCGCCGGATCAAGAACGAAGAATCGTCGGCAGGAAAAGCGGGTTGCTATTACGCTCTGAAATAGTAACTCTGAAGATGGTAGTCACTAGAAGCCAAGGCGAAGCACCAGAAGCTGAAGAACATAGGCGTATTCAGGAACACAGGGAGGAACAGAGGAGGGCCATTGCTAGGGAACGTGCTAGAAGGCTCTCGCTGGAGGCTCCAGCTTCACCTGATCGGAGGCATACTGAATATCGACCACCTACACCAGAATTACGGAACGTTACTCCGGCAGCAGGTACTTCGACCATGATGGCAGAACAAGACGAACGACTACGAATACCATCACCACCACGTTCAGTGCGATCACAGCTTTCAACATCGAGCATTAACAGAAGAATGCGCCTAGCGGAATTGGAAGCTGCAGAGAGGTTAGCAGCAATTAAGAAGAAAGAACTAGAACTGGAAGCTGAACTTGTAAAGAAGAGATATCAAGCTGAAGTATCTGCAATTCAAGATGAACAAGACAGTCTCCACGGAGAACCTATCACAAGAAAGAATTACCAGCGGGTGGATGACTGGTTACGGAAGAACCCGGTCACCCAACAGATAGAAGATAAAACCGAACCTAGAAGACTTCGCTTTGATACTTCAAGAGGCAGATCGCTAACGCCGACTAGAACGAAAAGCGGCGTCGAACAACTGGCGGAAACCCTTGAGAAGATGGCAAGACCGCGTGTACGGCACTCCGATTTACCCTACTTCTCCGGAGCTGTCAACGAATGGTTGCCATTCAAAGCTGCTATGCAAGACTCAACAAAGCTTTACAACGTTTCGGCTGCAGAGAATATTCAACGACTAAGAAGCTGTCTTAAAGGGGAAGCAAGAGATGCCGTGTCTGCACTACTGCACACCGCTACTGACCCAGACATTATTATGAGAACTCTCGAGCAGTGCTTCGGAAGACCAGAAGTCATCATAGACAGAACATTCGACGAGTTAAGAAGAATGCCGAAGCCAGGAACATCAGCGACAGAAATCAACAACTTCGCAATCAAGCTGCAGAATCTCGTCTGTGTTCTCAAGACCATCGATCGTCGGGGATATCTATATAACCCTTTGCTGTCGCGAGAAGTATTGGACAAGCTCAGCCCACATCTAAGATCGCGCTGGTGCGATTATGCAAGTGAACACGATGAAACATCAGATCCTGATATCGTCTTGCTGTCACAATTCCTGATGCGAGAAGCGGATCGAGCGTTGAAATACACATACGCTCCGCCAATGAACACCGCCTCAACAAGCACAATAAGAAGAGAAGTCAGGCCGAACGCTGCAATAATGCCACAGAAAAGGAAGATGAACGCTGTCTACACAACAGAAGACAGAGAAGAGCAAGAAGGATGCCCAAGCTGTGGACAAGCCCACATACTGCCTCAGTGTCCATCCTTTAAGGCACTGGCGGTAGATAAGCGATGGGAATTCCTGAAAGAAAGAAGAATCTGCTTCAAGTGCATCTGCAAGAAACACAGGCGCGCATACTGCAAAGCAAAGCCCTGCGAAATAAATGCATGTCAGCGACCACATCACGCAATGCTTCATCAAGAGAGACCTGACAGTACAGAAGCTACAGCAAGTCACATCACGAAGCAAGCATCACTGAGCAGCAATGCTACTGTCATGTCAGTGGCTGCTAATTCTACAGCGGGACATCGAGCAGTTCTCCTGAAGATATGCCCAGTCATCGTCAGCGGTCCACGGGGGGAGGTGAACACCTTTGCGCTGCTGGATGAAGGGGCGACCATAACCCTCATTGATGAAGACCTGGCGAAGAGCATTGGCGCAGAAGGCCCATCAACACCGCTGAATCTCCATGGGGTCAACATGTTCCAGAGAGAAAACGACAGCAAGCTGGTAACAGTGCAAGTGCGTGGCAAAAAAGACAACACGCAACACAGGTTACGCGCACGCACAGTCAAGACCTTAGAGCTTCATCAACAAACAATACCACAGAAGCTCATGAAGTATAAACACCTGCGAAATCTGAATGAAGACGAACTATGTTACGAGCAAGCCCGACCTGGTATTCTGATTGGAACAGATCACTGGGAATGCATCGTTTCCCGTGAACTTCGAGTGGGGGCGCCTGATCAACCGGCCGCTTCCAGAACGCAACTCGGATGGGTGATGCATGGAACGACACCTCGAAGCGTGATCTACAACCACGAGAGCGTGCTGCATGTCTATGAAACCGATCGACGCATAGACACGAACGAGCAGCGCGACCAAGAACTCCATAACCTGGTGGAAACACACTTCAAAATAGAAGCCCTTGGCGTCGCTCAAAAACAAAGAGTGAGTGACGCAGATCAACGAGCAATCAACATCATAGAGAAGACCGTCAAGAAGATAGACAGCGGCTACGAAGTGGGACTGCCATGGCGGAAAGACAACACCACTCTGCCGCCCAGTTACGATGCAGCATTTCGTAGACTTTGCAAAATCGAACAGAAGATGGACACGTCAACAGAGTTCGCTCAAGAATACGCCGCACAAATAGAAAACCTACTGCAGAAAGGCTACGCTGTGTTATGCGATGGCTCAGAACGAGGAAGCGCCGTCTGTTGGTACCTGCCACACTTTGCCGTGCAGAATCCGAACAAGCCCGGCAAACAGCGGCTGGTCTTCGACGCAGCAGCCAAAAGTCATGGCGTCAGTCTGAACGACCATCTACTAGAGGGACCAGATCTACTGCTGTCGTTACAAGGAATCGTGTTTAGATTCCGAGAGAAGGAAATAGCAATAACGGCAGACATCCAAGAAATGTTCCTGAGAATTAAGATTCGCCCAGAAGATCAACCAGCGCAGCAGTTCTTGTGGAGAGGCAACGACCGTGAACATCCTCCTCAACATTACAAGATGACCAGCATGATCTTCGGAGCAGCAAGTTCACCATTCATGGCGCACTTCATTCGCAATCACAACGCGAATGAACACGCGCAGCAATACCCTCGAGCACAAGAAGCCATCACTCGAAGCCACTACATGGATGACCTGGTGGCCAGTTATGAAACAGAAGAAGATGCTCACGCTGCTATCCAGGAAATCAGAAAAGTACATGCAGCTGCGGGCTTCACACTGCGAGGATGGAGCTCGAATAGCAAGATCGTGCTACGCGACATACCCTCGGAGTTGTTCGCAACCACACCTGCACAACTGGGGGGAGACCGACCAGAGAACAAGATCCTGGGCTTATTCTGGAACGCCGAACGAGACGAGCTGGGCTTCAACACTTCCATGATCAGAGTCCCAGCTGAAGTAAGAACACAAACTCGAGCACCGACAAAACGAGAAGCACTAAGCGCAGTGATGTCCATCTATGATCCATTAGGACTGCTAAGTCACTACACTGTGCGAGCGAAGATAATTCTGCAGAGCCTGTGGCGCCTCAAGACTTCGTGGGATGAGCCAATACCTGCAGAAGAAGAAGAGCTCTTCGCGTCCTGGCTATCACAACTAGCAGAGATTGCTAGTTTACGTCTCAATAGATGCTACGTGCTGGGAAAAAGAAAGTACGTCGAGCTACACGTGCTATGTGATGCCAGTGAACAAGCCTACGCAACTGTAGCATACTGGAGAACAACCAACGAAGACGGAAACATCAGCGTCGTGCTAGTGGCTGCCAAAGCTAAAGTGGCACCTAAGCGCACGCAGACAATACCTCGTCTGGAGCTGCAAGCCGCCGTCATCGGAGCAAGACTCGCCAACACCATCAAGAAAGAGCATAGCGTCGTAGTCGCCAGAACCATCTACTGGACTGACTCTTCTACCGTGGTGCATTGGATACGCAATGACACGAGACGCTATACTCCATTTGTGTCGCACCGACTCAGCGAGATAGCAGAACTCACGCAGAGAGATGAATGGCGATGGCTACCCACAGAACAGAACGTGGCCGACGACGCAACGAGGTTCACCTGCACACCAATCACCGAAAATGATCGTTGGTTCAAAGGGCCTGAATTCCTACATCAGTCTGAAGAGCGGTGGCCCAAGGAACAGATATCAAGAACAGAACACGAAGAGGTTCTACTACACACGTCAGAGAACGGAAGATGTCAAAGTTGGCTGCCTGATCACACTCGTTTCTCCAAATACGAGACACTGCTGAGGGCAACGGCACGAGTGCTTGCATTCATAGACATATGCAGGCGTCAAGCAACACGCATGGAATGTCAACATCTGGAGAAAGCAGAACGAGAGCTCATCCGACACGCGCAGCAAGAAAGCTTCGAAGATGACATCGCGAAGATAAAATCTGGACGCCCGATCAGCAGAACAAGTCGACTCTTCAAGCTAGATCCAGTCCTTGAAGATGGCATCCTGCGAGTACGCGGCCGAATAGAAGCATCCGCCGCACCAGCAGACACTAAGAGGCCGATCATTCTGGATGGACGTCATCAAGTCACCAAACTCATAGTGCTGCGAGAACATTGCGCTGCGGGTCATGCAAACAGAGAACGCGTGACAAATGACCTACGCCAAAGATATTGGGTCATTCATCTGCGACCCACAGTGCGCGCAGTAGAACGCAGCTGCGCACTATGTAGAGTACGTCGAGGGAAGCCACAGACACCGGCAACTGGAGATCTGCCACGAGCACGCTTGGACCCTTTCCACCGCCCATTCACCAACTGTGGGGTAGATTACTTCGGGCCCATGATCATAAAGCTAGGACGTCGCCGAGAGAAGAGATGGGGCGCATTATTCACCTGCCTCACTTCACGCGCCGTTCACATAGAGCTCGCCGCATCGCTCTCAACCGACTCAGCAATAATGGCGCTACGACGGATGGCAGCTCGAAGAGGATGGCCTCGACTGATGTACTCGGACAACGCGACCAATTTCCGTGGGGCAGACCAGGAACTCCGAGCAGCCTACGCCGAGTGGGCGCCCGCCCTGCGTGAAGAAGGGCTACTGCACCGCATGGAGTGGCGTTATATACCACCGGGTGCGCCGAATCAAGGAGGCGCATGGGAACGAATGGTACGCTCAGTGAAGACAGCACTTAGCGCAACTCTGCGGGAAAAGGAGCCAACGGAAGAAGTCCTGAAAACTCTACTGACGGAAGCCGAGTTCTCCATCAACGCAAGACCATTGACCCACGTGAGTGTGAGCCCCCAAGATCCAGAGGCACTCACACCCAACCATTTTTTGATGGGATCATCAAGCGGACTCCCATCAACGGGACCCTGCGATTTGGCTGACCGCAGAACCTGGAGGGTCAGTCAAGCTCTCGCCGATCACTTCTGGCGTCGCTGGGTACGAGAATACCTTCCCACTCTAGTACCTCGAGGAGAGCCGAAAGACAACAAGCTCCCACTGCAAGTTGGCGATGTCGTCGTGGTAGTTGATCACACTCTACCAAGAAACGTTTGGCCCATGGGGATCGTCGAAAACACCTACAAGGGACCTGACGGCGGCATACGCATTGCAGACGTGAGGACGAAGACAGGAGTATTCAAGCGCCCGGTTAGCAAACTCGTCGTCCTGCAAAAGGAAGAGGCTTCGCAAGCTGCGCCGGGGGGAGAGATGTTAAGGACGCCGAGACAATGAAATACGTAGCTAATAAGATAGAATAAGTTAGCACGTAATTTACTATAAATGTTTTATGTAAGTTATTATTAAGTAGGTAGAAATTAGGTAAGTTTTATAATAAAGTATTGAAATAGTTGCTTTATATATAGTTAAGAGAAAAAATAGGCAATTTTCGTAAATTTAGGGGTGGGGTCTCAGGGCAATACCCGCAGGAGAGCCGCTCGGAGGGTGGGTCGGTAAGGCAATACCCGCAGGAGAGCCTATAGAAGAAAATTAGCTATAACTTTGTTAATATGATACTTTTAGTAAGATTATTGTGTGACTAGATTAGGAATTAGAATAAGTATCTTATAGAAACATCAATTTTGTTGTAAGCAAAGGTTTCCCTTACAATTGTGCAAATAAACCATATTTGTCCTGTAGAGCAGGACAGCAATAGTAGGTTAGGTGGGGGGATTTCTTGGACACCTGATTGGTCCTAAAATCCTTTAAATATGCGGCAAATTCTGAGGGAAGCCAGTGCAGTCCAGTCCACTCCAGAACAAGGAACAATAAAGGAAAATAAGGAAAAAATCGAAGGATTTCATTCTCACCACCATACAGTCCACTACAGTATACATTAATCTATCTATCTGATTATGTTCACTTTTTTATTTTCTTTCGCATTTTTGTTAGTTATCTCTTAATTGTAATGTACTGTACAGAACTTCATGTTGTGGATCGTAATTTGTCCTCCACAGGACAGGCAATGCGCCTAGTGTGGGGGCCAGTTAATTATGTTTCGTGAAATATTTTGGTAATACAACATTTTTATTTATTTATTTTATTTTATTTAATATGGAAAAGATAATATTTATTAAAAATCTACTAATGATGCGGCTCTTTGTGTTATTTTGTTGAAATTAGTGCTCGAAAACATAAAAAAAATACCACAAAATTCAAACCCCTTTGTTGTCCCGTTCTGAATATAAATTCAATCATTGTAAATAATATAAAACAAAATAAGAATGATACAAATAACATTTGCAGGGAAATATTATGAATATTATGATCGACCATTTCTTAGTTTTTTAAGCATTTCAAAACAAGCATAAAACATTTAGTGCATTGTCCATAACTACTAATAGTCGTTGTGACCAATGATTTTCTACAGGACAAGCTGCGCCTAGTGTAGAAAATCGTTCATGTTTAATAAACATATATTATTTATATAATTATCTCAATCATAAGTTTTTCTTTATCTCTTTTGTTGTTGTTTTTTTTATTTAAATCTGCCAGGACGACTGCCGCTCTTTGTCTATGGACAGCGCATCTGAGTTCATCCGGGGCGCGGCCGCGGCCCCCCACTCCTCCGAGATCGAACTTAGCTTGCCCAACGGTGAGTAAGATAAGTTGGTCTGCTTTGCTGTCTAATTCCGGAGAGTGCTTGATATGATCAAACTTGATTATACATAAAATAAGAGCCCGCAACTTGTTATTGTAAACTTTACAGGAGTTGCATATTTCAAATAAATTTTAAAATTTGTGATTGTAAGTTCTAGAGCTAAAAACTCTCATAGCTCTAGAACTTACAATCAAAAATTACAAGTTGGTAAACAAATTGAAAGAAGAATCTGAAAAAGAAATTAAAACAATTGTGAAACGGAATAATAAGTTGGCCCTCATCTTATCTTTATTGTCGATGTTTGTTACACTACGAATGAGTTATATCTATTCTAACATTTTAAAGAGGAAAGATTTGTTTGTTTGTATTGAATAGGCTCCGAAACTACTGGACCGATTTTACGAATTATTTTACCCATGTAGAGTTACATTATTAGGCAGTAACGTAGGCTTAATTTTTTTAAATAAGTCTATATTTTGACGGGATAGACAGTCTGACGCTGACGGACACCTAGTTAGTTTGTATAGGGATTCGGCCGGGACTTTTCCTTTCCCATTCGATTGTTATCCTATTTGTCTTTATATTCGGTTTTGACATATCTTTAAAGCTACGCTTAATAAATTCCCAGCAACTAGCGAACCCTCACTAGAAGGCGTATCATCACATCAGCTGGCGACGCGTGTGAGCCAGCACGCCGCCGCGCTGCGCAGCCTGCTGCGGGAGGCCGAGCTGAGGGCGCAGCACCCCGCGGTGAGTGAGCTATATAGTTGTAAACCAGCGGGTAGTTACCGAAACCAGCGGCTTGTAAGCGGATAGTTACCGAAACCAGTGGCTTGTAAAGCGGGTAGTTAAATTTAAATTTCATTCCGGATCGCAGTAACTTAGAGGTTTATGTTGTAAATAGTGTTAGTTAGTGTTCCAATTAATCCAATTAATAAAAACACTTATAAGGGTACAAAAATATTTTATTAAATACAAAATATATGTTATTATTCACTTATTTGATATTTCACTTTCAAATCTCATTTGAGGTGGGTACAGAGAGCAATTTTATGACATCAGATTCAAGAAGACTCCCTTTTCTCTTCAGAATATGCCCCAGGCTTGCTATGAAGGGATCCGAATATCCGATCAAACCATAAGTCTATTGAGTAGAAATTGTGAAGCTTTTCTTGAGAAAAGTTCTCTACATTTTGTGTTATCTATACTTTTGTTCTTTTGCGCTTCTTCAGATAACTGACCTATCGGCTAAATAAATGAAGCCATTATTTCTTCGCCATGAAATAACACTTTTGTACACTCACTGGCATAATGTTGGGTGCTATAATAATTGGTTCCCCTAATTTATCATGTCATAAAGTCATATGTCCGAATTGTCGTAATGCTTATAAAATTGTTGATCCTAAAAAATCTAAAAACATTTGAAGAAAATTAGGTTAACAGAAAATAATCGCTTTCAAAACCGACTCCACGTAATTTCGGTTCGGCGCATTATATCCAATTCGCAAAATGTCCATGTATGAATGGTATCTTAACTATTTTCATTGTTAATTTTGCTGAATAAGTAAATAAGAAAAATAATTGTAAAATTATTATGGATATTAACACATGACATGATTATTGATGGAAACATGTTAAATTGTTAATTATGATAGAATATCTAAAGATAGAATTACTTCAAAGTTCAACTAGCATGTTTTTTTATCTGGGCTAAACAAAGAAGTGAAAAAATTAGCATTAGTATTAGTAGCTATTTCAGCAAAGTAATATAGACTCTAGAAGAACTTAAACTACACTGAGGATTCTGGGGGGACGGCGCGTACGCAGTCCCCACTACCAAAAATTACGCATCCGAGTTATCCACATTAGGGATAATCGCAAGGGTCAACCACTCCGCAGTGCAAAGGAGCGACCTCGCCCTGGGGGAACCGCCTTCTTGATCACGGTGTCCCCTATGCCAGGTAAGTATGATTTTGCTAAGTCCGGCCGGGGTAGTCGTTCAACGGAGAAAAATCTTAACACCGCCGACTAGGAATTTGTCGGTGTCTACAGTGATCAACGCCATCTAACGGAGGATTTGAGTAACAGATGAGGCCTGTAGGGTGCGCTATATTGATCGATGCTTTCATCATTGCATGTTACGGCAATATTTTTAAAGAACATTAAAAATTTAATATACTTACTCACACAAATGTTTGGGTATTCATATTCACGTACCACACACATTAAAATAACTTAAAAAAAAACAGCAAGTAAAAAAGTTTAAACACGCTTTTAAAATAAAATGCGTTTGTTGCTTATTTATCTAAGTGTTCTGTAAAGTATTTGATTCGAGCCTTAAAGCACAGTTATAGCTCCGCTAGGGACGAAGTAATCCACCCAGAATTTCTCACTCACTAAGAAGATAAGACTCTAGATAAGTTCTCTTTTATAAGGTTATATAATCATCTTGTTTTTATTAATAAATCACTGACTGAGACTGACTCACTTTTAATATTTACAAACTACGTTGAAACGTAACTCAAAATTAAGCACTTGTCTAAATGAAGCCGTCTTTTTTTATAGTAACAGTAGAAATTAGAGGGGCATTACTTGCTATATTTATATATAATTTTAAAACGCCAGTTATTTATGCATTATCCGAACCAGGCACCATGTCGTCCCGTCAAGGCGATGGGGTATACCGGGGGTCTTTTTTAGTGGGTATGCCGTCACCTTCTGTGACGGAGAGTCCCACACTCCCCCGCTGCCCCACCCAGGTAGCGGGATAGTGCGTAATGCATTTTTTCCCCTGCAAAAAAAAAGTTATTTATGCATTATTCTTACTTCATTTACTAAGCTTGATAATTACAGCCATGACATAATAGAAAATGTAGATTTTAGAAATATAAATAATTTATTTGCTCTATTTTTGTAATAGCGATAGCGATAGTCTGCAATAAAATCCACAGTCTTCTGCCTAACAAACAGGTAAGCATGCAAATAGAATTGAAATAATCATAAATTGTAAAAAAATATATTTTATATTAAATAGACAGCCTGGTATTTTGATGTTCCTACAAAGCAATAAAAATTAACAGACTAGTGATTGACAACACTATTGTAGATGGTATACTAAACATTGAAATAAAAGAATGTAATTTAAGCCCGTTTCTTGTAAGTGTATTTTAATATTTTCATACCAGAAATATATATATTTTTTAGTTACAGAAGTTTTCAAAATTCTATTTTTAAACCTTAGTTATTAACACCATATTCTCTACTGCTGAATTCTTATTTTATAAAATCAATTTTTAAGTAAAAATAACGCCTCATTACAAAAACATGTCATCAGAGTAAAACATTTTTGTATTACAAGTACATTTTTGTATTTTGGATGTGGTTTATTTAATTATTTCTCACAAATAGTATGAATTTAATGTTCTTAATTTAGGTACCTTATGTCGGCAAATATTATGTTCATTTTTACACAATGATGCCAAATCAAAGTTCAACCTGTACATTTATGGCGTCATCTGACTATTTAGTTAAAAAAAACCAAAGTGTCAACCAGAAAGCAGGGCACGAACAGCAAACTGTCGCTCAGTACTACAAGCGCTTCGCTAGATGGCGTTGGTCATTGCAGACACCGACATATTTCTAGTCAGCGGTGTTAAGATTTTTCTCCGTTGAATGACTACCCCGGCCGGACTTATCGAAATCATACTTACCTGGCATAGGGGACACCGTGATCAAGAAGGCGGTTCCCCCAGGGCGAGGTCGCTCCATTGCACTGCGGAGTGGTTGACCCTTGCGATTATCCCTAATGTGGATAACTCGGATGCGTAATTTTTGGTAGTGGGGACTGCGTACGCGCTGTCCCCCCAGAATTACTTTATTAAATACCCGACTAACAGATGAATCAATGTAAGTTAGCTGAAAGAATGAAAATTTTCATTAGGTAGGTACTTACTTTTTGGCATGAGTCGTACTTGCAAAATCGAATACGAGGGCCGTCTGGTACGTACTCCGTTAAATACCTGGGCCAAAAACCAGATTTCAAAATACTTGCAAGTATTAATTTTGTCTTTACGACAAAATAGACTATAGTATACGTATACGTCATACGAGTGTTTTTAAAAGGACCATAATCGCGTGAATCGACGAATTTCGAAACGTTAATTTCTGTTGTTTATTACTTTTGCTTCATAGAAGGCTACTTATTTCATTGATATCTTATTTCTGACTTACAACGTAAACCAATTTGTTATATGCATACGTAGCTAATTTTGAATAAGGCTTACAACTCTTACAAGTCAAGATTTACATGTGAGCACCTTCATAAGCTGCCGACTAAAGTCTTATTTTGCAATGGTTCTGTAAAGCTTCACCTGACGTCCTCCGTACGCTGTAGCACGGTTTCTCGCCATCACTTGCTTGGTGTCCCGGGTTCGATTCACGGTCGGATCAACTCGGGAAACGCACTTTCCTAAATTGGCTCGGGTCAGGGTGTGCTGGGAACCACCTCTGCGGCCTACACCTAAACTTAATCTTAAATATCCTAAACTGAAATAACTACTACGAATATTAACAGTAAGTAGATAATAAATATTACCTTATTGGTTATTAATTAATTAATAACTTTGGAATAACATATCCTGTTGGGGCAATGGCAGCGATCCTGCCTTTAGCACCAGAGTTCGTGGGTACGAACCCCACCCATGACAAACATTTGTGTTTTTTGTGTGTCTGGCTGGGTGATATTATCTATATAAGTATGTATTTAGAAATATTTAAGTATGTGTATCAGCCTCTGACACCAATAGAACAAGCTTTGCTTAGTTTGTGGTCAGATGATCTTTGTGTAAATTGTCCCAGATATTTATTATTGTTATTAAAGCTCCCACCTTTTTATCAATGTCGAGGTCAGATAATAGACTAACGAAGCACGTGCCAAGCTAAAGAACGAAAATATTACTACAAGTTTTCATATTCATATTGTTTTGTATTGTACGTGCAATAACAAACTGTATTTGTATAACAATAGAATGGGCGTAGGCACGTTATAAACGTAAGCACATTACATTTAACTCGTCATGATTATTGGAACTGTTGTTAAGTCGATGTTCTTTCCTGAATATTAAAGTTCAACAAAGAAATAATTATTATTATGAGTAAGTATTCAAATGTTTTGTTTTTATTAGTTATGGATAGGTAAAACTTAATTTATTTAATGGTAAAAAAAAATATTTTGGCATTCGGGATTTTAAATGGTTGTGTTTTATTTAAATATTAGCATTCTCATTTACACATTTTAATACTTGCATATCCATAGTATCCTTATACCGGTTTCACTAATGGATTTACATGCATGTCTTGTTGTAAGTTTTTATTTTTATGATTGCATCTGTTGTGATAAGTTGTGTTTTAGTATGCAAAATGAATAAATAAATAAAATAAAAATGCAATGCTTTAAATTTACAACCTAGATAATTTAATAAAGGGGGCTGTTTCTGTCACGATTTTTTCCCATTATTTGCAGTTTTGTAAAAGTAAAAGCTAGGTAGGTATTAAGCACATCGTAAAACATCATACCATCACGACTTTAAATAATAATAAATATCCCTGGACATTATTCCACACAGCGCCATCTAGCCCCAAAGTAAGCTAATTAAAGCTTGTGTTATGGGATACTAGACAACGGATAAACATACTTAAATACATTTTCTTTTGTAAATACATACTTATTATACATAGGAGACACCCAGACCAGTACAAACAGACATGTTCATGCACACAAATGTTTGTACTGTGCGGGGATCGAACCCGCGACCTCTGGTCTAGTAGCCAACTTCTTAACCATTACACCAAGTCGGTCGTCGACTTTATCCCAAACGTGGTAGTCAGAGGCCAGAGGCAAGTGACTGTGTCGTCATGGTGAACGAAACACTCAAACACATCATTCAAGTGAATATTCTCAGCTGGGAACTCCATATTCAACAAAATTAGCAAATAGGAATTATTACTATAACATAATAACCACAGATAAGCACAAAACAAACAGCAAGTCACAACAACAAACCAACACTGTTTAATACTAAAAGAGCGTCGCCAGATGGCGTTTGTCACTGTAGACACCAACGAAATCCTGATCAGCGGTTAAGATTTTTCTCCGTTGAACGACTACCCCGACTGGACTGAGTGAAATCATACTTACCTGGCATAGGGGACACCGTGATCAAGAAGGCGGTTCCCCCAGGGCGAGGTCGCTCCAGTGCACTGCGGAGTAATTGACCCTTGCGATTATCCCTAATGTGGATAACTCGGGTGCGTAATTTTTGGTAGTGGGGACTGCGTACGCGCCGTCCCCCCAGATTTCCCCTGTCAGATTGATTGAATAGTCATTTTCGAATTTATTAAGACGTATTGAAATTAATATTCATTTTATAAGATTCTCATCAACACTTAACATCTAATCTAGCGATTATTTTTTAATAACTGACTGACTACAAGTGTTAACCAATGATCACCTATCGAAATAGATCGGTCTTTTAAAGTTACTCCTAAATTAAAGGGAACAGTTATGTAGTATGAAAAATAACTATTTAATTTAGATGCTTACTTTCAATTTTAAAATATAATGCATTTGCATGGTTTTTATATTTTGAATAAAAACTATACTGAGTGCCGAGTGCGAGTTGCAGTGAGAGAAGTGAATAACTTCACCATCACGTTTGCGAGAAAAAAAACGCGTATTTGTATAGCATCGAGTGAGCGCCATCTAGTGGCCTGGATGTTGCCCTAATTCGCCGCTAGATGGCGCTGACTCGATTCCATACTAATTGACATTTACGTGCTCGCAAAACGCAATGGTGAAGTCATTCACTTCTCTCACTGCAACTCGCACTTGGCACTCTGATGGGTTACAGTCATGATGACATTATAATAAATGTAGAATTACAACAAGTTGTAGAAACAAACTTGTGTGGCATTTGTGAGACAACACAATGTCATAAACATTCAAGTTTCAAATACAAAAACCGGCTAACATTAATTTGTTTATTTTCATATTTTTATGATGGAGATAAAAAAAGAGTGTTAATATTTCGAAAATCAAAAATAAAAGGCTAAGCTGTTAAAAAAATACCATATCCTCGGCTAAATATTTAAAGCTGCTTAGTTATTTTTGTATAAAATTAAGTATTTGGTAAATAAATGAAAGAAGAAAATAACGCCTCAATAAAAAAAACATGCTAACTGAGCATAAACTCTTCACAGATTGTGGTTGTTAGAGTATTTTGAAATAATAAATGAACTATTCAATATTTTTCACAAGTAGTTTGAATGTAAGTTTCAAATTTGCCTCAGTAAGTCCGCAAATACTGTGTCAATTTTAACACAATAATGCCTCAAAGTTCAACTTGCACAAAATGACGTCATCTGCCTATTTAATTTTGGTTAGGATTCGCGCGTAAACGGAAAAGCAGTGAACAAACAGCAAGCCCTATAAATAAAGTTCATAATACTACAAGCGCTTCGCTAGATGGCGTGGATCATTGTAGACACCGATGAATTTCTAGTCGGCGGTGTTAAGATTTTTCTCTGTTAAACGACTACTCCGGCTGGACTTAGAGAAATCATACTTACCTGGCATAGGGGACACCGTGATCAAGAAGGCGGTTCCCCCAGGGCGAGGTCGCTCCTTTGCACTGCGGAGTGGTTGACCCTTGCGATTATCCCTAATGTGGATAACTCGGATGCGTAATTTTTGGTAGTGGGGACTGCGTACGCGCTGTCCCCCCAGAAATCACTTTTATTCCCCTGACTCAGTCAGAAGTCTATGAAACTTCTAGAATCTGGGTTCTAGCTGCAATGGATAGGTTCCATTCGCAATTAAAAATAATAAATATTTTCTTTCTTTATTCTTTCTTTCTCAATTACTTATAAAAATATATCTCACGTAAATGTAACCGGGTTTCTCTTAGACTATCTTAGAAACTATCTTAGACTTGACATGACTTAATTCATATAATAGTTAAAATATATAAATAATGTAAAGTGTATTATTTAGAAAGCCAAAATTTTAAAATATATGAATGCCTAAAAATTCCTAACATGAACTCCATCGTAAACCTGAAAATAAATCTATAAGTACAAAATTAAAATACATTTAATACAAAAAAATATTTCATAAATAAGTGAAGGGTACATTTGACTCCGTCAAACCATGACGCAACTGTTCATAACGAGTTACTGCTCTGTGAATATTCACCATACCTTTTTTTCTTAAGTAAATATTATGTATTTTGATTAATATGTATATTTATTTATTCACATTATAGTAATATTTTTGAAGTCCATGCTTTTTACACATTATGGATGTTACTGATTGACTTTTAATAAATAATAACGGCATTTTAATTTTTAGGTTTTAAAATACAGAAATCTAGTCACCACATTCTACATGGATGATACATTTATTCACATATTAATATGCAATGAAAACACATTTTTCTCTGTTATTTCACTAATTAAGTAAAAGAGAAAAGATAGCTTAAAAATAAATAAAAAAGTAAATATCTGGGACAATTTACACCAAGATCATCTGACCCCAAACTAAGCAAAGCTTGTACTATGGGTGTCAGAGACTGATAAAAATACTCATATATTTCTAAATAGATAATAACACCCAGACACACAACAAACACAAATGTTGGTCACATAAATGTTTGTCATGGGTGAGGATCGAACCCCCGACCTCCTATGCTGAAGGCAGGATCGCTGCCATTGCACCAACAGGCCAGGTTCTAAGCGCACAATTTGTCGTTAGGTATTAAAAAAGAGAAAATAATCATAAATATATACTAACTCAGGAAGCAAATGTTTACGGCACGGCAATCTGTTTAAAGTTTTACAAGCGTTGGATTAATATTCCTGAAAAACATGAACAAACAGTTATTATTTCAGTCAACGATTATTGTCTTGTCGATAAATTATGATGCTTTAAAATAATACAACATGTATGGCGTCATCTAGCAATATTAGGTAAAATATTCACTTGTCCTCGAGAAAGCACAGAAAAATCAGCAAGCCCCAACAACCAGCCAACACTGTTTTATACTAAAAGAGCGTCGCCAGATGGCGGGCGTTAAGGCGTTAATGTAGATACCGATGAATTCCTAGCCAAGAAGCGAGGGCGAGGCCGCTCCATTGCACTGCGAGGTGGTTGACCAAGAATTTTATTTATAAGATTAATATAATTATGTATCATTTATTAAATTTAGGGAGTTTACCGACTTGGTGTAATGGTTAAGAAGTTGGCTACTACACCAGAGGTCGCGGGTTCGATCCCCGCACAGTACAAACATTTGTGTGCATGAACATGTCTGTTTGTACTGGTCTGGGTGTCTCCTATGTATAATAAGTATGTATTTACAAAAAAAAATGTATTTAAGTATGTTTATCCGTTGTCTAGTATCCCATAACACAAGCTTTAATTAGCTTACTTTGGGGCTAGATGGCGCTGTGTGGAATAATGTCCAGGGATATTTATTTATTTATGTTTTAAATATATTTTTTTATTTAAAGTTAAGCATAATTTCCTTTTTATTCATCTTGCGATTATCAATAATGTGGATAACTCAAATGCGTATTTTTTGGTAGTGGGGAGTTGGGGACTGCGGAAATATTCCAAACGGCTAAGATTCTTCTTTTATAAAATAACTGTTATGTAAAAAATAACGCCTCATTGCAAAACATGTTTTCTGAGAATAACCTTTTTCTACAATATAGTATCTTAAAAGTGGTTTATTTTATTATTCCTCACAATTAGTATGAATTAATGTTTTTAATTTACCTTATTAGGTCGGCAAATATTGTGTTCTTTTTAACACAATGATGCCTGAATGGCTCAAAGTTGAACCTGTACATGGCGTCATCTGCCTATTTGGTTAAGATTAGCGCTTTAACGAAAAGCAGGCAACAAGCGGCACAAGCCCTAAAAAGTTCTTAATACTGCAAGCGCTTCGCCAGATGGCGTGCATCATTGTAGACACCGATGAATTTCTAGTCGGCGGTGTTAGGATTTTTCTCTGTTGAATGACTACCCCGGCCGGACTTAGCTAAATCATACTTACCTGGCATAGGGCATAAAGTAATATATATATTTGTAAATAGAGTGCTCTCTTGACGTTTCATAATCGTCATGACAGCAGCGCCTCTAGTAGTCATGAACTGAACTAAAACTTTAGCAAACATACCCATAACTATAGATAAGAAGCACTACACGTATACATACGTATAGGTAACTAACATTTCGTTTAAAATAAAATTAAAAACTTAGGTATTCTTTGAAATCGGAAACTAAAGCCATTTTTAGTTTTCGATTTCAAAGAATACCTCGTTAAAAATGCGTAAGTACTTTATTTTAGGTAGGATATATCACCCTCGCAAATAAAACAAGAGGTTGAATGTATTTCAATAATATTTTATTATGTACTTACATAGAATAAAATAATACATAACAATTAAAGTGTACAAAAAAAAATCAATCACCAAAACAAGTATAATCTAAAAAACATATTCTTTTTACTTTCTTTTTGTTTTATTTTTAACATAATAATTTTGAGCTATGACCTTAATTGGGTCACTTGTATCAGAGTTCGTCGCTTTTCCACACAAAATTCTGTTGACCTCCTTGCACCAATTATATATGCAAAAATAAGCATTTTTTTGAATAAGAAAGTCTATTAGTTTATTTTTATGTGCATTACAAGTTACGAAACTAAAATTGACCGAGACTGAAATTATCAATTTTATATAATCAATTATATTGTCATTGTGACTCATCAACTTCATTATTTCCATTACAACATACTCCATGTGGACAAAAGCGTCAAACACATTTTTGCTGGGGTAACAGAGCCACGTTTTATTAGAGTATTCAGAGATTTTAATGAGGTCGTGGAATTTTTGTTTTTCCGTACTCTCTAGCTGGCTGGTGCACGTAAGACAGGTTTTATAAATTTTATGTTTGGCATTCCTAACCAACCAACCACTGCAATATCCTACAGCAGCGCACTTTTCAACATCATGGGCCAAATTGCTTTTTAAAAGATCATCTATATTTGGCGACAAATATAAATGTTCTTCTAATAGGGTAAAGCTAACCTCAGGTTCTACAGAACTTTCAATCTCAAATAAATATTGAAGGTTCTGTAGACAGAAGTTGCTATCTTTTTCGCAATTTGCCCCAACAGAATGTGTTGATGATAAATTATTTAATAATAGTGTTTTGTACGCTGCCTGAAAATTTACAGCAGTTGGCATTGTATTGCCATGTCCTTGAGCCCGTATTGCACCAAAAAAGTTCTCTAGGGGGTCTTGGTTAATATTTCTCAATAACAAAGACTTTTCGCCCAACTTGTACATGTGCGAACAAAGCATTTTAAACCCCTCTATGGTTTTTATCCAGCTGGAAAGTGTCGGTACGACTGATGTTTTGCCACTTTTGTCAACATATTTCATAGATTTAAGTATTTCTAGGCTTTCGCGCCATAATTTATGATGGGGAGAAGTGGGCGTCACTGCACATTTATATATTTTTCCTTCTTTCGGCTTGTCAAAACTTGCATTTACTGAATCGAAAAGGTTGTCAAACAATAAAATTATGTCTGCTGTTTCTGTAGCCGCTTCTTCTAACTTGCCAGCATCTAAAAAAGAAGAACGTAAAATTTTATCACAAGTTATAAAAATATTTTATAAGAATAATACAATAAATAAATGTTGTAAGGTACGACATGGGTATGATGTCAGACTACTAGAAAGTGTTTAATTTCTTTAACTAGCTCAATTTTAAGTCTAGCTAGAGTTTGCATCTAACACATTTTGTGGTGGTAGTCACATAAGCTGTTGACTTTGTTGACTTGACTAGACAAAGAATTGGGTTCATTAGTGATAGGTTCGCCATAGGTACATTAGTAAATAACTAGAAACCTAAGAGACGAGTTAGTGTTTGCTTGATTCAAAGTCAGGATAATTTAGAGTATAAACTTTTTATGCAAAACTACAGATAAGGTTCTTACATAATAATAATGAAGCCTTTTATTACAAATTCCGAAAACTTTACATTTCAAATGTTTTAGTAGTTGGTTAGTACTGTTGGTTTTAAACTAGGAGTTTTAGTATTGTTACTTTATTCTACTACTTCTGATATTTGAACCTTACTAATAAATGACTAATTGATATTTTTTCACATAAAAAATTATCTTCGGCAGCCTCAGATGGGATTAGAACCAACCAACTTTTGCTAACCAGGCAAGTGCTCTTGTTAAAAATGTTAACAAGAGCAACATAATATGATAAGGGTATACACTAGTATACCCGTAATTTACTAAAATTTGTTATACAATATAATATTAGTTTTGCAAGAATTTATCCACACTTTAAAAAATGCAACTCTACTGCTATAAGTAGTATTTCACACTGCAAGTACAGTGATACAGGACATGAATAAATGTTGTAATAGTAGCAGTGACTAACCTGCCATAAATCCAAGGGCTACACCAACAGTGCGACTGAAAACTTGTGTGCAGCATTTCACTTTCATCTTTCGGATCAGATGTGGCACAACATGGTGTTGAGTTAATTTAGGCACCAGCCGAACTCCTCTATAACCAGGGCTTTTTTCATATAGTTCAACTATGTGTTTCCATTTTGCTACACCCTGTTTTTTTTTCATGGTGTATTTTAAATCTTTATTTAGAAGATTATTGCGAATTCCTTTTATTAGGTGAGGTGGGTCATATAAAGGGTAAATTTTTTCATTTTCAATATTAATATATCCACCCATGAATTCTTCTCCTTTTCTAATGCACATTTCTCTAGTGTCTCTCAATAAAGCATTTATTGCAGCCATATTGGTAGCACCCTGGTCACATACAGTGGCCACAACCTTCAGTCCTCAAGACTGTACGTTTTTAATAACATTTTTAATATATTTTTTTAAATCAATAGTACTAGTACTTCCCGAACAAAAAGTGTACTGCACTGGTTGTTTGAACTTTTTAATAACCCCCCTTACCATAAAGACTAAGGCATGATCTGCCAACTGTGGTTTTCTTATTTCACCATCATCCACAAACCCTTCAATTTTTCCGTTCATCACATCCAAATGAGGTGCGATTGCCATTTCGTCGAAAAGTACTACACAGTATTTATGATTCTCTGGTAGTTTTGCTACTCTTTTTTTCAAATTCTCGAACATAAAATTATTTATGCCAGGTTTAACATCCACCTTCTTCAATAATTTCTGCAAGGTGCTACGCTGAGGCAAGATACATATTTGACTGAGTACTTTGTATTGTTTTGGGCTGCCTTTATACAGAGATAGTGCCAAAATCTTTTGCTCCTGTGTGAATCGCCTTCCCTTTTTGTCCTTCCCAGCTTGTGAAATTTGCATCTTCACAAAAGCTGCAGCTGATTTTGACAGGTTTTTTGTTAGACAATCTAAATTTTTTGCTGCATTTTTAGCTAACATTAGTCGCTTTTTAAATGATTTTTGCAGAGTCCGGTTATTTTGAATTTTCCTTTTCAACTTCTTGATTGTCAAACTCATTTGGGCCTCTTCTTTTGTCATTTTATTATCTGAAAATATATTAACAAAATTTGTTTTACAAAATTTGTTTTTATTTTAGCATAAAGCTATAAACATAATCCTTCCTGTGTCAAGAGATCGCAATAGGCGGCTGGCTATTGTTATTCTATTATCTCCATTTTTGCCAGTAGAAAGGTAATGAACAAATAAAAACTTTTTCAAACAAAAGATAACTATATATTATGTATATATGGCATACAATCATTCATCATCATTTCTGCCATAAAACATGCACTGCTGGTTACTAATAAAGCTGCTCTCCAATGACAACCTTGCACATAAACTGCTAACTACTATGCCAACAAATATTGTAATATAATTACCATGATTTTGGGTCTGATTTAAAAGTGTTGCTGACGCCCTATGACATGGCAGTGGAACTGGGTCAACACAGGTAGATGAGCTTGGTATTGGTTTCAGCACATTTGTTGTAGCACCTGAAAGAATATAAATTTACAATTCGTTTATAAAAATGAAATTTGATCCTCAGATGAAATTGTCATTACGGTAGCTTTGGGCCATTGGCATGATATTATAATATATAAATTTAAAATAATAGCTTTTTTACACATTACAATTATTCTAGTCTACAAAAACATTTATTATTAAAAAAAATATATGAATATAAGACAATGATGTAATATAGAAAAGTTAGGTTTCAACATGAACTGAATCGAACCTTGCCTCTTAGCTACGGAGGTCGGTGTAATGATCAGACATAAGAGAAAACAAACACTTTAATCAACAGCTATTAATCCCAATGCGGGTCTTGAACCCGCAAAACTTGCGTGTTAGGTGGAGTTGCTAGCCACTGCGCCAATCAGGTCTTCAAACTAACTAAAACAGATAACGAAGTAAATCTTACCTCTAAGATATAGTGTTGGAACAGCAATAGGACATAAACGATTCTTAGTGTAGTGCCATTGCTCAACAAAGTGTTTACGACAAACTCTTCTGTTTTTAAATATGAAATTGTTTTCAAGTCCGACAATTTCACCTCCAACATTCATCACCCAGGAACGGAAACGTTCGATGTCTTTTTCTGGATTTGGAAAGCAATGTAGTGGGATATCTGCAAAATACATTTATTACTATAGATGATAATAAGTCAACATCATTATTCTATATAAGAGCTTTGCTTTTGTCGGTGGAGCAATCATCACTTGTAATAATATGTACAGTTCGCCGATGAAAATGTTGAGCATACTTAGAACGTTGTCTTAGAGAAACTTATGTTAAACTAACATGACACAAAATGATTTTAATGGACGGAATTACCCATTTAAATCCAGTTATTTAAGTAATTACCTAATTGCAAGTGGGTTCAGAGGGTATCCTTAGGAGCGGGAAAGTAAGTAAGTATCATCCTGTTTTAATCGAAATTCGGCTTTGTTCCAGCTCCATAATTATCATAAAAATTGGAGGTCAGGTAGTAGTAGATATCTAAGCCTTTGGTGTTAGCTTAACATTGACTGACTAGGTACCTTACCTAACCTCAACTACCTAGAAGTTAGTGACATAAGTAGTTAGAACAAATATTTACCGTCTGCAATTTTGCTGGTACAGCCAGGAACACAACAAGCTAAGAAAGACATTGTTTTTTTAATACGTAACACTAAAATTAACGAGTCCTGTCTCACACAGAGTCCTTTCTTAATAAACAAACACCACAGTACACAACACTGGAAAGAGTTTTCTTCACGCTAGGTCGGAGGAACAGAGGAGCTCAACTCGACGACGCTAGGAAATAAACCACATTTACAGTATTAACAGAGAAATTACTTAAAACACAAACACCGGAAAAA
This sequence comes from Udea olivalis, assembly GCA_947369235.1. NCBI lineage: Eukaryota > Metazoa > Arthropoda > Insecta > Lepidoptera > Crambidae > Udea > Udea olivalis. The sequence continues at coordinate 10,533,768 of OX376369.1, forward strand.
AAACAGGTAGGTTGTGCAAGCGCAGATGCCATGTTTTATAAGTTGCCAATAAAAAACGCTAGTTTCTACTTGTTATAAATATTTAATAAACAGATTTTTCGCCCAAAATAAGGATTAACATATTATTTTTATTTTATTATGTTTCCGCAAGACTTGTCAATGCAATGAGTGTTTTATTAAATTAAATTAAACAAAGGAAGAGAATAATCCATAATTTCCAAATGGTGATATTTTCTACCAATGCTAAATCATTTTTTAAGGCTGGCCGTACTATCGCAAAGACAGACTTACTCAAAAAGCACGAGGTTGTTTAGTGTTTAAACATAACTACTAGATGGCGCCACTTTCCATACATTGAGAACCACAAAACTAACACAATACACCATGGCATAGGGGACACCGTGATCAAGAAGGCGGTTCCCCCAGGGCGAGGTCGCTCCATTGCACTGCGGAGTGGTTGACCCTTGCGATTATCCCTAATGTGGATAACTCGGATGCGTAATTTTTGGTAGTGGGGACTGCGTACGCGCTGTCCCCCCAGAAATCGCTTTAATTCCCCTGATTCAGTCAGAAGTCTATGAAATCTTCTAGGTTCTAGCTGCAATGGATAGGTTCCATTCGCAATTAAAAATAATAAATGTTTTCTTTCTTTATTTATTCTTTCTTTCTCAATTATAAAAATATATCTTATCGTAAATGTAACCGGGTTTCCCTAAAACTATCTTAGACTTGACATGACTTGACAACTAGGATTCTGAGGGGACTGCGTACGCGCTGTCCCCCCAGAATCTTAGTTGTAGTTTTAGTTCTTTCTTCTAGAGTCCATATTACTTTGCTGCAATACGTAGCTTCCGTAATTTTCTCAATTCTTTGTTTAGCCCAGAAAACAAAAACATGCTACCTAGTTCAAGTAATTCTATCTTTAGTTATTTATGATATAATCAATATGTATTGCTATGCTTTCATCAATAAGAAATTGATGAAAGCACTATACAATTATTTTTTCTTATTTATTTATTCAGCAAAATTAACAATGAAAATAGTTAAGATACCACATAGACTCGTTCGAGTTTTACCGGGCATCCGAGCCGTCTAAGTTGTTTATTCTTACGTACTAATCTATTTTTTATCAATAATATTTCATTATTCACTAGAAAAACAATCAATGAAAAAGATGAAGGTAGGTGGTTATTTTAGCAACCACCGGCGACACCGCCAAATTCGTGTACTCACCGACCATGCAGGAATTGTTTGTACCTACCTAGATTCTTTGTGCGCGAGCGTTATTAGAAAAATACGGGTTACATTATTTGATATCGAACGTCGATGTATCTATTGTCTACATATCGACAACTATGCATCAACGGGTCGCTACATCTACGCTACTCCATATCGATGAGTAGGTACGTAATACTTTAGTCACAAATATCTAATGTCTAAATATCGATAACTATAGATCAACGCGTCGCTTTATTTACGATAATCCATACAACGAGTAACGTAGATTATAATGATGTTTTACATTTCAATATTCTTTATCGCACAAAGGACACGTGAATCATAAAAAATCGTATTTGTTAAATCATAATTGCTTGCTAATATTCCTAATTTGGCCTGGGTTAGTTAGACGAAGTCCTGCCTGAAGACCTTTCATGGGTCTTCCGAATAACAAAAGTCTGCATCTATCGTATTCATAATGAACGCAAAAAATTACAGTTGCCGGTCTCCCGATAACAAGTTGAGTCATATTGAACGAATTTCTGAGAACCGAGCCGCGCAGCGCGTATTTATAAAAGCAGTACGCGCGTAGTGGGGTGAGTGAGTGGCGGCGAGGGGCCCGCGCGGGTTAAGCGGTTATATTGAGAAACACTAAACAATAATAATAGATTACATTACATACATGGAACGTGTCGTCGAAGCTGTTAATACAGGCACAATAACTCATCATCACAAAGCACCGGTCGGTTCCCATATAACATTTTTATAAGTAGGTACTCCTTTTTTTTTGACAAAATAGATAAAGCAAACCCATTCCATTTAACTAGAGTATTCAAGTTTAAGAAATTAAAATTGAATAGATTTCACGATTTGCAAGAACAGGTCTATTATAAAAATAGTCGTTGAACCTTCTGTTTCCGTTCACAGCGCCCCCGGACATCTCTCTCCTTCGACTACCCCACTCCCCCCTACAACCTGAGCTGTGAGTTCCCCACGCAGGACTCTGGGCCAAACCAGACCTCCCACGCGTACCTTTTAACAGGGTCTTACACAGACCTCGCGGGGGGTCTTGGAGACCCATTTGTTGCGGGGTCTTTCAGGAATGTGGAGGTAGGTATAGGGAGGGGGAGAGGGAGGCTGAAGAGGGAGCGGCTGATTGGAATCGGCATGGGGAGGCCGTACCGGCTGTGAAGAGAAGCAGCAGAAGGTACACAATAACATTCTAAAGAGATTTTTGTTACAGTTAATAACATTCTAAAGTAGGGCCCTTTTAAGAGATTTTTGTTACAGTTAATAACATTCTAAAGTAGGGCCCCTCAACAGAGATTTTTGTTATAGACAAGTAATAAGGCTCATTCTTTGATCGATCGATGTTTACAAATATAGTTTAAACTATAAATTCGTATGCTTAATTTATATAAAAACGTAATGCTTTCCCAAATTGTCTTTAGGTTGCTTCAAAGTCTGTTAATGTCATGTTGTGTAATTCACACTGAAGGTGATATTGATTTGAAACAGTTAGGACTCGGCACCTTCCTTCTCCCTTACTTGAATTGCGTCTTAATGCGCATACCCTTATTATAAACATATCGTTGTCAAAGCAAAATCGGCTATGTGCACTTTTGTAAGATTCCTCCTTTTTGGCTTTGTGCAGCAGAAGTAAATTATTATATTTCAGCCTCACTATTGTTTATTTATTACATGACATTTATACAATATAGGTAGTCATGAATCATTTGTATAATTTCGAAATTATTATTATTAGTTAAAATGTTAACAACATCAGCTGAAGATATCATTTATACGACACGATTGGCGTAGTGCGCTGCAGCACGGATTGTCGCCTCGATTTCCGTAGTGTATCGGGTTCGATTCAGTAAAAGATCTTTTTTGAATTGACTTGGGTCTGGGTGTGCTGGGAGACGCTCCTGGCTTATTTCCTTGTGTACCTCGTAACACAGGGATATTAATCCTTACTTCGAGACCATTACAAGAGGTGTGTTGTCTGGCGCATATTTATTTATTTATTTTTATTCTTAGGCAAGTAAAATTAAATAAGTAGGTACATATATTTATATAGTACATGGAGAATTAATTTTTAAATTAGATTAGATTTTTGTTAAATATCTCTTTTTATTACGAAATAAATAACGTGATTGAGATCGTAGAAATAAGAGCGTTAGGTTTGGTGGTGGATCGAAAACGTTGCATTTTTGTAAGATTTTCATGATTATTTCACTGATTTGAAATAAAACTAAAATTTTTGCTCTATTATTGTGTGCATAAATGCATAATACTATTTAAAAACACATTGCATTGTTTAAAATTAGGTAGTCGCCAATTATTTGCTAAATTAAAAGATACTTAAAAATTTACTGTACACAAGAAAACGTGCATTCAATAATAGAGAAATAATTTATACGTAATTTGAATTCACTTTAATCACGAAAACCTTTCAAAAATGCGACGTTTACGATCTACCCCAACGCAAGAAGCAAACCCTCTCAATGCTATGTGGAGCAAGTAGGCATTCGTTGAGTAAAAACTGCTATATGACATTGTTTCTATTAATTTTTATACGTCATCATCTCAAAAGTATATTTCCTACACATAGCAGTTTTTGGTTTGACAACGAGTAGATTATACTGCTAAGGTAACCACTTGTTGCCACAACTCACTGGGGAGCTGTATAATGGTCAGTTGAAGGACCTTATTTCTTCTTGCTGACTGTACAGTCAAAAGCATAAATATCTGGGAGTTTCAGAGGCTTCAAAAATATCTGAGCAATACTTCAGTCACAAATATATACAACGAGTTAATGAAAAAGCGCAAAACCTGAAAATAGTTTGTTCAGAATCGAGAGTAGAATCGATTCCAATAATAAAAAACAGGTGTCAAATTTTGACCAAAAAAATATTTTAATTATGCCGTGTTTAATCATTACTAAACTCTTTTATTGCGGCGGCACGCGAAGAAGATCGCGCGTTTTTACCGTAGACTTTTTAATTTTCAGACAAACACAAGAAAACAAAAAAAGCTAATTACTTAAATAATCCGCGAAAATTAAATTTAATAATTTACTTAATTCTTTGTTAATTAAAATAAGTTGGGGTGTCTGAGGTTTGCGCTTTTTCAGTAACACGTTGTGTACAAGTCGACAGAGAGTTTAAATGAACATTCGTATAAATATTTGTGGCTTATGTTTTGCTTAGATATTTTTGAAGCCTTGGTAACATATTTATATGATATGCTTTTGACTGCACGAAAGTTCCCCAAAAAGGCTCTACACTGCAACGCACGAGCAATATCTCTAGTGTTGCAACAGTTCATTGGCTGCGGTAACCACTTGCCATTTGATTCAATAAATTATTGTTTGAAGTTACCAGACCACCAAAAATACTGTTATTTGGAAAGACTGGGTGTTGATCACTAGTAAGTTGTTTTAAAATGTATATTAGATTTAAGTTACAATAAGATTTAAGGGTTCTCCAAATACAAAGTTTATTGTGATAAATTATATTCTTGTTGTAAATTATTGGTTGTTTTTTTTGTAATCATAGTATCGATAGGATCGATTATGGGATACAGGGCACCTAGTGATAAACAATAAAATTATCGAAAGTATTCCAATAGCTCCAATAGTATCGATACTATTATTAGTTTTCTGGGTCGACTATCGATAGCGAAAATATCGATAATTAGGCCACTCTAGATAACACTTCTTGGGATAGTGTTTACGTTCCGTGTGCACTTTCGTACAGTAATCTGAGCATAAGAATCGATCGTTATGTACCTGGCACGTCGTTTGATAATAGTATTTATTTGTCAAGAAACAGAGTCCTCAATAAAATCGAAGCAAGTGTTTCTCGCTTTTAAAAATCGCGATTAAATAATAGTACAATTTGTGAAGTGACACAAGCCTAAAGTATGCTTTATCAACGTTGTAGTCCATATAAATCGCTGACGAATATTGCTAGTGCGAGCTAACGGAATATAACGCCATCTATTGGTATGATACAGGTACTGTTTCATTACAAGAAAAGCTAAAGAGCTTGTCTGATTTCAATGACGCGCCCACTACTATTTTAGTGGCTTTGTAGGTGCCGAGTGTACTTTTGCGAAAAAGGACGCGTGCACCTAGGTTCGAATCCAACTAGCTACTAACGACCAATTTAAGTGGAAATATATTAGTCTTTAATTAAAATTTATATTCGTGTGTGAATGCTCATTTCAGCTTAGACAAGCTCGCCTTTTAGTTTTAACTTTAATAAGTGTACAGTCAAAAGCATTAATATCTGTACGTTTCAAAGGCTTTAAAAACATCTGAGCAAAACATTAGCCAGATATATCTAAACAAGTCAGCAAGAGAGAGAGAGAGAGTGAACGAACTCTCATATAGATATTTGTGGCTGATGTTTTTTCCAAGATATTTTTGAAGCCTTGGAAACGTATAGATATTAATGCATTTGACTGTACAACCTAAGTAGAAACAAAAACTGTTTATAAAAAAATTGCAAGGATTTAGGTTACAATATTGAGTAACGTTTTAGAATTTCGAGGATATTATGCTTTTTTAGTCGAAAAGAAACAAGCCATCAGTCTCGTACGTTTATTGCAAAATAACGGGACAGAGAAAATAACTAAGACTATAATACAGGATGGTTGAACTATTCATTACCAAAGGATTATTTTTAGAGATCATAATGACTTTATAAGTTTTTAATCAAACATTTACTAAAACCTATTATTTATCGAATCACCAGTAAACTAAAAATTGATTTTAGTAGGTATGTCTTTAATTGCCGTATAATATGATAACACGATAGATTTTTAAAATATAAGAACTGCAATACAATAGATCATACCATAAGTCATGAAATGTATACTTTCTACATCATCAAGTAAATTAATGAAAATGCTTATTAAATTTTATAACTCATACATCTACGGCCATACTTAAAAATACGTCAAATTTTACGATTAGTACAATAAAACCAATATTTATATTCGCCAAATAGTTTCTTAAAGCAAGCAATTCTAATAAACCTCATAAATATAACTGTTTATGAGGTTCATTAGAATGTCCACCTTATCCATGCACCAAGGTTATTTTGATATTTGATATAATTCATGGTGGGTTTCTACCATACTATATTATGTTAATTTAAGAGACAACCGCCGCCTGCGTTATAACTAAAATTGTATCGGTTAGTTTCTGACTAAATTATGCTCTAGCGAGTACAAAAAAAACCGCTATGAAATACTACTAATGAATTTAGTACTTCCTAACCTAATCTTATTTTAAATTGTGCGTAATTATAACAATGATAATTATGAACATTCATTGCACGCTTGCACCGAACTTACGCAACGCAACTTAGAAACGTCTTAACATATCTGACTTTAATTGCAAACCGTGTCAAAGTATGACGTCTAATGCAATTGTGCTTATTAATCTAAAACTATTAATAGTCAGTGCCAAAATTTTGACGTGATCATCTAGTTTACTACTTTTGGCTCCGGTTAAAACAAAAATATTTAATAATATTAAGTGCTTGAGCAACAGAATATATAAAAACTCGAAACTATTTGGTAACGAAATATCAGAAGCTGATAAAAAATCGCCAATCGATTAAAATGCCATACACGGCAGAATTTGATACGTACGGAGGACAGCTGACTGCCTAGTGCACTATCGCGCCACCTAACGGCAAAATCGGGCAACATTTTGACGCTAGGTGGCGCTGACTCGATACCATACAAATTCGCCTTAACTTGCTAACAAAACGCGATGGTGAAGTTATTCTAATCTCTTTGTGCAACTCGCAATAGGCACTCGGGCCATACAGCTTGAGCTGTCGGGTGTAGGTACATGATTTTGATTAAATTATTCGTGTTGAATATAAATCACATTAAATTGACATTATATATCTGTTTATAATAAAAAAATGCACTTGTAAAGTTACTAAAATATTAGCTTCTATCCTACCCTACAAGAAATACTTCTTAATTCAGATAATGCGCAATATTGAAACAAATTTAGAACAACGCAACCTTTAAAGTATTTTTTCAGACTGTGTATGATAAGTACACTTAGAAGCACCGGTGTCAATATCTAATCTTAATTTCCTACATCTAAAAAAAATGTTTTCTTGAAATTACGAGCTGCTAGCAACATCTTGGTGAAATGTATATAAACTTTAATTTGTAACTTTTATAGTATGTAGCGATCCCGTAAAATGGTGTATACGTGATGTTGGGACAAAGAAACGTCATCGTACACATTTATTAGCTGCACAATTAAAAATTTGGGACTAATTTATTATTTTCATACTTAGATATTGATTTGAAAAGGCTAGTTTAACTAAAAACAAAAACATGCTATGTAAACCAGTAGGTATATTATTAATTTTATTGTTACGACGCAAATAAATGTTGCCAGTGGCTAAATGAGTTCAAATCTAACTATTTTAACTCGCCAGATTATTATTATTTTAATAATTTTGTGCTGGATGCAAACGCTACCTAATGATTTATCTTATATCATATTAATGGACGGATTCCGTTAGAATCGTTAATATAGAACCTAGATTCATAAAAAATAGGTCGTTTGTACAGTGATTTAGAAATAGGAACACATATTTTATTTTTGGACACCAAACAAAAAAAAGTTACCTTATTTAATAGGAAATTGAAGAAAAACAAAAACAAATGATGAAATAGAAAGGATAGAAATATAAAACAAAAAAAAGTAAAAAAGATAATAAAAACACTTGTAACAAATATAAAAAGTCAAAAAATATTTAACATTTCAGCACCGTGGTTAAAAAAATCAAAACTTTCACTGTCGAATTCGTCAAAATTTTAAATTTAAAAATATAAACTATTGTTAACCGTTTATTACATTATATATCTCAAATAATTATTATTTTCGTGATATCTTACAATAATTAGTAGAATTACTTTCGAGCCTATTTTTTTTAAAGAATCCCATGTTTCACACCAGGAATGAACAACAATGTTGCATGGGTCTAACAAATCCACAATCTCATTTTTCCATGTATAATCAACAATCTTCAATGCAAGAAGATCACGCGTCTGAAAAGTTCTCGGAAGCACTTGAATCGTCTTCATCGCTGCTGCTGCTGCGCGCGGGTACTCTGGGGGTCTCGGCGCTGGGGGGCCGGGGGGCGCTAAGGGGTGGCGCCCAAACTTGGGAAGACGTTCTGGATGAATTGGTGGGGATGGCGAGTTCGTCCGCTATTTCGCTAAAAATAATATTAAGCCATCATTAAATTACAATTGAAAGGTTGGAAGTTTTATCCGGCATACCTGTAGGGCTATTCACTAACTTCGATCGCAAGAAAATCTCGATTCTGACAGCGATTATTGCTATTTGACGTCGAATACCACTTCGTCATTGGCTGATAAGCTGTCACAATGCAAGCAATTAGCAACCCACTGGAGTTGCTAAATAAAGAATAACGGGCCTGATTGCTCCTAAAAAGGAACAATAAGTATGCGTCATTGGATAAGGTATTCAAAATGTTTGTATGGACTTCTAGAAAACGAATTTTATCTTATCCACTTTCCATTTTACTAGCTGCCTGGACAGACTTCGTTCTGTCAAAAGAAATTGCACTTCGCGGCGTCGGTAAAGCAGCACATCGCGCTCGCGTTTCTCCGACTTTATTTACATATCATAATACTCCCTGATAATGTAAGTGAAATAATTTTTAAAATCGGTCCAGTAGTTCCGGAGCCTATTCAATACAAATAAACAAACAATCAAATCTTTCCTCTTTATAGTATTAGTTAGATTTGATCAGTATTCTGCCACCTTTATAGCATTTCTATTGCCATATTTAGGGTCGTTGGGTATGCAGCTTTTCGGACACAAGGATATAAACGCAACTTATAAAATCTTATAATAAGTAAACGTAAATAAATGATGGTATCTACCCGTTATTGTCCCCCTGCCGCCGCCACGCGAAGAACTCGTCGCCCAGGTTGAAGGTGAGGTTGCTCCTCATCAGCACCTTGACGGGCTCCGGCGGCTGCAGGCGCGAGCGGCGCGCGGAGATACGCTTGTTGCGCTTCTGCTCGTCTGGCGGAACAGTGAAGAAATATAAAGAAAACATAAGAAAAACCATTTATTCAGGCCTGGCCTGTTGGTGCAACGGCAGTGGTGCTGCCGTTAGCACTGCGGTCGTGTGTTCGATCCCTCATTTAAGTAAATAAGCATTTAGAATTTTGTAAGTATGTTTATCAATCTCTGACACCCATAGTACAAGCTCTGCTTAGTTTGGGGTCAGGTGATCTTGGTGTAAATAATTGTCCCAGATATTTATTTATTAAATAAGATTGTGCAGCCAAAAGCGTAAATATCTGAGTTTTAAAAGCTTCAAAAATAACTAAGCAAAACATCAAACTCAAATATCTTTATTTAAATAGACCTAATCAGTACTTTTAAAAGCCAAGAAAATAAGAAAGGCGGACCCTGGGACCCCACACACCGGTGTGGGTTCACAACCGGGATAGACCGCACGGATGATGATGAATAATAGTATTTATCATAAATAAACATAATGCGAATCTAGCAGACATTATTTACTGATACAGATACAGCCTTATACGTCCCACTGCTGGGCACAGGCCTCACCTCAACTATGAGGTGGTACGAGCCATACTCCAACACGCGGGCTCAGTGATTGTTGGAGAGGTGAATGTAAGACCAGTGATATACCTTACCGTCAGATGTTATCAAGCCGCCTTTTTAGGCCTCTGTCTAGGCTTTACTACTGATATCTTGCGACGTCAGCCGGGACCAACTGTTTAACGTGCCTTCCGAAGCACGGAGATGCCCGAAAAACACATCAATTAATTTCGGTCGGGATGGTCACCCATCCATAACCCGACCTGACTGGCGTTGCTTAACATCGGATCGGCGTGAATTTAAGCTGCCATCTTTTGGTGAGAAGTTTGCACTTTATCTTAGCTTGCTGATAATGGTTAGTCTACTCCGCTACTCTAAAGTGCTGTCATCTATTGTGGTAAGGGTTAGGTGAAAAGTGGTCTTCCGAGTGTTCCGTTCACTAAGACGGCACAGTCACTTGCCTCTGACTATCCCGTTTGGGATGAAGCCGGGATGGTTATTATTTACCAAAATATGCTAATTGTCAGACTGATTTAGAATAAAAACATTAAAAAAGGTTGATCAGTAAATCCTAATATCCGCTGGAATAGTTTCTACATCACCTAATAAGTATGCTAAATCATTTTCCATAAGGTATAATCACCTGGTGCATGTCCCACTGCTGGGCAAAGGCCTCCATCATTAAAAATTTAGAACCAAGTTGTCGCTACAGTCGATAGGTACCTATTGGCTTAATCACCACACTTGCAAATGCGGGATTGATCTTTACCTTTTCGCGCCTTTTTCTGGTCCAGTCGCTCACGCAAGCGCTCGTAGGGTGACGCCTGCAAAATGATATAATAATAATAATATCCCTGGACATTATTCCACACAGCGCCATCTAGCCCCAAAGTAAGCTAATTAAAGCTTGTGTTATGGGATACTAGACAACGGATAAACATACTTAAATACATTTTCTTTTGTAAATACATACTTATTATACATAGGGAGACACCCAGACCAGTACAAACAGACATGTTCATGCACACAAATGTTTGTACTGTGCGGGGATCGAACCCGCGACCTCTGGTGTAGTAGCCAACTTCTTAACCATTTCACCAAGTCGGTCGTCAAAACTTACTTGCGCGATCTAAAGGAGTACAACGCCACCTCTTGGCGTTCTAGCGCAACACTGCCTAAAGCAAAGTGACACTCAAAATTCCCCAGTCCATGGCAGTAATATCTAGGCTAGAAAGTTAAAAGTTTTTTCTGGGTGCCATCTGTTGTTTTTATTTTGGTATGAAATTAAAAAATAAATAAACTCAAACTCAAATAACTTTATTCAAATAGACTGTATCAGTACTTTCAAATCGTCAAATTTACAGCAAAATATACTAAATAATAGACATAATAAATTTCTCTATCGTGGTTATACGGAAAAGATCGCAATAGAAGATAGCCTAAACTATACATATTATTTAAGTAGGTATGTACTTGCTGATTTTCCCTGTCTCGCAATACGAGCATATAAATATGTATTTTTTAAAGTTTTATTCTACATCTTTCATAATTAATAAATAAAAATATATTGAGTGTATTTGTATCATAAAGGATGTAAGAAACCTTTGACGCATCCGAGACCTACGTATTCTGCACAGCATCAGGACCATTGTTTCTTTCTAGACCATACCTGGGAACTCAATAGTTACCAAGTTATTGAAGTTCAAACTCAAAAAAAAAATCTCAAGATTTTGATGAAAACCAACTCTAATCATTATTACTTAATTGTTGGCTTAAGAAACATTAAAATTTCAATTATTTGCTAACAAAAAATTGCTTCAAAACGTTCAACTCGCAATGTACATCGTGCGTACCCCTCGACTATGCGTCACAGCCGCGCACACGCACACAAGCGCAGGAGCCACAAAATAAAGAGTTTACAGAAGGACCACTCTCGCCTTTTTCTATCAACTTGCCTGATCGCCTAGGGTTGCTACTCGCTACTATATTCGCCACTCTGCGCAGTTTTTTGTTATGACTTTACTCTGTTAATTCAATTTCTGTGTATAAAAACAAGATGGAAAAGAGTAACCATCGAGTTTCTTGCCGGAGTCTTCTCGATCGGAAACAACCTCCGAACCGGTGGTAGAGTCACATTATGTTTAATTATGATATTAACTATCATAGTATTATTTTATGTAAGTTTATTTTTATTCAGTATATTTTTGCTACAATTTTTTTTTGTATATGACTTGTCATAAGTACTTTTTATAAGTCTATATGAATAAAGAATTTTTTTTTACTTTAGATAAGCGCGATTTGACAGATACCGCCAAAAATAAAATACATCAAGTGAAAAACACATAAAATAAAAACGAATAAAATTATAGCAAAATGAAAAACTGCTTGCTACATTGGCAGGATTTTTAAAAATAGGCTAGGCCTGTATGTTGAGAAACCGTTTCACATTTAAAATAAAGGATGATCCAAATTGAACTTCCGAACTTTCATTAAGAAAAAACAACCAACGCTTGATTTTTTTAGTATTTTCTTTCAAAAACCACTTTGAACAAATCGCCTCCTGCAGAATGTCCAGAGGCGGAAATTCGGTTGTGGCTATTTTTTATAATAAATGTAAAACACTTAGGTATATCAGTGAAGAAAAAACTGAAAAAAGATTGAAAGTTCGGAAGTTCAATTTGGACCACCCTATACTTAACTAAGCATACAACAAAAAAAGGTGCATTTATTGCATATTAAGTGTATTTGTATATTCTGTACGTATGCGGGATTGTGCGTTTTCACCTGTTTGATATAAGCAATTCTGTTATTTGTCATTTTATTTTACCTCTTGTGAGTGCGCGCGGCGGAGGTCAGTGGGTTCGCTCCTGAACCGGGACGATTCTGGAATCATATTCCAAACTATTGAATACAGTAAGAAATACTACCCTGAAAAACTTAATTAATGTCAAAGGAGGATTTGGCAAGCGTGGTGATTAAGCCAATACCTATTAATGTATCGATTACGTGATTTCAATAATGAAGGCCTTTGCCCAGCAGTGGGCCAGTTTATGAATCACTTTCGTTCGTAGGTGTACAAAAACGATATGGTATACTCATTAAGTGATGCAGCAATTATGTAAGTAAACATTTGATTTTAATTTCAAGGTCAACATACAAAATCAGTCGAAAAATCAGTATTTAATGTATGAAAATATAAAAATCATTTGATAATCACTTGCGGGCCTAAGATGCGCGCCTTACGAGAAGAGTAGACAGAAAAGCCATTTCTCGTTTTTGTCGACAAAATCGAGAAATGACGCAATTTGATTGGAGGATTTTTTAGCCCGGCTGGAATACTTTTTGAATAGCCATGAGATAATAGTTACCAGCGTGCGCTATGGATCGCATTGGCAACGTCGCATTTTTATATTTTCGTGATTATTTTATTTTCCTTCAAACATATACTCACCAAGCGTCCACACTTCGTCGTCCCTCGCGCCGTCCCGCTCCGGCGCGCGCTCGCGCATCTCTCCGTCTCGCTTGCTCTCGCCGCTGCTCGCCATCGGCGTATCCTCCATTGATGGCGGTTGCGCTTTTTGTGATTCTTCTTCTGAATATAACTTTTGGACCCTGAAAACGCAAGGAGTAGAGTTTATTTCATCGTTATAATAAATGTGTCAATAAGAAGTAAGATTTAAATGAAAAAACTCAGGCTGGCATACTCAGTTAATGATGTATTAATAAGGGTTTTTTTATTGATTTAAATTTCAAGGTTTTCAAACAACAATTCAATCAATTTCTGTTCAACAGATTTTTATGGTGATTTTGAAATGAAAGTATACTAAATAAATTTCATTTTCACGCCTGAGTATGCTATATCGTTTTTGTAAGTCTTTTGATAATAACCCGATATGATCCGTCTGGAAAATCTCAAAATAACAGTTTTATAATTGTGATTTTCACCTTCGATAGTGTCAGCCAGCATCCCTTACTGAATGTGCCGTATCATTTTTCTGGCAGTATGCATATACACCCGGTATAAAAATAAGTAAATAACAATTTATTACTTTCTAGAACATCTCGAAAATCACATATACTTTTCACAACTATAAACTATTTACTCTCTCTTGCGCCGGAGACATTAATTTATTCCGAAGGGGTAAAAAACAGATACGAAAATTACTTCGGAGACGTTAGTTGCCTATTTACAACTGTGGCGCTAGAGGCACAAAAATGGTAAGTTGCATTTATACAACTCCGGGCGGTTAATGGGTTAAAAACTTGTCACCATTCAAGAATATTACCTGTGAATTTGTATTTTTAGCATTTAACAATGTACTGTTTTCTAGACAAAGATAGAAACTAGGAAAATTCGACCTAATAGGGCCTCAAGGTTCGAATCCCGCTTGGCCCTAGGATTAGGTCTAATTTTCCTAGTTCATATCTTAGTTTTACCTGTCTTCTTCAATGATATCCTGCAGCTTCTTACTACTGAGTAGTTTCAGCAATTCTTCTCTACCGTCTCCATCAGTCAACTCCGCCAAACTCTGTTCTGCCACATTCGGGTATGACATACCCGGTTTATCTCCGCCCAGGTCTGACATACCCGGGCTATCTCTACCGGGGTCTGACATACCCGGGTTATCTCCACCTGGGTCTGACATACCCGGGTTATCGCCACCCGGGTCTGACATATCCGGGTTGTCTTCGCCCGGGCGGGACACGCTTCGCTCGGCTACGCTAGGTTCAGTTGACGAAGCGCGTAAGCGTTTGCGTTTACGTTGTTTCTTGTGTCGCTGAAAAAATATGAGTTTGTGTTAAAAATGTTTGGGTCCCCACACAAATATTCACTAAAAATCTGAATGTATCTCAGTAAGTACAACTATGAAAACTCATGTCGAAGAGGGAAGCCTGTTAAGCAAAGGAAAGAAAATGAAATAGATATTCAAATAGTAGCATAATTTTTTTTAGACCTTCAGATTATAAATAAAATAAACTATCGAATAAATAGATACTACGGAACCTTTTACTTTATGTAAGTTAAAAAAACACATTTGTTCTACTTTGACAATTTGAAAGTACTTAAAAAAGTCGATTTAAATGTGAAAGTTGAAATTTATTTCCTGTTCACAAAGGCTACACAACAACAACACATACAAACAAACTTATCAACTAAACTTAAAATGTTCTTTACATGAGCCACCTTTGTGGGAGACTGGTGTCCATACTGTGTGACGGATCGCCAGGCTCCCACCCTCTCAATCGCGGTTACATTAATTAAAATTAAATTATTGGAGTTTTGTTTAAGTGTTCATTGTATGTTTTGCTTTTTGTGCATGGTACCGAAACAATTGTTCCATTCTTAATGATAATTTCCTATAGTTACCAATATTATAAGGAGGAAAGCTATGAATGTTTGTTTGTATCGAATAGGCTCTGAAACTACTGGACCGATTTTAAAAATTATTTCACCAATATGAAGCTACATTATCAGGGAGTGACATAGGCTACATTTTATTATGATTGAAGAAAACATTCAGTGAAGAGTAATAGTATATGTAAATCAAGTCGGAGACATGAGGGCGAGATGTGCTGCTTTACCGACGCCGCGACGTGCAATTATTTTTGACAGAACGAAGTCTGTCAAGGCAGCTAGTAATTGATAATTTATAATAGTTCCTCATAGTGCAAATAGATAATTTAATGTAATACAAACTGAGCTCGAAGAACATGCTATAAGACAGATCCTACTACAGTGTTACATACTTCTTAAATGATAAACTTTAGTGGTTCTTGATTTGACAGGGCCTTATATTGTTTTTCCTTTTTTTTTTACTTATTAAGCTAATGAAATGGATTATAAATATGGTTATTATGTTTTTTAATTTGTTATTTATCTAATTTGATATGATGTGACCTAATTACCAATGTTTTTTAATTTGAATTTTGTACGCTCTAGAGCAGAACGCAGTGAAACGAAACGATGTATAACTTTAAGATTTGTACCACCTGTGATTCACAAATAAATGATTTGATTTGAATCTTGTTCAAACATACCGCAGCAGCAGATCTCGGCGAGGCGGCAGTAGCGATCTCCACGAAGTCCTCTATAATGATCTTATTGGCCGCCGGCGTGGCGGGCGCGCGCGGCGGCTGCGGGGGCGGTAACCGCTCGTGCTTGCGCTTCTTGTTGTGAGGCTTCTGGGGGTGGAGATAGATAATAAATATCTGGGACAATTTACACCAAGATCATTTGGTCCAAACTAAGCAGAGGTTGTACTATGGGTGTCAGAGACTGATAAACATACTCAAATATTTCTAAATACATACATAAATAGACAAACACAAATGTTCGTCACATGAATGTTTGTCCTGGGTGGGGATCGAACCCACTATATATTAAAGTACGCGTAAAGATAGAAAATAAGTTTTATTTTTAAATTCAAAACTGAAAACTTGCGAAATCGGATTGAAAAGATCCAAATTAGTGATGTTTTGACAGCTAAGGTTTTGTGCAACTCATGTTGGTGACTGTAGTATGTTGTATTTCACACTGTTATTTTATTTATATTTACCTACTCTTATGTTGACTCATAAAATATAAAAATGAAAAAAAACCTACCAACACCTAATTTAATTGGATTAAGTTAAGAATAAGTTATGAAAAAGTTGAAGTGTAGTGCCGACTTACTATGAAAATAGGAAAATATGAAGTTCCATTTAAGATTTGTCATGAGTGAACTCAAGATGATTTAGGGGGAATAAGCCAACTTCCCTCTTAGGCTTAATTAACAGAAAAAAACATGTTATGAAAAGTATTTTAGTAAAAAATCTTTCCTCGAAACTCGAGCTCTTTTTTCAATTTGAGCTCTACTTAGCGCTCGAGTCGTCGTGAAAGGTTCCACTTAAAACTCCGAGTTTGGTTAGTACACTAAGTCTTGTGAAATTGAGCCGAGTCTTCCTAATTAAGACTAGAAAACTCAAGTTCTTCACAACGCTAATGCAAGTATCTTAGGATGCTCGAATTCTTTTGTTTCATCTTTCTAACGTGTTTTGTTGTTTTAATTTTTTACGTTGTGAAAATTATATTTAATTTATTTCAATATTATTTTATTTATTGGTTCACGATGCGATGCCCTAGGGTTCATGTTATAGGTAAGGTGCACCGGGGCTATCGCAACAAAAAACTAAAGTTGTTTAACATTGTATTTCGTAACGGTTACCTATTAACCATTTTAGTGTCATGTTTCGGATTCTTATTATGATATATTTAGTGCAATATAAACAAATAATAATTAATTATGCAACGAATAACCTGATGACTAAGAGTTACCTGTATGATGACTTGTTGCAGGCAGAAATAGTTATATTTGCCCACAAAGGGGGTAAAAGCAACTAAATACCATAAAACATATTTACATTATGAGTTTTGCGAGAAAAAATTAAAATAATAATAAACTCTATAATAAACTAATTTTACAGGATTTTAGATTCTATTGTCAGCACAGGTACTTTCGTTTTTATCATACTTTTATTTATATTGGGGGTAAACGCAACTATTCGTAGTGGAACTAGTGTTGGGACACATGGCAATGCACCTACTTAAAATAAATACTTAAAGCAAATAATTTGTTTGTTTATTAACACAAGCATCTGTTTAGAATGGCTGGTGACATAAACACCAGAGCACGCAGAGACCCACACAGGCTTATGCTTGTTGACGCCCCAAAGTCAGCAAAATATGGTAGAAGTTGCCTGGCTATGTGTATCAAAATTTATAATGATATACCCAACGAAATAAAAGTGCAGAATGTGGCAATATTCAAAAAGCATCTGTTTCGGTGGCTCAATGACAAACATTTCTATAGTATTAAGGATTTCTTTGACTGGAGAAAGTAGCTTTATTTAGGTAGTTAATGTGCTAACTACTGCTAACCCAATCGGAATTCAGAACTTTTTGCACTTTATTGTTAATTCTGTCATATCATTTTAATTATGACATTTAATGATGGAATACTTGACATATAATCATTTGTAAGAATAGTAAGGGACATTTTGTTCATTGGTGAATTCATTGTATGTTTTTTTTTTGTAACATTTGCATGCTAATTCTAGTGGGATCCCTTTCATTGGAATAATGTGTTTTGTCCTAAAATGGTTTGGCATAATGAAATTGGCATAATTTATTTAGCATAATATTAATTAGACCGAATTTGGTTTTAGCATAATATGTACTGTGGCATAATTATTATTTAGCATAATGCATTTATGCATTATTATTTTTGGCACAATTTTTTCAGGCATAATGGACCACCCGGAAATCCTTCAAGTGTCAGTAGGTTAGGGTTTTTTTTTTATGACCACCCAGAAACCCTTCAGGTGTCGGTAGGTTAGGGTTATTTTTTATGACCACCCAGAAATCCTTCAGGTGTCGGTAGGTTAGGGTTATTTTTAATGACCACCCAGAAATCCTTCAGGTGTCGGTAGGTTAGGGTTATTTTTTTTATGACCACCCGGAAATCCTTCAGGTTTTTAAATTTATGGTTAATTATTTTATGCTTAATCATGTTTATGCTCATTGCATTTATGCTAAAAATTGTATGCTAAAAACTGTTGTGCTTATTAGTATTATGCGAAATTTTAATTAGTAGTAATTACAATATGCTAACTTATTTTATGCTTAAAATTTTTATGCTTCTTGACAGTGAACCAATTCTAGTAGCCTTACATGAGACTTACAATGTAACAAAGATGTATTTATACCATGTTGGATGCAAATAAAGAATTATGATTATGATAATGAAATACATTTTTTTTTTTCATTTTTACTTAAGCTGTTTACGAGTTGACAAAAAAAGACATCAAACGAATTTACTTGTATATTTACCACCGTTTTAACCCACATGATTGCAATAAACATTTCGACTATCTATGCTTGGACCGTACCTCGCCAGCCGCGTCGGGCGCGCCCTCGTCATTCCGCGCGATGTTCATCTTGTTCAGCACGAGCGGCTCGGCGCGCGGCTCGGCCTTCAACTCCGTCACCTTGTTACGCTCGAACACTCGCCCGTTGTTTATCACCTGGAAAAGTTGGACAGGAAACTTCATGTTTATGCTTTGTTGCACGGAAAAAAATACAATAATCGAGAGAAAATACTCTACCAGTCAACCTCAATGCGTAGTTAGGAAGAAGCTCATTCAGGGGTGTAATAAACATATACAAAACGAATATAACATAACGAGGTGCTCCAACAGACTTCGTTCGGTCAAATGTTTGACAGCTGATGTCCATTATCACTCTCGCCCGCTTTTCTTCGACTTGATTTACTTAAACTATTATTTTTCACTGTTTTTTGTTCAATCATAATAAAATATAGCCTACATCACTCCTGCAACACCACAGATCCCCAGTCCGTCCGCATAGGCGTTGAAGGGTCGAGCGCACGGACCGTGTCAAATACCTGGGATCTGTGTTCAGCGCGTCCGGGGACATCGACCGTGACGTCAGAGCCCGAATTTCCGTGGCTTGGGCCAAATGGCGTGAGGTGACTGGTGCCATTTGAAACGCCTCTAACACCCGTACATTCATTGCTGACCGGATCAGGAAATCCGGACCCGGAACCTGGTGGCCGGTCACATTTGAAATGCCAAATTTACCTATGCCTTCAGAACTACACGAACCTCATAAGCTTTGTCATGGGTAATATCAGAATACCTAAAATTACTATACCGGATGCAAAATTGCCTATTTAATAACTTCATCCTGTTTTTGTCCTAGGATCTTTCATCCTACAGGTGAAGTTATTATTGAAAGAAATAGACACACACGACCTGTGATTGAAGTCAACATCTCTTTATTCTGCTATGAAGGAAGAAAATTATAAGTGACTAACCTGCATTGTAGAACAGGAGCTGCGCGTCACGGAAATGAAGATGCTGCGGTGGATGTGTGGAGTCTCACGCAAAGATCGCGTACGGAACACCCATATCCGCGGCAGCCTTCCTGTTTGTGACATCGCAGACAAGCTGCAGGAGTGCCGCCCTCGTTGGTATGGTCATGTCTCACGGAGATCGGCAAAGTACGTGGGCAACAAATGTCTGGCCATGCCACCCCCGCCAGGTACCGGTAGAAGAGGTCGACCCAAGAAGCGGTGGCTCGACGTCGTTAAGACATGCGTGCCAACAGACTCAGCACTGAGGATGCACAAGACCGCGCGAAGTAGGCCAAGAAAATAAGAAAGGCGGACCCCGGGACCCCACACACTAGTGTGGGTCCACAACCGGGATAGACCGCACGGATGATGATGTTGAACCTGCATTGTAAACCACCTCAACTACTGGGTTTCTTGCCGGGTCTTCTCAGTGGTATCAGCGTTCCGGCCGGTGGTAGTCACATTTTTTGTATGTATTATGTTTAGTATACAGGGTGACTGGGGATTCATTGGCATTCTTTTAAAATAACTCATGATATATACAGTACTATCCCCAATTATATAGTACTTTCCCCAAGTATGAGGCTATTTCATAGGAACACAATTATTGCATATTTTAAAACTATGTAAACAATAGCCCAAGTATTAAACATGATGTTTATAAGATTTAAAAATATGCAGTTTTTTATCTATTAGATGAGGTAATTTAATAGGTTCAAAACTGCATATTTTTAAACCGTATAAACAATTGCGTTGACCTCAATTCACACACACACCCACACAATCACAAGCAAACAAACACACACAGGCACACTCACACCAACAAACACCTACAAATTTCATATTTTTTTATTCATTTTTGGTAATTTAAATTTCGTTTTATTTTACTTTTTTTTGTCTTTTTACCTGCGTTATTGACGGTGAACCGGTGTCTCAGTGATAACAGATTTTTTAAGTAAATAATTTGTTTTACTGCGACACAAGCCTCGAGCTTAGTGCAGAAACCACTGATGATGATGTATGGCTTAAGGTTAGAAATATGCAATTTTGTACCTAATTAATAGCCTCATACTTGGGTAAAGTACCGTATATCACGAGTAGGTTCTTATTTATTTATTCTTTATTGCACAAAGAAAAAGTACAATTGGCGGACTTAATGCCTAATGGCATTCTCTACCAGTCAACCACTGGGCGAAGCAGAAATCGTGTTGGAATCTTATTTTAAAAGGATGCCAATGAATCCCCAGTCACCCTGTACATAGTCTGTAGTAATGTAATGTAGGCTCATACTGCAGCTAAAGTTAAAATATTTTATTGACGCTTCGAAAGAACTGTAATTATAGATGGTCCACTCGAACAAAGTATTATTGATATTTGAATTGAATAAAACTAACCTTAATATCTTTGTCATTGAGCACAGTGACCAGATCCCGCACGAAGCTGTTGTTGGGGAACAGCTTCCGATGGCTGCAGTGGATGTCCACCTCCAGGTGCTCCTCGCTGTTGTTGGCCAGCCTCCGCACCAGTTTGAGAATGAATTTGTTTTTTGTTTTTTTCTTGTGCGACCGTTTTTTTGAGTGCTTCTTGGCGCGCTTCCTGTGAGAATGGCGACGGACGGTCGAGTTGTCGTCGGCGTCTTTGAATGAGAGCAGCGAGCGAGAAATACGTCTGGAAAGAGTTTTTTTTTTGTGAAGACAATGTTCATAAAAATTCTAAATATTGAGCTCTCCGCTCGCCATTTCACGGTCATAAATGCATATTTATCATTTACCAGTGGTGTGTTGTCTGACGCATGTACCAGACAGGGAAATAAGCCAGCGGTGTCGTACCATCCAGACGTGGAACGCTCTTCCAGCACATGTGTTTCCTTCCTCGTATAGTCCCGGGTTCTTCAAGCGGGGCGTGAAAAGGCATTTCTGCAGGCCTTCAGTGGGGATGGCCAGCCTAGTGATTCGTTTGAATGACTGGGCTTGTCAACCTCATATCTGGACCTCACGACCGCTTTCCATCAGGTGGAGTGAGGTCATCTTGACGGGCAACATAAATAAATAAATAAATATGCGCCAGACAACACACCTCTTGTAATGGTCTTGAAGTGGGGATTAATATCCCTGTGTTACGAGGTACCACACAAGGAAATAAGCCAGGGGCGTCTCCCAGCACACCCAGACCCGAGTCAATTCTGAAAAGATCGTTTCCTGAATTGACCCGACCGGGAATCAAACCCGGAACACCCGAGCTAATCGTGTCTTCTGACCTGGATATAGCTTATGTTACTCGCAGATAATGTAGCTTTATTTAAGTTAAATAATTTTTAAAATCGTTTCACTAATTTCGGAGCCTATTCAAAGAAACAAACAAACTAATCTTCCTCTTTATACGTGACGACACGGTTGGCGTAGTGTAGCACTGTTTCTCGCCTCGATTTCCGTAGTGTCCCGGGTTCGATTCCCGGTCGGGTCAATTCAGGAAACGATCTTTTTTGAATTGACTCGGGTCTGGGTGTGCTGGGAGACGCCCCTGGCTTATTTCCTTGTGTGATACCTCGTAACACAGGGATATTAATCCCCACTTCGAGACCATTACAAGAGGTGTGTTGTCTGGCGCATATTTATATTTATAGACAAGAATAGATTTTCTATTGTTTTATTTCCTAGAGAGGAAGCCTGTCGAAGTAGTAGGTACCTTTGTCTCCTGAGTTTGCTCAGCCTTGCCTCCAGCTCGCTTGGCACAACGTCATCTGCGAAGGAAAGAAGAAGGTCTAATAATTGTTCCGCATTTACAATATTAGTATGGATTAAAGTGTGGTATGGAAAAAATATTGTTGATCTACCTCTTCACAAGTTTAAGTCTGCAATTAAAGCAAAGTTAATGAAACAAGGTTATTATAATGTAGAGGATTACTTGAACGACAAAAGTTTGTGGTCATAGTAGGAATAATCTGCTCCTCTGCTCAATATTGTGTTCTTTTTTCTACTCGCATTGACTGTACTCTGAATTTATTTGTTGTAAAAAAAACAAAGTTCAAAAGAGTAACTATCGCGTTTCTTGCCGGAGTCTTCTCGATAAGAAGCAATGTCCGAACCGGTGGTAGATTCACATTATGGATATTCACGATATGTACTAATATTGTACTATTTTATTTACGTTTATTATTATTATTTCTATTTTTTTTTTTTGACATGTCATAAGTGCTTTGTACAAGCTTAAATGAATTTGACGACCGACTTGGTGTAATGGTTAAGAAGTTGGCTACTACACCAGAGGTCGCGGGTTCGATCCCCGCACAGTACAAACATTTGTGTGCATGAACATGTCTGTTTGTACTGGTCTGGGTGTCTCCTATGTATAATAAGTATGTATTTACAAAAGAAAATGTATTTAAGTATGTTTATCCGTTTTCTAGTATCCCATAACACAAGCTTTAACTAGCTTACTTTGGGGCTAGATGGCGCTGTATGGAATAATGTCCAAAAAAAAGAAGATTTTTTTACTTTTACTTTACTTTAATATTTTAGAGACGAACCCAAAAAACTAAGCCCAGAACACATGCCTTTGATTTTGATGAAACGATTGGCGTTGTAGGAAACACGAACTTTGAAACAGGAGAAATAACATATTATACTTCTGAAACAAAACCAGTCACTGGCTCCATCCCTCAAGGCAGCGTGTTGGGATGTCTGACATATTGGATGAAAACTGCATTCTTTTTGCCGACGATGTATCAGTCTTGTTTTCCTGATCCGAAGTTGCTGAATTGAAATCTAAATTGAATGTAGAACTAGATAGAATGTGTGACTGGCTTAGCTCACATAACCTACTACACAATCTGCGTAAAACTAAACTCATACAATAAAAACCCTAATCTATATTCTCCAATAAAAATAATGAAAAGAAATAACAGGAACCCAAATAAACTAAAGACACCCTTTTCCAAATTAACATTAGTCTCTTCTAGTCCATCCACCATGCTAATCAAAATTTATAATCACTTACCTAATACAATAAAAAACATACAAAAGCACTAAAAACACTCTTCACTGAAGCATTAAAAACATTTTTAATAGGTAAGGGCTACTATAGCTTAACATAATTTTTTGCTGAAAGTTTCAACGAAGACTTATGAAATCAAGTTGTCATATTACTTCGAAGTCATTATTGTAATTATATTCAACAAATTGTAAATGTATTATTTAGTATACGTTATGTTTGCCATGCCCTTACAGGGCGTCACATGTATACCTTATTATATTTAAAATCTTAAAATTGTGATGTGACACGCAATAAACGATTGAAATTGAAAATATGTAAAAATCAAGCTACACGGATGTGTAAGAAGTCGGTTAGACAGCCGACTAAGTTCATGATTTAGGAACCAATGTCTCTTTTATCACTAGATGGCGTTATACTCCTTTAGCTCGCGCAAGCATCATTTTGCAGCAATAATTTAAAACAAACACGGCCAACCATTATACTTTTAGTTTATAGGCAAGGCATTAAACAGTTTGTAAAAATGCTATTTTTGGAAGAGTACACACACGCAGACACTACCTGCGGTGTTAACTCTGACTTGTACCCAAAAAAATAGAACAGACCAGAATTTAATATCCAAAACTACAATTTTTTTTCACTGCTCATGCTCTTAAAGTACGCCTGAATTCTAAAGTGATTTCCTTCATGTGACATAGACAAACTCAAACAGCCAGTAAAATAAATATAAGTTCCATGATTTGTCCGCAAAGAAAGAAGGTGCAACATGTCTTTTAAATTGTTAATCTGTGGTTCAGTTCAGAAGAAAAAACTAGTTCGATTTTAAATGTTTTTGTACTAAATAGACTATTTTTCTCGCACTCAAAGTGAAAAGTACAGTTTGCACCTCGAGACTAAACGCCAACTTAAAATACCCTCGGTTTCATTTCTCACGCTCGGGAGTCAAACCACCTCTGGGATATTATGGCTTCGTTTAGTCCCTCGGTATAAAATATACTATTACTAGCTGTCCGGCAGCGAGCTCAGCTGCTTCGCCCGCGTAGGTAGACTGTCTTTCCCGTCAAAATAGCCGAAATTAAAAATAATATGTCACACCCTGAGTCCCCGATAATGTAGCCGCGTATTTATATTGCTGCATGAATTTTTAAAATCGGTCCAGTAGTTTCGAGGCTCGTTGTTAAAACCTACTACACTACCAATGACTACCTTTTAGATAAAAAAGCCTGGGATGAAAGCCTTCTGCGCAGTCCGGGATCAGTTACCTCTTGTAATACTTATTAATTAAATACCGGACTTAAGTGTATTAATGACCAACAATTTTTATCTTTGGATTTGTATAAATGACTTGGTACAGCCTTTTGTTTTATATTCGGTAGCTTTCCTGTACTTGTTAGGTTGTTCTGTCTATTAATGTTAGAATTTAAGCAGTTTTTTTTTCTCAACAAACAAATTGTACTCTACTAACTCGCATTGTAAAACCACAACAAGTTTAAAAGAGTAACTCCAGGTTTCTCGTTGGGTCTTCTCAGTAAGAATCAAATTTTCCGAAGCGGTGGTAGAGTCGCAAAATGTTGGTATACTGTTTATTTATATATTCATATTATTATAGTATTTATAATGTCTTTTAAGTAGTAATTTTTTTGACTATTTAAAAGTACTGATTAAGTCTAATTAAATAAAGATATTTGACTTCATTTACACATGCACTTGGATGTGTAAATGATAATATATCTTTAAATTCGATAAACGAAATGTCAAACAAATTTCGATCGTTACACTAATTAGTCGAGCTCGATGCATTTAAAAAGATGCCGAATTAAATGGATTAGCTCTGCTTCTTCTTGCTTCTAGCTCTCTCGCCAATGGCAAACAATATGAACTAACGAACCCCGACCAAAATCTAGCGACATCCAGCGCAGCACCGTTAGCCATGTGCAGGTCTTCGATTGTGCAGGTGGTTGGGCACTGAGCATTCGAGCATGTGAGCCATAGTCTGGGGTGGCCGACCACAGTCGCGCTGCTGGTCTACTTCGGTAGAGTAGTGGTTAGTTAGTCAGTTGGTTATGGTTTAGTTAGTGTGCATATTTTGATGAAACATTAGTGTTTTGATGCAATTTTTATTTTTTGTTTTTATGTAAAAAACTACCCAAATAATTCTAATAAATTTGATGCCCTACTTTCTTAGAATAATTACATTCAGAAACCAAGTCCGCGCGCCCATTTTGAAGCACCTTAATTGGAGCCATACATACATACCATCACGACTTTATCCCAAGCGGGGTAGTCAGAGGCAAGTGACTGAGTCGTCATGGTGAACGAAACACTCAGAAGCCCACTTTTCACCAATGATATTAGAACCCAACCTGGTAGGTGGTGAGCATTCCGCCGTTATCCGGGTTGATTTGGTTTGTTATCGATGTTTTCCGTCACCGGAGATTTAGTCGGATATTTAACAATGAACACAAAGATTTTGGTTCTGGCCAGATTTGAACTCGGGACCACACGATCCACGATCTGAGTTCGGGTGCTGAACCACTAGGCCACGACGCTCTTGGAGCCATACAAAAAGATATAAAATGACCTCCTTTTAAGAATACGTTAAAAAAGTTTCTCGTTGCACATTGCTTTTATTCTGTAGAAGAACACCTAACTAGTGTATACTAATTGGCAATACAGATTAACAATTATTATTACATACTTACACTTCATGTAAACTTTAATTTCTAAGATAATATAAATAAAACTATTTCCATTTATTGAATAAGTATAAAAGTTTGATATAACCACTGTGTCAATATGTTCAAATGAACATTCCCTACACCTGTACCCGGTAACTAAGTTGACAGTGTCTATTTCATTTATGATCCCTTGTAACACGTTTTGCAAATAATTTTCTATTCTATTCAGATTCCTTTCATCCTACGACATGTACAAATAAGGATTACAATTTTTAGCCTGGCTACGCAATTATGTTCCTTAATCGCATCTAAATAAATATGTACTTCCCACTCAATTTTGTAGAGCTCAAAATGCCAGTTGTGGGAGGTGACCGCGCCTGCCACAGGTAATTATAGGAATGAATATGAATTTAAAAAAAAAGATAAATAGCCTTGGTTTGTGCGCGTGCATACGCGGTTTCGAATCCCGTCCGATATCTTCAAGGTCCGAAATATCTTTAGAAATATTTGTGTGTTGCGAGGGCGTCTCCCAGCAGTCCCAGCACACCCAGACCCGACGATACAGCAAACTAAGCAATCGTGTCGTCATGAGTCAAATGAGTTTTATGACGACTCAAGGAAACTCTTTATTTGATCGCTAGATGGCGTTAATCTCCTTTAGCGCGCGCTAGTATTGTTTGCAATCAGAATAAGTTCTAAGAGACAAAACTATTGATTAATCCAATTTAAATCTAAACAATTTTTGACTGTGTATATGCGGTATGTGCTGCCTCTATACACCGATAATTATTTTAAAAAACACAACTAGCACTAGCTACTTCACAACAAAATGCGTTTCATGATGCTCTGTAAAAGAAATATTGCATACTGTGTATTGAAATATTGTTTAGTGTAAGATAATGTGCCTGTTTGTTTTTCTTAGGCTTAAATAAATAAAATAAATATTGTTTAATTAGTTACAAATACTGCTGACTGAATATATTTCACTATAAATTACACTATTTATTTAATAAAACATAATACCAAGAATATTAAGGGCATAGTCCAATATCCGCCTTAACTCAATTTTTTTCCCAAGTATCTCATTCCGTAAGTTTTATAGCATCGCACGCAAAGAAACTTACTTAAATAACCTACTTTACTTTAAAATAATTAAGTATTGTATGTATAATGTGCTAAATTCCCGAAAGAGTTAAAAAAATATTTTTTTAATTCTTTTGAGCGTTTGGGGAAACAAAATGAGATCTTTTAAATAAATATCCCTGGACATTATTCCACACAGCGCCATCTAGCCCCAAAGTAAGCTAATTAAAGCTTGTGTTATGGGATACTAGACAACGGATAAACATACTTAAATACATTTTCTTTTGTAAATACATACTTATTATACATAGGAGACACCCAGACCAGTACAAATGTTTGTACTGTGCGGGGATCGAACCCGCGACCTCTGGTGTAGTAGCCAACTTCTTAACCATTACACCAAGTCGGTCGTTTTAGCAGGTAATTGGCCTTTTCTGTCTCACTGCTGAGCCTCCATCATCGAAATCTAGCCATCGCTACAGTGATCACAAATCCAGGCCATTCTCTAACTCGTTGACGGCCTAGACCGGATTAATCAGGACCTCGTTAATTTTTAGGTCTAGCGTTTTTACCACGCGTTTAAGTGCACAAAATACTCGTACATGACAATTGAATATGAAATCACACTTTCTGCAATTGACCTGCGTTACTTTACTCACCATCTACCACGTCAGGTTCTAATACCATTAGTGAAAAGTGGGCTACTGAGTGTTCCGTTCACCATGGCGGCATCAGTCACTGGCCTCTGACTACCCCGTTTGGGATATAGCCGTGATGGTGTATTATCTATAATAATATTATAAAGAGGAAAGATTCGATTGTTAGTTTGGTTGCATTGAATAGGCTCCGAAACTTGTGAACCGATTTTAAAGATTAGTTCACCAATATGAAGCTACATCATCAGGAAGTGACATAGGCTGTATACACAGTCACAACAGCATCCGGATGACCATAGCGGATAGGTACACCTCGCCGCTCTGGAAGTGCATGGTGCTGAGAGTTACCACGGAAACAAATTTCTTTGGTAACTCTTAGCACACTATTAATTGCGATATTATTTTATTAGGTTTTTTTTTTTCCCCTTTATTGCTATTTTTTTTTCTTTTATACCTACCTTGTTTTCGTGTACTAACATAGTTTTCTAAGAAATTCTACTAAACCTACTATGGATTCAGTTATCCGAAATATAAAGTTTTTATTTTATTTTTATTTTTTAATTTTATTTTAATTTTATTTTTTATTTTTATTTATATTTTATTATGATTAAACAAAACATCCAGTACAAAATAATAGTATGTATATGTAAATCAAGTCGGAGAAGCGCGGGCGAAATGTGCTGCTTTACCGACGCCGCGACGTGCAATTACTTTTGTCAGAACGAAGTCTGTCGAGGCAGCTAGTAAATAAAGAAGCTTACTGGACATCCGGAAGTCGTTGTCCCTGCTGTAGTCGATCTCCCAGCGCTGCGCAGGCGCGGCGCGGCAGGCGGCGGCGCGCGCGTCGGCGCCGGCCTCGAAGCCCGCGTCCAGGCAGAGCCCGGACTCCGCGTGCTGCAGCTGGCGGGAGGGGAGGTAGCGCCATTTCTGGAATACGTAATGAGTTTTTTTTGCGGAGCGTTAGCTGGGGGTGGATCGAAAATGTTGCATTTTTGTAAGATTTTTGTGATTATTTGATTGAATTGAAATGAAACTTAAATTTTTGCTGTATTATTGTGTGCATAATACTATTAAAATTATATATTGAATTGTCTAAAATTACGTAGTCACTAATTATTTGTTAAGTTTTATAAAAATCGTTTTTTAAAAAAAATTATAAGACACTTAAAAATCTACTGTACACAGGTAAAGTTATAGATAGATTGATAGATATACTTTAGTGTACTAAAAAACAATAACAGAAATGTTCAACAATTTAAACAATTTGTACAATTTAGGCGGCCTTATCGCTAGAGAGCGATTTCTTCCAGGCAACCTTTGGGTAGAGGAACTTCTTAGAGCATAAAGAGTGTGAAACAACTATAAGAGCAAAACATAAAATATGAATGACTACAACTTCAATCAATATTATATATAAAACATACAATAAATAAATAAACAAACAATCAATATATTACATACAGATACATATATTTATTTTGGCAAGGACGTCACATCATACTAGACAGAAGCGCCATTTTTTCATACAAAGTCCCCTGTTTCCTCCCTGGATATTGCTAGTAGACGAATCATTTTTCCCAAAAAATCTATGGCCACTATTAGCATGTCTTTAAGTTTTCCTTTTTTTGATAAACTAGTTATCATAAGAGATGACCCTTCGCAAATATAAAAACAGGGTCTAATTTTCCGCTGTGTTAAAACATCCTTAAATTTGAGTAAATTATATTAAAAAAGGAAAACATAGGAACACGGCCAAAGCTTTTATCTAATTTTCGCTAAAAAAGTTATTTAATCGGTCAAGTTTTCGCAAAGGGATCAGTGTACCAGGAGACGTCGATTTTGTGTACTTTTTATAGGATATTTTGGTCCGATTTGCAGTCGTCTCTATCGCACTCTGCGGGGGGCTCGAGGTTTGCAAAATACAGCAATAGATTTTACAAATACCTATTTTTCAATTCTCTCGACCGTGCTGTGTCCTTTTATAAAACGAATGAATAGGGTGGAACCTACCTGCCCCCTTCCTTTCCCGTGGCAGTTGGTCATCAACACTCGCCGCCCTTTGTCGGGAGAGTCTTCTCTGAAAGTTACGAAATAATAATATTAAATGAAAAGTTATTCTTCTAGGCAGCATAGAAAATTCTAAACTAAATAAATTATATATTGTTTGAAACTTAGGTCACTAACATTAGAATAGTTATTATTAGTTACCGGATTTTTACCATGATTTTTGTTGCCAACTGGATTATAAGAAAATCAAAAACAAAAAACACGTTAAAAATCCCGTGAAAAAAACTATTGTAAAACAAATTATGTTTTATGAGAAGTATAATAGTAGAAAGAATATCCATGTGATAAAGTCATCTAACAAACAACAAATAAATGAATATTCGATCGAATATCCAGCCCAAATCCGGACTCTTATATTAAAAACCGTATAATTTCAAAGAATTCTGGGAGGACAGCGCGTACGCAGTCCCCACTACCAAAAATTACGCATCCGAGTTATCCACATTAGGGATAATCGCAAGGGTCAACCACTCCGCAGTGCAAAGGAGCGACCTCGCCCTGGGGGAACCGCCTTTTTGATCACGGTGTCCCCTATGCCAGGTAAGTATGAATTCGCTAAGTCCAGCTGGGGTAGTCATTCAACGGAGAAAAATCTTAACACCGTCGACTAGAAATTCATCGGTGTCTAGAAAGACCAACGCCATCTAGCGAAGTGCTTGTGGTATTAACGTCTCTTTAGGGCTTGCTGTTTGTTCACTGCTTTCTTGTTGACGCGCGAACCGTAACAAATAGGTAGATGACTCCACAATTGTACATTTATAGATTGAAATTTGAGGCATCATTGTGCTGAAATAAAATAAACTACTTACCTACTACTATAGAAGAAGAAGAACTACTTTCAAAATACCATACATGAATAATAAAAAACACAAAAAACCTTTTTGCACACTTTGTAAAAAAGGTTCTTTTCAGTTGCAATGTTTGTGTAACAGGCATTACTTTTTTCTTACATTTATTCATTCAATCACTACTTGCCTAAGGAATAAACAGATCTTAAATAATTATTACCAAACCATAAAGGATGAACTTTGAGGCATCATTGTGTTTTATTGAACACAGTTCTAGGTCAGCTAATTTTGAGGACTTCAAAATCTTAAGCAATAATTCTCATCTCATGCATACTCATTGTGAAAAAATAATATAATAAACTTCCTGTAACAAGTGTATTCTCAGTTAGCATGTTTTTCTTATTAGGCGTTAATTTTTTCTATAATCTATACCAAAAACGGTGAATTTAACAAAAGGTGAACTAAGCAGCTTAGAATCATAAGCTGAAGATGGTGCTTTTATAATTGTTTGTAATTGTTTTGTTAAATAGGATCTTTCTGACATCAGAGACAGAAAAAATATTTTTACTGTAATATAACTATTTTAAATCCAGAATGTTATTTTAAGCCCGTTCGTTATATTCTATTGTTTATTTTGTATCTATCCACTTTGGTTGTAAGTTGTTTTATAGAAAATAGTTACATACAACTACGTTTCACATAAATTGTTTCTCATATTTATTTTCATTTCATAGGATAATCACTACGCAGAATAGTATCTGTGAAAAAAAATTAAGCATAGACCTTTGTTACAAATAAAAATATATTTATGCTCATAAGGTTTAGTTAATAAGTATAAATAAATGAAATTTAACGAATTATATTTCTGTGACATATGTTTCTGTGAAGTAAATATTAAAGTCAGAAATAAGAAATCAATGAATTAAGTAGCCTTCTATGAAGCTTAAGTAATACACAACAGAAATGAACGTTTCGAAACTCGTCGATTCTATTCACGCGATTATGGTCCTTTTAAAAACACTAGTATGACGTATAGTCTATTTTGTCATGAAATAAAATAAATACTTGCAAGTATTTTGAAACCTGGTTTTTGACCCAGGTATTTAATGGGGTACGTACCAGGTGGCCCTGGTATTGGATTTTGCAAGTATGACTCATGCTTACTTCGGGTCATGCAACTCCATCCAGTGATAAACCCGATAGTGTTTAAAATTTGTAGTGAAAAATGTAACAAGAAAGTCTATAAAATGGCATTTAAAATTGATTCTAAGCCATAAATATCACTGGACTGAAGTCTGAATAAGATAATCTCTATGATAGAAGTGATAGGGAAATCTGGGGGGGACAGCGCGTACGCAGTCCCCACTACCAAAAATTACGCATCCGAGTTATCCACATTAGGGATAATCGCAAGGGTCAACCACTCCGCAGTGCAAAGGAGCGACCTCGCCCTGGGGGAACCGCCTTCTTGATCACGGTGTCCCCTATGCCAGGTAAGTATGATTTCGCTAAGTCCGGCCGGGGTAGTCATTCAACGGAGAAAAATCTTAACACCGCTGACTAGAAATATGTCGGTGTCTGCAATGACCAACGCCATCTAGCGAAGCGCTTGTAGTACTAAGCGACAGTTTGCTGTTCGTGCCCTGCTTTTCTGATTGACTCTTTGGTCTCAACCAAATAGTCAGATGAATTTTGAGGCTCCATTTGTATCAAAATAATTCGATTATACAATATAACAAATCTAAAAATAAATACACTTCAATGCTTGTTTTTACTTTAACGAAAACAGTCATTTGCAAGTGGCTGCTTATTTTTGCTCGCCAGTGGATTTTGATGTACCTATTAAACGGCTTTCATCAATGAAGGACTCGTATGGAGGCCTTTGCCCAGCAGTGGGAGAGTTTATGGGCGAATCACTACTTTACTACTAATACTATTTGACATAAGTACATTAAATGAAAATACACATGAACTAATTTTACACAACCAATCAATATCAGTCTTTGTTTATTTTAATATAAACAATTCTACTCTATTTTATAGTTTTCATTTAAGTAAATGAAATCAATATAACGGATAAAGCCATTTTAACTGCCTGTAAACTCTTTACCAAACCCACTTACAAAATACATTTAACATTTACTTCTGTCTACTTCTAATAGAAATTGCAAATTATAATTAGTGTATACCTATATTTTTTAATCCCTAAGCGTTCCTCTTCACTTAGCTTGAAAGTCTTGACCTGGAGCAAGACTGGCCAGAGGCTATAGATAAAACTGGAGAAAAGACTTTTTGAAAAAAATAAGTAAATTATAACAAAATAAATTAGTAAAATAAAAATAAAAAATATTGATGCAAAACAAAATAAAAAAAATTAAAATAAGTAATATAAAAAAAATATAAAAACCTAATCTAACGTGTTTGTCCCGCTACCAGGTAAAGGACACTAAAAATCACTAAAAAATGTCGCTTGAAGGCGCTTTCGGTATTGAAACTGTCAGAAATTCGGTATTGAAATTTTTGAGCCCAGACTATTTAAGTTACATTAAGCGTCTTTTCGACAATTCTTAGTTTTTTCAAATGGTCTAACGTTTTTCCTAAGCTCATTTTTATTAAGTGTCGATAGTTTTATTCGATTCTTCTTGATGGTAGTTTCCATAGATTAATATGAATATCTGTCTGATTTTGGGGGATATCCCAGTTTGATAGGAACCTTGAAAGAAATTATAATTAGAAAGTCCTCTACTGACCATATTTTATCATATTATATGATTCTACGGTATTAAAACGGGTTACATTTTACTCGCATTATTTTTTTGACTAATTTTCATAATGAATGTTGCATAATCTTAACTGTCATAATAACATAATGAAACTTTGGCATAATCGTATTTCGGCATAATGTGTTTTAAGCATAACGATCTGTTGGACTATATTCAATTGGACTATTGAGGAGACGCGTCTTTAGCCATTTTTACTTTCCAATTTCTGAGTTAAATAAACGATATCGTAAAGAATACGAATAAGTAATATTTAAGTACCGCTTTATGAGTTGGGACTATAGGTTAAGGTGACCAAGACCCACCCTTTAGCCGCGAT
Source organism: Udea olivalis (assembly GCA_947369235.1). Classification (NCBI taxonomy): domain Eukaryota; kingdom Metazoa; phylum Arthropoda; class Insecta; order Lepidoptera; family Crambidae; genus Udea; species Udea olivalis. The sequence continues at coordinate 10,567,917 of OX376369.1, forward strand.
CATGTCAATGTAATTTGAACCAGTTTTTTTGGTCAGAATATTATGCTAAGTTACCTTTATGCCATATCGGATTATACTTTAAAAAAATAAGCAAATAAAATATAGACCCTACTGTGTAGTAGACCTGGTATATTCGCTAGTGGCCTCACCTGGAATGTTGCAGCTCAGCGCAGCTCTCCTCGTCGCGCAGCTCGCCGCGCGCGGACAGGCTGAAGTACTGCGTGGCCTGCAGCCGCTCGTGGCACGGGTACACGCCCAGCGGCGCCGCGGCGCCTTCGCGCTGCAGCGTGTCCAGGCACATGTCGCTCGGGGGGTTGCGGAACCTGAGGACAATTGGAAATAATGTTTATAGCCACGTCGATCACTCTTTTGTTCTCACAGCGGTCAGATTGTGGAGTAAGCTGCCAGACACATCAAAATGTCACCAAGTAAAGCCATGTTTATTTTATTTTATTTATTTATTTATTTAACACAATTAAACGAGATAATCCCAGTTACATAATTATGAAAGCTACAGGAAGGAATACATTGCACCAATTTTTCGACTTTGTTTAAGAGCGATTAAGGACTGTCAATGAATATATCCAATTCAGGGTTAGCAACCAGTAACATGTTTAGCGCCCTCTGCATACGACACAGCGGGGATTGCTCACGAGCTACGTACGAGTACGACACGTTGGAATAGCGAACAGCCGATGTCTCGGACCGGAGCGAATACGTAAATATTTATCAGGCACGTATAGACGAGACAATTGCTCAACACACTCGGGCGAGTCCATCCAGCCCCGCAAGAATGCTAAGGCAGTTGAAACCTCCAAACTGGCTCTTCTCACTTCTAAAGAGTTCATCTGCAACATTCCCAGCAAAAAATCGGTGGGGAACATAAAGGGATAATACCCATACACTCGCTTATAGAAGTACCGAAGAAAAGCCTTTTGCATCTTTTTCAACATTAGCCTATACTTAGCTTCGTAGTTAGTTAGTTTAAAACAGCAACCTGTGATTTTTTAAGAAGTTCTTAGTAGTTCCCACTGTTCATCATCTATTCCTTATCTACTCCACCCGGGTAGGTAGGGTTTTCGCAGCTGGAACTACTGGCTGTTAGGATCAGGGACCCACGGGTGTTAGGGGTCCCAGCCCTGCCTTTCCTAAGGCAGGCCCCAACTTGGAGTTGGATTCGTGGTGGCATGTGGTTAGTTGCAGAGGCATTTTCGTCTGCTCGGTAGTGTGTACTGAGCGTCCCTCCTCGCGCGCAACGAGTATCTAAATTCACTGGTCTAGGGCGTTGGGCCGCTAAGTGTTTAGATGCGGGGTTAGTGAGGAACCCTTATAGCGGCTTGCCGCTCCTCCGGTACTTGCCTGGATAGCAAGGATATGGGTATCCGCTAGATTGCCCATCCGGCCACCCTGCTGTAGTTAAGGGTAGATGTACGGCAGTGCATCAAGATGTGAGCGTGCTATACAGCCCCGGCACCATTTTTGAAAAATGATAGTTGGCTTCTCAGCGGGGATTGAAGCCGCTAGCGTTCTTTGGGCTGCGTGTGGTGAGCGACTATAACTGCTCCGGTACCATTCTGGATAAATGGGAGTGGGTAATGCCACGGGCTACTCGCCTATGAGTACCTTAATGTGTAATGCATTGTGCATTGTGCTTTGTGGCGGTAGGACCTACCGCAGATGGTCCCTGGTACACTTCACGGTGTGATAGGAATAGTGTGCCCTTCTGCATAACCGAGAGGATGGTGGGGCCACTAAAAAAAATCTCAGTAGTTGGAAGGGGGTGTTCATCATCTATTTTATTTTATTGTTTCCCCTAATAGCGAGTATGTTATATATTATGTAAGTATATATTGATTTATGTTATGTATTTCTATGTATATACGTATAATTTATATTGATTAGGTTGTATCTGTCGTTTTTGAGAATTTATAAAATCTATGTATTCATTTCCTATTCTAAATGAACATTTTGCACCGCCAACAGCATTTCTGTCTCACCCGATGGTTGACTGGTGGAGAATGCTTTTAGCATTAAGCCCGCCTAATGTATTTTTTTGCATTAAAGATTAAATAAATATTTTTTTTTTTCAAAATTTAAAAGCGCTATTCAATTTTCAATTTACAGTTCTTTTGAATCGTCATTTAACATTGAAAATTTAGCTAAGTTTAGCATATAAACATACATAATAAGTATTATATTTATCTGAGAGGCTCGCGCAAACAAATATTAGGATGAGATAATAAGTTTTTATGGCACGAACTAACAGATATAGCAGGGCAAAAAGTGGACAAAAAGTAACATCAAGTTTTGTCATGTTTCACGTTATCCTTCTAATAATTACAGTCATAAATATATAAATAATATATATATAAGATATATTTAATATATATGTATTAAATAAATATTTACAGTCGATCATCATCATCATCCGTGCGGTCTATCCCGGTTGTGAACACCAGTGTGGGGGTCCCAGGGTCCGCCTTTCCTATTTCCTTGGCCCACTTCTCGCAGTCTTGTGCATCCTCAGTGGTGAGTTTGTTGGCACGCATGTCACCCTTAACGACGATTTATTTACAGTCGATCGAATATAAGTTATTATATGCACAATATCCGGCGTTTCGCAACTGTCCTACGACGTATGCATTTCCTACTCCATTTTGAAGAGCTCAAAATATCAATTGTACTTTCAAGTGCAGCAAAATTTTCGTACAGAGGGCGCCGGCGTCTGCTACTGAGACGTCCGAGTAAAAACATTTAACAAAAAAAAACTAGTTTCAAAAAAAACTATTCCGAAACAGATTAATTTGCACTAAAAAGTAAAAAATAATTGCGTATTTTTCTAAAACTCATTGATACTATGATATAGGTACAATTATTGTTATTGCTAGAGTCGGTGTCAGCCAAGAAAACACTACAATATACCTAGCAATATACCTATATTTTTACATCTCACGTTTAAGTTTTACGACCGACTTGGTGTAATGGTTAAGAAGTTGGCTACTACACCAGAGGTCGCGGGTTCGATCCCCGCACAGTACAAACATTTGTACTGGTCTGGGTGTCTCCTATGTATAATAAGTATGTATTTACAAAAGAAAATGTATTTAAGTATGTTTATCCGTTGTCTAGTATCCCATAACACAAGCTTTAATTAGCTTACTTTGGGGCTAGATGGCGTTGTGTGAAATAATGTCCAGGGATATTTATTTATTTATTTTTATTTTATTTATGTTGGTAGTGACAAACCTACATTGGCTGACACCGACTCCAACAATAACAATAATTGTACCTACATTATAGAACCTCCTCCTTTTTTAAAGTCTGTTAAAAATAAATACGTTGAAGGTGCTGCGAGTATTTGATTGCTAGAACCTGGCTTATGAGTATAGAGAAGCACAGTTTTTCAATACAAACGTAGTGCCCTATTTCCTCCCTGGATATTGATAGTACTTGTAGAGGAATATTTTTGTTTCCAGTGGAGCTTCTTCTGTCTGTCTATGTGGGTCTGTGATTATGTGTCTGTGTATATCTGCTGTTAACTGTGTTTGTTAGTCTGTCGGTCCGTTTGTTTGTTTGTTCCTATGATTGTCTGTGTCTGTCTTTAAAGTAAAGTAAAGTAAAAAAAACATTTATTCATTTAAGCTTGTACAAAGCACTTATGACATGTCAAAAAAAGTATATAGAAATAATAATAATAAACGTAAATAAAATAGTACAATATTAGTACATATCGTGAATATACATAATATGAATCTACCACCGGTTCGGACGTTGCTTCTTTTCGAGAAGACTCCGGTAAGAAACTCGATAGTTACTCTTTTGAACTTTGTTTTACAAAAAATAAATTCAGAGTACAGTCAATGAGAGTAGAAAAAAGAACACAACATTGAGCAGAGGAGCAGATTATTCCTACTATGACCACAAACTTTTGTCGTTCAAGTAATCCTCTACATTATAATAACCTAGTTTCATTAACTTTGCTTCAATTGCAGACTTAAACTTGTGAAGGGGCAGATCAACAAAACTTTGAGGTATTTTGTTAAAGTATTTTACAGATGTTTCTGTGTTAATGTGTGCCTGTGGTTTTGCTGCTCACCTGCCGTATCCGTACACGTCGCGAACAGGCACGAACTTCTCCTGGTACACGTTATCGAGGTACCACTGGAAGCTCTTGCAGTGCAGCTTCTCGCGGAGCACCTTGCGGTGGGTCACGTCGCCTATTTTGGGGTTTTTCTGGAAGAAAAACAGTCTTAAGCACCAATGGTTGATACGTTGAAAATATTTTCCATTTCCAAAACCAATTCGAGGAATAGCTTCACTATTTCAAACTCAAACTAAACTCAAATAACTTTATTCAAATAGACTGTATCAGTACTTTGAAATCGTAAAATTTACAGCAAAATATACTAAATAATAGACATAAATATCATAATAATATGGATATATAAATACATAGTATACATATATCCATATTATTAAGGTATTCATGTCTATTATTTAGTGTACAATCTATATTATTATTATTTTTTATTAAACACCTCCGTGGCCGAGTGGTTTCGAGCTCGCCCCAAAACCCGGAGGTCCCGGGTTCAATTCCCAAGTCGGGCATAGTGTGTTCTCGGATTTTCCGGAACAAAGCCTGGGTTTGTGATCACCAACCCGCATTTGGCAAGGTGATTAAGCTAATACCCATCCAGTGTAGGGATGACTTGATTTTAAAGATGAAGGCCTTTGCCCAGCAGTGGGACAGTATATAGGCTAATTATTTTACTTTACTTTGTTTATTGTAATATACATGATTATGTTGAAGTAATGACCCGAGATAGTCGATCGAATAAACAATTAATTAATTGAATTGACTTACTGACCAGTCTTCAGTGATCTTATTTGAATTTTGCTTTGTATTTCTTTGTAAGTGTTCTATAGAAATCAGAGTCGCGGGACTAGCTGAGGTCAGGGCGAAGGTATTCGGTTGATTTCAGTTAAATGAAAACGAAATAAAATAAAAACGTTGCACGGCCACAAATTCCTACGTTCTCTGTAAAACCTTGCGGTTGAATAGTAGACACGTCTTTAGGCACTAAATCCACCATTAGTACTTTCTATTTATGTGCAATAATTAATTAATAAGAATATTCAAATTGAAGGAATGACAGTTTTTAGCTCAGCCTACAGTTTCGACAAAAACATGTTCCAGACGTGGAATACCTACTCTTCCAGCGCATGTGTTTCCTTCCTCTTATAGTCCCGGGGTCTTCAAGCGGGGCGTGAAAAGGCATTTCCGCAGGCCTTAAAGATGAGTATGACCAGCTCAGTGATTGCTTTGCATTACTGTGCTTGTCATCCTCATATCTGGACCTCACGACCGCTTTCCATCAGGTGGAGTGAGGTTATCTTGACGGACAATATAAAAAAAATGCTTCCTGAATTCTAGAATCGCTCATTTGAGAGTTGATGTGGAGTGGTACTCACGCGCAGGTCGGGGCGGTGCAAGTAGAAGAGTTCGGCGTATTCGTCCATCCACACCTCCGCCATGCGCGCCGTGTTGATGCCTGAAGCATCGGGTTAGGTTAGATCAGGGATGGGCAAACTACGGCCCGCGGGCCGTTGCGTTGGTTGAAATTCTGCGCGGGCCCACATTAAAAGTCTGCGTTAATTTATCACATAAATAGTTGTTCCAAGGCGGGAATCGGAGCAACATCGGCAAATGCTTTTAAAATACAGCCAGAAAATGAGCTGTCAGTAAAAATTGTCCCGCGAGAAACAGAGTTTGCCCATCCCTGAGTTAGATAATATTAAAGATCGGCTGGAGGGGCTCCGATAAGGGCAAGCACTGGCAGCCTTTCTTAGGGACCCCGTCTCGCCGCTGAAGTGTTAAGGTCGAGTACCGTGGGGTTTTAGTCGGTAGAAGTCCGACATAACCCCAGGGCGATGGTTTCCACGAGGTTTTAACCACGCGGCCACGCCACGGTTGTAAAAAAGATCATTTAAAAGATAGAAACAAGAAAAATTCAACCTTAGTCCTATAGATTTGACGACACGATTGGCGTAGTGCGCTGTAGCACGGTTTTTCGCCTTGATTTCCGTAGTGTCCTGGGTTCGATTCCAGGCCGGGTCAATTCAGGAAACGATCTTTTCTGAATTGACTCGGGTCTGGGTGTGCTGGGACACGCCCCTGGCTTATTTCCTTGTGTGGTACCTCGTAACACAGGGATATTATTCCCTACTTCGAAACCATTACAAGAGGTGTGTTGTCTGGCGCATATTTATTTATATTTATAGATCGAGCGAGGCTTGAACCCGCGATATTTGCAATCCAGGCGGATGTTTCAACCACTATGTTATTAAAATCACCAGAAGATCTAGGAATTTTGTATTTACGTTGCAAGCTACTGTTATTCTATCAATGATTTGAGGCAAATTCCTTTTAAACATTCGAAATAAAATATTTTTACACTTTCAAAGATGTTATTGGCTATTTGGTTATTATGTATCTACTTTGATTTTAGCATTTTACAATACTTATGTTCAAGATACGGGTTCGAATTCCACTTGACAACTGTGGCCGAATTTTAAGGTTTTTCTATTTTAGGGGGTTTGTTTTTTGCGTTTGGGGTAGATCGTAAACGTCAGATATTTATAAGGTTTTCGTGATTATTTAGCTGAATTCAAATTAAGTACAAATTATCTCTTTATTATTGCATGTTAAATCTTACAAAAATGCAACGTTTTCGATCCACTCCCAGCAAACGCTCTTAAGAATGAAAATAATTCTATTTCAAAGATAGTAAAATGCTAAAAACAAAGTTTTACTTACAAAAAAAAGTCGTAATAAAACAAACACAAAATGTCAATAAGGAACAAAAGTAAGTAATTATAATGTAGATCTGACCGTGTGTGTCCGTGTGCGCGGGCAGCCCGTACGGGTGGAAGCTGCGGAACACGTGCCCGACGCGCGCGCACGGGATCGTCTCGAGCGTCCCGCCGCCTGCAAACAACAGTTGGTTAGCAATTACACACGTGAAAACAATCTGGAACAATATTTACTACGATCGTCTGAACTAAAACTATTTAATCATTTATTGCATGCATGGTGAAGCTCCTAACAATTCTTACAACTAACAACTTTGATGCACAAAATAAAGAGTTTACAGAAGGACCGCTCGCACCTTTTTCCAAAACTTACGTAAACCGCCTAGGGTTACTACTTTATTCGCTCTGAATTTTTAAAATGAAGTACGCAAGTTATACCTTCTTGACAGAACCGGCCAAAAACAAAAGTCATCATGCGGAAAATTGCACCAAGTTCGACAAAAACAAAAACACTCGCGACAGTGCGACACACCGAAGCTCACTGACTTCGCTTGTAAACTCATGTCTCTGTGTGCGTGCGTCAAAAATGGCGTGTTGTTCTAAGCGGGCTATCTGTCAGAGCGCCGCGCATGTCTAATTTGTGCTTGATGGGTAGGTATGCCAAAATATTAAGAGGATTATATCTAATTAAATTTATATTTAGTTGAATGATATTTATGTATTTACATATATATAAGTATGTGTATATTGATTAGTGTAGGCATCTTAGGTGGTAACACTTGTATCTCTATGAAGTTTTCAAAAGCGTTTTTATAAGCTGATTTACGAATTTAGAGTACCTAGTTATTTTCACTCTTTAGTGATTCTGGCAGTTTGTTGAAGATTTTTATTGACATGGCATGTGGACCGGCGCTGTGTAATGTTAATTTTGATGTAGGTGTGATTTTTTTAATTGAATATTGCTTTGATCATTTTAGTTGTTTTTCATTTCTAAAGATAGAAAAAACAGTTTCTCGTTATAAATAGTATATGAGACAATTTACACCAAGATCATCTGACCCCAAACTAAGCAAAGCTTGTACTATGGGTGTCAGAGACTGATAAACATACTTATATATTCCATAGGCCGCGATAACCGCTTACCCTCAGGCGGTCCGCGTGCTTGATTGTCACCGACGTAGTATAAAAAAAATATACATACTTGAATAGATAATAACACCCAGACACATAACAAACATAAATGTTTGTCATGGGTGGGGATGAACCCACGACCTCTGGTGCTGCCCTTGCACCAACAGGCCAGTCCAGATAGAGAAGAGAGAGTGGAGGTTTCGGTAGCTCAGTGGTTAGAGCAGTCACCCGGATTGTAAAAGACGCGGGTTCGATTCCCGCTCGAAATCATCAAGTCCGAAATCCATTTTTTCCAGTTTTTCTATCTTCAGAAATGTAAGTGAATATTTAAAATCGCAGTTAGTGAATATCTACTTCCAATGGTCTGGGATCCTCGGGTCACTTTGTTCTTACAAGATTAACTGGCCGGCTATACTCACATTGCCAGACCCTGAAGCTCATCTCGAGGTTCTCTCCCCCCCAGCCCGCCATCTGCTCGTCGTACGCGCCCACCTCCCAGTAGTACGAGCGGCTGATAGCGAACAACCCCCCCGCCATGGTGGGAGACCTGGAACCACGAGAAGGATAATTAATGTGAGGGTACTTTAACAAAACTCAAAGACCGAAATACACATGCATGAAGCTGGCATGGCAGTAGCAGTCACGTGACAGCAGAAGTCAAAATGTGCTGTGTTTGAGGTTATTTCAGAAAATTATCTGCTCCTCTGCACACTTTTTTGTTATGACTTTACTCTGTCAATTCAATTTTTGTGTATAAAAACAAGATTGAAAAGAGTAACCATCGAGTTTCTTGCCGGAGTCTTCTCGATCGGAAACAACCTCCGAACCGGTGGTAGAGTCACATTATATTTAATTATGATATTAACTATCATAGTATTATTTTATGTAAGTTTATTTTTATTCAGTATATTTTTGCTACAATTTTGTTTTTGTATATGACTTGTCATAAGTACTTTTTATAAGTCTATATGAATGTAAATATAACATTACAGAACTGCCTCCCTGACATGACGAACATTCGGCAGTAATGTACATTTCAGATTAAATTTTGAGCATTACATTACATTACTGCCTTGCAAAACTTCAGGGAAGTTGTATCAGAATATTACACATAGAATCATCGAATTGCGCACTGTAATGCTCGACTCTGTAACGTTACATTACAGGAAAATGCCCTAGGTGAGGGAGCACCTTAACCTGCAAATGTACTCACCATGTTGGAGATATATCAGATCCTCTCCGCTTCTTCTCCCGCTCCGGAATCTCAATCCACGTGAAGTGACCCATGAACGAGAACCCTCCGACCTGATACCAGACAAACAGATTATCATCTGACTATAATTGTGTTTCTGCAAAGATATACTTTATTAAGTGGTCTGGTAATATTACTAACCAATTCAAAACCTAATTTTTCCAGGCTTTTCTTAAGCAATAGCAGTAATTCCTATTAAGGACTGGATTTTCTATATTTAAAGGTTCTACCACTTAACCAAAGTGAAACTAACTTAAAAAAAAATGGTTGCCTGTAAAGTCGGTTTTACGGGCGAAGATTTTACGTGACAACGTCTTTTTCTCGGTAGAATATTTATTGATATGAATATAATTAAATTGCACAATAGGAACAAGGAATTGAATGAAAATAAGAATTGCGGCAGACCGATCATAGTTGAGTGGGAGAGAGACGCAAGGCATTCGGCGGGCCTCTCTCTCGTTCGGTGACTCATCGTAACGTTACCGAGCGTTACACTTTTTCATAAGTGACTCCCAGCCGCAACCTAATTTAAGACGTTGTCACGTCAAAAGTCATTCATTTTGGAATATTTGAAGAACTAAATAAAAGAATTTATACTCTTAAATAACAAACAAGAATAGTTGACAGTCCCTCTTGTGGGCATAAAATGAACCAAAACTGTCAAATTCTACATTCTTGCGGTTTTGACATGAAACTAACGTTACAAAAGTATTAAGATCTCATATGATATCTGAGCTTGGGTCGTGCAAATTATCAAATTCTTGAATAATGTAAAACTTACCTTCAAAACAATATAGTAGAAATAAGATATTATATAATAATAATATAATTATACCAACACATGAAAGTGATGTATGATTATGAAATTAATACTGTTTATCTACAACCAACCAAAAGTACAATTTAAGTAGCATAATATATGTATAGCTCACAGCTAGTGTGTAAAGCTGCCAGCATAAGGGAGGCGTATAGGTAGCGATCGACTTACTGCGGAAACTAGCCCACATTGAGGCTGTGCTCGACTGTACTAAAAAGACAAGAATCACCAAGATTGAAAGAGAAGATCGAGAGGTTAGAAAAAGGAATAAATATGGGAAAGAAAACTTGTACGAAGCGCTTCTTTTATCTGCTAGTATTAACGCATTAATAAAATGTTATGTTCTATCACAGACTGACCATCGCCACCTTTGTTCTCAGAAGAATCTTTAGATGTTGTTATTTTTACTACATTCTAATAACTGTAGTGCAAATAAGTCTCTGAACTGCTGTGTCTTGGTTCAGATTCCATTTACTGTTCAATGCAATCACAAATATTTAGACTCCCTATATATTCTGATCACTCTGTCAGTCCTAGGAGCGACAGAGCCTTCAAGTTTCGTTTCGTTACCATAGGCATATATCCACTGCATATATCTCATCGTTCACAGTATAGCTACTGGGATCGCTCTATCATTATCGGCAGGACTTTTGTTATGGAATGCTCCAACTTCTTTTGCGTTTTATTTACATTCAAGTTATTCCGAGGATCCACCATTCTGATTAGCATTTTCAAACGCTAAAACTAAGTTATAACAAACATAGTTTTTACTTAACGCAAAACAGTGACCAATCTGTCATGAAATGTATCGATAATTGTTGGCATTAATTGTATCACTCTCGCGTGCGCCGGCACATGCCATTGTCTTTAATAATAGCCGACCGTCGACCGGTCGGTAGACTGGGGAATACATGCCATTATTGAAATAAATAAATAATGTAGTATTAAAAGTATAAAGTTAGTATGAAATATTACTGATTAAGCTAAGACATTACGGTGTTTCAGGTATCTCATCTCAATTAATACAATCCTATCTCACAGATAGAACTCAAAAAGTTAGTATCAACGGAACTGCATCTTCCGGTGCCACCATACGTGTGGGAGAGCCCCAGGGATCTATATTAGGACCTTTGCTTTTTCTTATTTATATAAATGATCTTCCTACCTATGTCAAAGATATTTGTGAGATAGTATTATTTGCTGACGATACCTCGTTGATTTTTAAAGTCGACAGAGGTAAGCAAGCATTTGACGATGTAAATAATACTCTCTCAAAAGTACTATGTTGGTTCACTAGTAATAATTTATTACTTAATGCAAAAAAAACAAAGTGCATCAAATTCTCTATGCCCAATGTGAGACAGGTTGATACTATTGTAACTATGAATGACGAGCCATTAGAATTAACAAATTCTACTGTATTTTTAGGAATAACTTTAGATTCTAAGTTGCAATGGGGTCCGCATATAACGGCCCTGGCAGGGAGACTCAGTTCCGCTGCTTGTGCTGTTAGAAAAATACGACTCTTGACTGATATTGAAACAGCAAGACTAGTATATTTTAGCTACTTTCATAGTGTTATGTCGTATGGTCTACTGTTGTGGGGTTCAGCTGCAGACTTGAACACCATTTTTGTACTTCAAAAAAGAGCCATCCGCTCCATTTAAAAACTTAGACCACGCGACTCGCTTAGGGAAGTATTTAAGAAGATCGATATTTTGACTGTGCATGCTCAGTATATTTTAGATAACATAATGTATGTGCGCAAAAACTTGCATCTGTTCAAAAAAAACAGTGACACTCATAAACATAATACCAGAAATAAAAACAAATTGAAAACTCCCAGTCTTAGGCTACACAAGGTGGGAAACTCATTTGTGGGTCAATCTGTAAAATACTTTAACAAAATACCTCAAAGTCTTGTTGATCTACCTCTTCACAAGTTTAAGTCTGCAATTAAAGCAAAGTTAATGAAACAAGGTTATTATAATGTAGAGGATTACTTGAACGACAAAAGTTTGTGGTCATAGTAGGAATAATCTGCTCCTCTGCTCAATATTGTGTTCTTTTTTCTACTCGCATTGACTGTACTCTGAATTTATTTTTTGTAAAACAAACAAAGTTGAAAAGAGTAACTATCGAGTTGCTTGCCGGAGTCTTCTCGATAAGAAGCAACGTCCGAACCGGTGGTAGATTCACATTATGTATATTCACGATGTGTACTAATATTGTACTATTTTATTTACGTTTATTATTATTATTTCTGTATACTTTTTTTGACATGTCATAAGTGCTTTGTACAAGCTTAAATGAATAAATGATTTTTTTACTTTTTACTTTTTTTTTACTTTAGTATTTATGTTTAAAAGGAGAATGGGCGAAATTGTATGAAGTCTGGGCCCAAACTTGAGTTTGTTGTTTAGTTCTACAATCACTGTGTAGAAACTTCATTGCCACCACGTGGTTTTTCTTTTTAAATACATTTTAAGAAAACGCATTATACGAACGAAATAATTGTTATTATGTTCTATGCAATTCCATCATGTTTACATATAAATATATTTTTTCTCCTATAGATTTCAATGAAACGCTGCTAGCAAAAGTTGTTCCGAGTGATCACTGCTTTCATTAGACACTACTCGACTTTCTTTAATGGCCGTCGACCGCCCAAAAGTGTCCATTCTCCATTGTGTTTGTCTTTTCCAGAATTCCTGTGTTTTCTGTTAAACCTGGTAGAAAATGCCTCTAGGCATGAAGTCCGCCAATTGTACTTTACTTGTATGTGCAATAGAGAATAAATTAATAAATAATAATCATGACTGGCCTGTTGGTGCAATAACACAGGAGATCGTGAGTTTCAAATGTTTTAATTTCGTAAATCATCTAAAGCAAATAATACAGCCCCCGGTGCGCATACGCTAGTCAAACTTGCACTTGACTACTTTCAATAACTCTTTTTTTATTCCTAGTATTCAATACTAATACAGTAACAGAGACTTTCCAGTTAATGGTAATTTACTGCCATCATAATAATGCCATTTCATGGAAACTGATTAATTGCTCCAATTAATCATCGTTCCTATTGACATGACAACGACTATAAATCCACTTAAATCACAACTTAAATAACACAAAAAAATTAAACTACGAACATTTATAGACGCAAATATTCAAAAAGTATACAGGGTGGCCGAGATTCCGTGGTATTATTTCTAAATAGAGTCTATAGTATTTATGAATCGAATTAAATATTTTTGGTTGTTTGTCACGGATAAACCTAAAAACCACTGAACCAATTTATTTTTTCACGCATATAAATATCCCTGGACATTATTCCACACAGCGCCATCTAGCCCCAAAGTAAGCTAATTAAAGCTTGTGTTATGGGATACTAGACAACGGATAAACATACTTAAATACATTTTCTTTTGTAAATACATACTTATTATACATAGGAGACACCCAGACCAGTACAAACAGACATGTTCATGCACACAAATGTTTGTACTGTGCGGGGATCGAACCCGCGACCTCTGGTGTAGTAGCCAACTTCTTAACCATTACACCAAGTCGGTCGTCAAACGCACGCATATGATGCATTAATAGCGATTTTTTTTATATATTGCCAGATCAAGATGACCTCACTCCACCTGATGGAAAGCCTAAGGTCCAAATAGGAGGCTTACAAGCACAGTCGTGCAAAGGAATCACTGAGCATCCTCATCTGGAAGATCTGCAGAGTGCAGTGAAAGATGCGACCTACTTCTCGTGCGTAACGAGCGTACGTAAACATTTACGTGCTCGCAAAACGCGATGGTGAATGCATTCGTATTCACTGCAACTGGCCCTCGGCACTCAGAACTGGCGGCACGGTCGGTGTTAGTTAACCGAGTTCTCTTCTAACGCAAAGAGGCCGCTAGTGCTCACGCGCACTTGTAAGTGTACCTGTTACAGCCACTTGTATGAAGGATTATCTCTGTGTCGTCCATTTACTCATTTGACAACTGTGTCTGCATTCAGAATGCCGACAACAAAAGAAAACAATTTTTTCATAACTTGGTTAGTGACTACTCAAATGTTTTCATGCTGTTAAAAATACTTACCTTTTATCGTGCTAGTACTACGAAAAAATTCTTACAGATAAATATATTTTCAAGAGAACATCAATATTTGCTATCTTTTGAGGTCACGGATGTCAAATTAAACATAAAATCGGAATCTCAGCGACAGTTGTTTTGTTTTAACATTAAATATGACTGATGCGGGCAGGTCAATATGGTCGTTTTTTTCAATCGTGTTATTTTACCTCTATTATGCCAGAATTAAGGAAAATTCAGCTAGAACATCCGTTTCATTTACAAAAGTTTATGATGGTGCGGGTATCGAGTTTGCGTCTGGACCGGCACCACTGAGCAAGACAGCAAGACGCATAAGGGTAGATAAATGAATTATATTTTGCTGGTTAGTATTAATAAATAAATATACTTGCTTTGACCACAAGCTTAACCGTCATAAAATTAAGATGCAATTTATTTGCTATTGATTATTATTTATTTACCAGGCACTTTTCTCATACAAATTATCTCCCAAGTTAGTAATCAATCATCAAATTATCTAAATCTCAATTTTATCATTAATTAAAATATATTTTTAAAGCTCTACTGATAGCACTGATTTATCAGTTGACACAGGTGACGTGACACTATGACGTCATAATAACGTAGTTGTATACCAAAACTGCAAGGGACTTGCCAGGGACGATCGGTAATTCGGTAGAGTTTACGAAAATGTTATGTCATTGGAGAAGTGTCATTAGGGATTAAAGTTATGTAAGAGCTTGACCATTTTGATCGGTTTAATTTTTAACTTCAATAATCACATCGTCATCATCATCCGTGCGGTCTATCCCGGTTGTGAACCCACACCGGTGTGTGGGGTCCCAGGGTCCGCCTTTCTTCACACAACCAACCACAACCACATCCCATGGTAGTATTTTTGAATACTATCAATTATCGTATTTGTTAGTATTTGCCTTCATGCGGTTACAAAGCACCACACCTAAAATCAAATAGGAACCTGAAACTGCGTCGCAGCAAGCCACTCGAAGCTGTTCTGATCAATGATGTCGATAATTGGAGTGACCACGGCGTCTCTCTTGTGGGCAATTCGCTGGAGCAACGGCCTTAGCCAATCAGCGTTGACTTCGCAGTGAGCGTCGAGAAAGATCAAGACGTCACCGCGGGCAGTGCGAGCGCCTCGCATCCGTGCCAGGATTAGACCCTGCCTAAAACGAAATTTGCTTGGAGATAGCAGTGGCAGTAAATGATTTAAACATGGCCAACGCAGGCCATTCCATATTATCCGAGACATGGAGTTTAATTTTACGTTTACTTTTACCCGTTTGGCTACGTCAGTGTCTGGATGGCCAAGACTGATAAACACGGGATGGATCGTCATACATTGGTGAATCTCACTTAGGGGGTTAGGCATTGATGCAACGGTCGTAGCCAAACAGCGTTGACTTAGCAGTGAAAGTCCAGGAAGATCAAGAAATCCCTTGGGCTGTGCAAGCATTTCGCATCCGTGCCAGGACAGACCCTGCACGAGAGGAAATTGGCATTAGAAAAAGCAAAGACTATATATACGTCCGGGGGGAAGCGGGCGGCAGCCAAATTGCATTGTTTTTTTTTGTATCCCTACCTTGAATAAACCTTTATTGACAAAAAAAACTTTTAAACTTAGATAGCTTCTATATCACCTACCGTAAAAAAATACTACCTATCCGGTATTTAACATTAATACAATTTTAACTGCGCTGCTTTTGAAGACGTCACTTCAAAATGTTCCACACGAAACATACAAACATAGTAACTTAGTTGTTCAGATAGCCTGATTTCCACTAAAACATGATGGAATAATAGGTGAAATTAAGCTTAGGTTCATATTTTATATCTTCTAGTTTCATTTTGCGTTCTAAGATGGAAGACAAATATTAAAGTTCCAGAATGGGAAAATATCCCACCACAGATTTCGTAGCAAAGTCGGTTAAGTAAGATTGTCTACTTAAGTCTCATAATAGTTTTCCTAAGAAACCAGTAAACAATAACACACACAGAATACTAATTATGAAGACTACAGCCGGAGGATGCAAAAAAAACCAAAAAGTATTTAAAAAGAATTTAATTAAAACTACAATTATAATTAAGAGGGGTTTGACGATGTTCAATGTTGGAACGAAAGTGAGTTGGGTCCCACGATGGTCGCCGGTGGCGCGATGCCTCACGTTGTGCCGATTCAGCGCCTCGTGTCGTCGGTTGACGCAAATGCTTGTTTCTAGGTAAGAACGGGGACGCTGCACGGTCAGCGTATTTCCTTAGGTAGCTGAGCGTAACACCTCCCCCCGAAGATCAGCAACTATTGGAGAATTTTCTTCGAGAATGTTGCTGGGATGAGAACTGGTGCATCTCGTTGTTTTTCTGGGATATCTGCATATATGTCGTGAGATGTACCTTGATTGTTAAAATTACTTTCACGGCGTTTCATATAATATCTTCGAAGCAGTAAGACAATACTGAGTGCACATGCACTTGATAATACTACGTAAAGAGGTATAGTAGTATGATATATGCTTTCTTCATTGGGTTTTCTTATTTCGATCGGATGCTGCAGAGATATCCTGGTGTTACTGGCATGTAGATGTTCTAAGCTGATGGAGTTTAGTTTGATTGAAGGTCCCGTGGAAGGTGATACAGGACTTTCATATCTTGGAAGATTCATCATCTTGAGTGCAGTGCCTTTAGTGCGATCGTTACTGTTGGTGATGGTGAATTCTGGCGATCGTAAGTAGCATCCAATTGGTATAGTAACGAGGTAGCTGCCTTGAAGTGTAGAGTAAGTATCTTTCCCGCAGAAGGTTTGGATCTTTGTAGACTTGGGAAAAGCGACTATGTAATGTTTGTCGTCCAGCTTCTCCAGGGCTTCTTTGTCGAGTAGAACTGATGAGAGCTTGCATGTAGTGTCCAGTTTCTGCGTAGTAATGAGAGTCTGGATGCAGTCCGCTTGATCTCGTGGTCTGTATTCAGTTTTCGCCTGGCAGAGGTACCAAGTATTGGACTTCGGACATTCTGTCTCTATGTACATGAAATCATTTCTATGTATTGCAATATAAGGAGAGGCAGGGATTATTATAGTATGGTTTTTATTAGGAACAATGGATAATTTATAAAGGTCGTAAGTATAAGGAGAGGCAATCGGTACTTGAAAGGCTATGACTATTTTATTATTACTATAGTAAGAACCTAGTTTGATTACGTCATAGTACTCTCTAAGGTTCAAATCTATGATTTCATCTTTATTATATAATAATTTTAACTTATCTAACATAGATCTTAATGCATTTAAACTTAACATAGAATGATGAGTGCTCGATGCACGTATAAAAGCTAATCTATTAGCTTTTATACGTGCATCGAGCACTCATTTCTAACTTTAATAATTCGTCGGCTAAATCTTCTATGTTATCTCCTAATATTAAAAGTAATTGAGCCAAATGGGCATACTTAACTAAATCATTTTCCTTATCGGCTTCACTTACTAAAACTAAGTCAAGTACTTTTTCTATCTTACGCTGATTTTCTACTATGGAATTTAATATGATGGTGTGCTCTGACATCCATTCTTTACTCAAACTTATGTGGCTGTTAAATTCTGTAACTAATTTATCTTCATTATTTTGTAAAGTTTTTAAAATACTATCATAACTAACACTAACGCTTTGCATCTGTGTAATCTAAATTTCCTGAGATACTTTTAATTACTGACCCTAATCCGTCTATCAATCCTCTCTTGACGCGATTTATCTCAAACGTCTGTAACTGATCAGAAACCTTTTCAAGCTTTTTACTAAGATATTCAATATGAGGTTCATACAAAGATAAAGTTTTATTATTTAACTGAGGCCGAACATCATTTATCTGTGACCTAACTAAATTTACCTTAGATTTGATATTATCTATATCTATAAATTGCAAGAAAGAATGATAGTGAGATATTATCTTAGAAGGACCTAACTTAAAAGGAATGATGCCTGGACCATCTCCAAGGCTGTCAAGTATGATCTCTTGAGCTCCTACCGCTCGTACCAGGAACATCACTACTATCCTGTAACAAGCGTGCGGTATTAGGGACTCTTTTCAGTCTGGATTTAGCTACAGGGCCGCGTTTCTTCTTAGTATAAATGTGAATTGGAAGATCGGCTAAAACGGTATCATTTGTATAGCGCGGTGCTAACTTCTGACGACTGGCCATGGGGTTTTTAATAAAAACGTTCTGATCTGGATTATACGTTTCTTCAGGCTCCCTATTCTTATTACGATTTTCCATGATCTCTACACGATGCTGTCGAGATGAATCTTGAATCATCTCATAAGCCTTGGTCATTCTAGCGCGATGATCTAAGATATACTGCTGTAACAAGTGTTCGGTTAACTCAATATCGAGAGGATCGCGAGGATCAAAATGTCCAGTTATAACATCTAATGGTCTACATTTTGTGAAACTATGGATTGAGCTATTATATGCTAAGATAGCGTATGCCATGAGATTAAAGACTGATTCGCCACGATGCTGTAGTTTCAAAATTCTAAGATGTTCTAAAAGTGTTGAGTGGAATCGTTCTACTATTCCATTCTCATTTGGAGCATGTGCTAAGATCTTATGATGCTGGATTTTATGGACACGGGTAAACTCTAAGAACAATTGATTGGTGAACTCTGTACCTCGATCTGTTATAACTATCGAAGGTACGCCATGATGTGTGCAAAACTTTAATAAAGATTGTACTACACTTATAGCGGTGCCATCTCTTATGTGATAGGCTTGTCCGTATTTAGAGAATGCATCAACTAGCGTTAAGTATTTCTCGGTTTCTACTGTAAATAAGTCTAAGTGTAAAATTTCGAAAGGTTTAGTGGGTGGCGGTACTATGTGAAACTGTTGCTTTATTGGATTGCGGTCATACTTAGCTTGGCCGCATATATTGCATTCATTTATGTATTTAGTTATGCTTTCTTTCATCTTGGGCCAGAAATATTTATTAGATAATGCTAGGTAACATTCGGTAATACCGCGATGGTTGGTTTTACCTTCGTGATATTTTTGAATTATTTCTTGTTGGCGTAAATAATCTTTAACGTTTTCTAATTCAACTTTAGTGATAACTATGTTCATAGCGGAACTCTTGAAATGATTCTGTAAAACAGGGATAATTGAATACATCTCTAAAGGAGGGTGAATAAGAATACCGGTCTTTACTTTAGGGTTAACATATTCTTTAACTGCGTTTATAACATCTTGCTCGAGATTTGATTTAGATAATTGGATTGATGTACGTGTATGACTCTCAAAAGGTTTAGACACGGTCGTTTTGCCTTTAATATCGCCAACAACGATGAAACAAATTTGTCTATGAAACTTATTAAGGGGATCATCTGTAATAGGGGTCTCTAAAATAGGGTTCTCGGCATTTGTATGTGCTGTTACTGTTTCTGAGCCATCTAAGGATGGGGGTTTCTCAGTTGGGTTCCCTGCTAATGAGCTAATCTCTTCATTATGAATTTCTATACGGGATAAGGCGTCGGCATTTGAATTAAGTTTGCCTTTTTTATATTCTACGGTAAAATTATACTCGCTCAGTTTTAGTCTCCAACGAGTGAGACGAGCATTGGTTTCTTTGAGACTCCATTGTAATGGCATGTGATCTGTGAATACTTTAAAATGTCTACCAAAAAGATATGGGCGAAAATATTTAGTTGCCCACACTATAGCCAATAATTCTTTTTCAGTTGTACTATAATTTATCTCACTAGAATTTAGAGTTCTTGATGCGTATGCAAGTGGTTTATCACTACCAACAGGGCCTTGTGATAATACAGCTCCTAATGCTACGTTGGATGCATCAGTTGTTAATATAAAATCTTTAGAAAAATCTGGATACTGTAAGATAGGATCGTTGGTAAGTAATAATTTACATTTTTCAAAGCAGCTAGTATAATTATGATCTAGTACTATTTTAGATCCTTTCTTTAAACATTGTGTTAACGGTTTGACTATACGTGCAAAATCTGGGATAAATTTCCTGTAATATCCTAATAATCCTAAAAATCTTTTTATTTCTGTTGAAGTTTTTGGCAATGGGTATTTTTTTATGGCTTCAATCTTATCAGGATTGGGCTTGATACCTTTGTTACTGATGATATGACCTAAGTAAGCTGTCTCAAGTTTGAGGAACTCGGACTTATCCATCTGTATTTTAAAATTCGATTCTCTTAGTCTTTGGAATACTTTTTTAAGATTTATCATGTGTTCTTGTAATGACGTACTGAAAATGATGACGTCATCAAGGTAAACGAGACATATTACGTTTTGGAGCCCTCTTAGGACATTGTCCATAACTCGCTGAAAGGTACTAGGAGAATTCTTAAGTCCCATTGGCATTCTTAAAAATTCGTAGTGACCATGTTCTACGTTAAATGCTGTTTTGTGAATATCTGAGGGTTCCATCTCCACTTGATAAAATCCGCTTGCTAAATCGAGAGTTGTAAAATATTGACAGTTGCCTAATTTATCTAAAATGTCTGAGATGTTGGGAATTGGATATTTATCGTTAACGGTTTTCTCATTTAATTTTCTAAAATCAACGACAAGACGCCATTTGGTTTTGCCAGATGCGTCGGCCTTCTTAGGAACTATCCAGATGGGTGAGCTCCATGCTGATTGAGATGGTCTGATGATGCCTTGCTCTAACATTTTACTAATCTGATCACTAACCTCCTGCCTATGAATGTACGGGTAACGATAGCTTTTAGTATAGACTGGTAACTCATCTGTAGTTTTAATAGAGTGTTTACTTTGATTTGTAAAAGTCAAAGGTTCTCCTTCTATGTAAAATACATCCGCGTATTCGGTGCATAAATTCTCTAAGTTCGCGCGTTCTTCAACGTTAAGGTGATCGGTCCGTAGTCGAGAGAGAACGTCCGTAGCACGCTGGAACGATGTAGCATTTGTGTGACGTAGTGGCTTCGTAGTATACGATTGATGCGAGTCATTCGTAGCGCTGTAAAACTCCGTAGCACTCTGCTCGGTACACGGGGACTCTACATTCACATTATAGACTTCGGCACTGACCTGGCGGTCGACTGAGAATATTACGTCATGCTGACTGGGATTCGTTATCTCTAAAAATCCGCGGTTATCTCGTACTGTTGTTAGACATTCACCTATAATGCAATTAGATAAAACCTGTTCTGGGATAAACGCATCTCCGTCACTGATATTAATAGGTAACTTTACTATTTTAGATGAGTTCGCTGGTATAATGTCCTCATACAAATTAATGTTTCGCGAGTCATAAACGAGAATCGGGTTAGTGGCATGCTGGGTAACAAGGACCTTATTTTTAAAATCTACGGATGATTCCCATTTATTTAATAAATCGGACCCTATTAAACCATCGAAATAGTCGTGGAATCTATAAACAAAAAGCGTTATATCGGTAGTATCGTTAAATTCTGTAAAACAAGGTACTGTAATCGAATAGTCACACCTACTTATGGCATGAACATTTACTACCTCAAACGGATCATAGCTTAACTCAATATGCGAGAAATATTTTTTAACTGCTTCAGGACTTATAAAAGACTGATTAGCTCCTGTATCTATGAGTAATTTTAATGGAGGGTCTGAAATTTGTATGTAAGGAAGTTGTCTCTGGTTCTGTAAATTAAGTTCTATTTTGGTTTGCCTGATCGGCTTACTTTCTGAAAATCCTCAGCCTTGCTAGACGAGGGATTCTCTTCTAGATGTTCAGAAACTGACTCTGGATTAGGTTGTTCTGAATAGTAAGATTCATCAAGGTAATTATTGTCGTAATAATAGTTCGTGTCATAATAACATTCCGGCTCCGCGTAGTAGTACTCCGCGTTATCATAGTAAGGGCCGTACTCAGGACACTCATTAAAATTCATTTCTCGGGATTTAAAATAGTTACTTGGTGGCGGGTTCCCCAACCTGCGCCAATCATGTCCACTAGGTGGCAAAGGCTTACTAACAAAATGACTTACCCCGCTCATGGGTTTTGGACCCTGAAAATTATTGGGATTTCGATTGGGAATTCTAAATGCATTAGCCTGTGGGTTATAATTTGGAGGTAAAGCTCTGAAAATTTGTTGGGTACGGGATGGACCACGGTTCATTTGGGGGTTAACTGGATTAGGCCTCCATTGATGAGAAGGTGGTTGCATATAAAAAGGTGCAGGACGTGGAGGTCCTGAAGGATTAAATATATGAGGTTTGATGGGCGGTAAGTATACGGGTGGACTATAAATAGGTTGCTTAGGTGGTGGGTTGGTTAGCATATGGGGTTGCAACTTTTTATCTGGTAAGTTTTCATTACTTTGTAAAATATATAATGTGTTCATTTCCTCTTGAACATATTCTAAAGCTTTCTCTATGGATTCGGGACGCATGCACCTAATACGTGAGCCAAGGGGCTCCCTTAGTCCGCGCAAGTATGATTGCATAGCGATCTTTTTATATAACTGACGCTTGGCCTCAATAGTTGTAGCAAGATTATCGTGTAAAGTAACATAGGTCATTATTGTGCTGAAAAGGGTCTGGCAGCGTTCATAAAATTCTTGTGGCGTATCTTGGCCTTGAGTTTGATGACTTAAATCGTTAAAAAGAGCAGTTTCGTCTCTTTGGTCCGCGAAATTATTTATTAAAGCATTTCTAATGCCAATCCAATCACATGGGATACCATTAGAATTTATAAGACGGGCGGCAGGACCCGTGACTTTATTTAATATGCCATTTAAAATAGCCTGATTTGCTAAATCATGTCCGGGACCAGTTTGGACGTGTTTAATTACTAACTGATCGCATAACTGAATAAATCGTGTTAAAATATTGGGATTCCCGTCAAATTCGGGGACTAGTCTTAAGGACTTAAAAATTTCGTCTATTGAATCGGACATTATGATTATTTCTGATTCACTAGAAAAATCTACTGCTTCGACTAACTCCTCTAATTCTAAACTAATATTTCTATTAAGGTCTAACCTACTTTGTCTATCTAGCCTAGGGGAATTGGACCCCGATTGTCTAGGGTGGAAAATTTTGGAAGGGATAAGTATAACTAGAGATAAAAATTAGGATTATGAACTATAAGGGATGCAACACATGAAAGATTCAAGTGTACTCACAATTTCATTACTCTTGGTATTCTCTTGCCGTATCGATATCTTGACACTCCTCTGGACTGCAGCTCTTGTAGATTCTGGATAGCCGCTCGTCGTGTGATCGATTCACTGACTCTACTTTACGACTATCCTACCGACTGCGCCAATTATGAAGACTACAGCCGGAGGATGCAAAAAAAACCAAAAAGTATTTAAAAAGAATTTAATTAAAACTACAATTATAATTAAGAGGGGTTTGACGATGTTCAATGTTGGAACGAAAGTGAGTTGGGTCCCACGATGGTCGCCGGTGGCGCGATGCCTCACGTTGTGCCGATTCAGCGCCTCGTGTCGTCGGTTGACGCAAATGCTTGTTTCTAGGTAAGAACGGGGACGCTGCACGGTCAGCGTATTTCCTTAGGTAGCTGAGCGTAACATACTCTAAAATACAACACACACAAAACTAAAACACCAACAAAAAGCGAAAACAAATGGTGAAAATGTGCCAAATGTGTCCTGGAATGCCACCAATCAGGAGTTAGGAGAATTCCGATTGGTGGATTCGTTTTCTTTTGCATTTTAAATCAAAGAACGCCATTTTCACATTCATCACTTATATTGACTAAGAAGAGCATTGCCGCAAATCCATTATCCTTACTAACTGCTGATGACCACTTGATCTTTTGTCGTGCAAATTTACAAGGTAACAAATGACGTTCCTTGCTCAAAAGCAAAATGAAAGGTGAGGCGTGGCCAGAGGCAACGTAGAGTTAAGAACAGATGAAACAAAAGACAAGAACACAAGACATAAAATTGATTGAAGGATATTTATTGGGTACAGTGGGTGGCATTGGTGGTATCTTCTATACGGCATTGAATTACGATATCAAGAGATGGCAAAAGTATTCAATTCACTTCATGGAAACGTCATGGGTTTGTTTATTAGGTATGTTTGGCACTGTTTTTAAATTCTTTGTTAAACAATGTGTCTATTCTGTGGCTCGGTGTTAGTTACTAAGTAAATAATGTTACCCCGACTCAGTCCGCGTGAACTAAGCCCTTATTTCCGAAAAACCAACGGACTGTTTCTTCTCTACGCGTTAACAACATTAATTGCTGAAAAGAGACACAGTTTATTCCTGAATAACACTGTGTTGCCAGACTAATATTTTAAGGGGGCTAAGCATTACTATTTCTTGAAGGCAGTGATTAAAATCTGCCGTATTTTAATAACACTATTATCACACCAAACAACATCCATTCTAAAACTACGTGCGACAAAACCTCGTGCAGCACTGAACAGAACCTGAAACGTGGTGGAATCCTGCACGCTGTAGTAGAAGTTTGACGAGTCTATGACGTCGATGATGGGCACGACCACAGCGTGTGGCGCGTCCTTGATCCTCTGCAGGAGAGGCCGGAGCCAGTCTTGCTGGCCTTCGCAGTGCGCGTCCAGGAACACCAGCACGTCGCCAGTCGAGTACCGGGCGCCGGCCAGTCGCGCTCGCGTTAGACCCACTCTGCCAATGACAATGCTACTGTAGCCATCTAACGTCAGCAATAAGGTTCGTCGCTTCAACAAGATGGCGCTGAGAGAGATGGCGCCTAGACAGTTCACACGGGACTTCGCATAAATGAAATACAAAAATAGTTGACACTACGTTGACACACTATTAAGGCCACCTTTTGCCCCGTTTGTGGCGCCATCAGAAAGTCTTCCCCCCTGGCCACGACTTACTACTTACGGTTACCTGGAAAAGTATGAACAGACTGCGAACCCAGGTTGGGCGCTGCAAAGATAACCTGTGCAGATGGGGATACACTGATGGCGCGAACAACGTGTGCAAATGTGATGCCTCCCCCAGATTATGAGCCACCTTCTTGAATGCCCCTCATGCCCTTACAGCTGCACACGCGACGACCTGTTGTGTGCCAATGAAAAAATGTAAAGGTGGCGGTATACTGATCGGATGAAGTATAGTGCTGCTATCGACACGACAGTAGAAGAAGTTGACACTATCGCTCCACATACATATCTGGTTGCCCTCATCCAGTTATTCACTCTGCTCATAGAAGAACGTCCTCCAAAAAACCTAACTACAAGTTTTTGGTGTAAAGGCTTCTGCGCTAAGCCTAAACTTCAGATACATTGTCAAATTAGGAACACGACAGACTGATTTCCATCTGAATGACAGCATAATATCAAGTCAAAAAAAGTTAAGAAAGTGTTCAAGTGTGAAAGACGAGTTAGAATTTTTCGTGGAAATAAAGCAAGAATTGAAAGTCAGGAGGAATGATGAGTCGATAAACGTAGAAGAGGAGAAACATAATTCACATAAAATACTTTAGACTTTTTCAATCCAGTTGTAGCTTCGTTAGATAAATCAGATTTGTTTAACAATTCAGCTACAGAACATATAGATGACAATGTAGCACCAACACTAATGAATTTGTTTTAAATTTGTATAAAATAAGAACTGCAGATTATTCCAAATCCCAAACTATTTGATATTTTACATAATGAACTACAAGTATGCCTTCTGAGTTCCTATATTTACCCAGCTATTAAAATTTGCCAATAGATGAATAACTAAATCAGAATACCCAATGCAGTCACCTCGAACTCCACGCTACTTCCCGCGTTATTATACTCTAGCGTCTTAGGCTCCAGCATATCTATGACTGGGGTGACAACAGCTGTTCTTCTCTTCTTGATCCTCTGAAGCAGCGGCCGCAACCAGTCTACATCGCCTTCGCAGTGGGCGTCGAGAAAGACCAAGACTTTGGCGGTGGCGTTCCGACTACCTTCAAGTCTTGCGCGTGTCAGGCCTTGCCTAGATTCAAGGAGGTGCTTAGAAACTAATAAGAAGCCAGAAGCTTTACTGAAATCATGTGAAGCTAGGGACCACAGCAGCCGAGAACCTTCGTAAGCAATGTAGCTCAAAAAGTATCTGTGGTGAAACAATAATGAGAACCGCCTGAAGCGGTTGTCGTGTCGCTGCCTACAAACAACACTCATTCCACAGTTGAAAGAGTCCTGAGATGCAGAATCCCAAAAAACGAATAGTCCAAGACCATGGCGTTTTCGGGTATGATGATGAACCCCCTACCATACGGCAGAGAGGCAGAGCAGTTATAGAACGTGACGTAGCTTTGGACATCATATCAAACAGGTCCTGATAATATGCGAATGTGGAGACACTTTTTACCAACTATTGTTGGTTTACTTGGTTCTATAGATTTCAATGGTCGGCAAACACTTAAAGTGGGCACTTTCAGCGTTCGTTTTGCAAATGACGAATACGTCAATATAGTGAAGCGAAATTATTCATACAAAATATAACGGCTACACGGTAAGACGTCTGGCTCTAGTGATTTCTTCAGTGCCAGATTTCACTATATCTGAATTGGGCTGAAAACACCCAAATCTACAAAACATGCTATAAATAATACTTTATTAAAAGTTACTGCATCCAAACATGTTCCTAAGGAACTTCTTGGTCACTTACCGGTCAGGAAGCCGAAGGATCCTGATCAGATCGGGCGGCAGTCGCGTGCGCACGTAATGACTGAGCTTGCCTTTCAGCTCGGGCAGCGTCGAGTTGTCATCCACGAGGATTATCTCCTTCAGGTATACGAATGGCGAGGACGGGTCCTGGCCTGGGGAACCTGCAAGGTTGATCGACATTATAGGCTGTGGTTGGTCACCCAAAACTATGGCTCACATGCTCGGTTGCCTACAGTGCCCACCACCTGCACAATCGAAGACCTGCACATGGCGAACAGTGCTGAGCTGGATGTCACTATAGGCTTTGGTCAGGGCCCGTTGACTTACTCATTCGATTTCATCATAGCCTCAATACTCGTTGGTTAGATTACTAGGCCGATGTGTGATTATACATTTATACCAAAAGTGATCCCATTGGGATTAATATCCAGAAGGTATAATGCAAAGAAAAATTAAACCGCTGCATAAAAACTTATAGGCTAGGTACTATCACTACCAGCCACTATAAGACCTAAGATTTCTCACCCAACGTCATGGTCTTCCCCGTTACTCTATCCACAAAGTTTGCGTGCTTGAACCAGGGGTTGTCCCGGCGGGCGC
Source organism: Udea olivalis (assembly GCA_947369235.1). NCBI lineage: Eukaryota > Metazoa > Arthropoda > Insecta > Lepidoptera > Crambidae > Udea > Udea olivalis. Next base: position 10,595,273 of record OX376369.1, read on the forward strand.
TGTTCACCACGCTCCAGATGGTCCGCACCACCACGGAGTATGGCTCGTTGTGGAAGATTATGATCACAGAGGCCGAAGGCAGTTCTGCATCGTATAGCACCCGCTTACAGGCGGGGTTGCGGTAGTCTGGGGATGATAGATAGATTATACTTTTTATTGTACATTCACCATCTTCAGCCCGTATGCGTCCACTGCGCCACCACACACGGTCTTCCGCTTTTCGCACCCTTGCACGTTCTTCAAGTCATCGGTCCACCTAGCGGATGGTCGCCCTTTTGGCTGTTTGGTACATTTTATGCATTGAAGAAAAATAAACTTAAGTCTAGCTAAAAAATGCACAATCGAGGCGCCATAATCGCTGATAGCGATCGCACTACTATAGAGAAAAAAAATCAAGAAAGGGGTTATGCATAAATACTATAAAATAAATAAGTACTATAACATATAAGCTACATAATAATACGAGTAAGACGATGAATGATGATGGAGCTCTGTAGGATTTCTCGGAATATCTCATGAAGCTGACGGTTTCACGGTCAGCCTTTGGACTGTAGCTATCATTTCGACCTGTCAAATGTTTAAAATGTAGACAACACACCACTTGTCATGGTATCAAAGTAAGGATATTTATCACTGTGTTACGAGGTACCAGACAAGCAATTAAGCCAGTGACGTCCCCCAGTACACCCAAACCAAACCAATTTATAACAGATCGTTTCCTGAATTAAATCGACCGGGCATCGAACTCGGGACACTACGTAACGTAAGTGAAGGCGAGAAACTGTACTACAGCGCACTACGCTAATCGCCAATCGGTAAAAACGGACGACCAAGCAGGGTGACAGGGAAATCCTTTGACCTTGACGATCCTTGACGTCATTTCATTTACCCTATGCATTTAAGTTTTCGTCCCTAGTTTCACCCAATGCCAATGCATCGAAGCGTGCAGTAACCTTCGATATAAAAGGATCTGGCATCTGGGTACTATCATGGGGATAACAAAGAGTGTGACGTCATTAAAGCACACTTAATCCTTATTTACAGTGTATTCTGCTACTCCTTTTTCTTACACGTATGACCGAAAGGGAGATAAAGTAGGATGTCACTACCATGAGTGAAACGAATGTGTCACAATTAAGCTTTCCAATTGTATAAAGTGCTATAATCCAGTGTATGGAAATCATTGCTAAAAACAATCATCACCAAATAGCATGGTAATTGAAACTATTGGTCACACGCGCGGTGCGCTGTCGCCAATTATGCGTGAAACGAGCCGCGAACACCACAGCGCGTCTGCGCGTACGCATGGCGATGTACTCTGTAAAATACTTACACAACTTCCTGGTGTAACTTACTTTACTATCGGAATCTATTTTATAGAATTCGCAATAAGTAGATACATTACTTTATAAATACCTAATACTGACTACTTTAGTAACCCAGCGCTAAACAAACATACCAATGTAAAGTTTAATGTGTGTTGGCAGTTATTAGGAGTAATCAAATAACAATTACTTTCACATGCACATGGACTAGTGAGAAAGGGGCAGATTTTCATATTACATAAATTGTGTCTTCTAAATACTAGTTTATTAACATTCGTATAGATGAAATTCTTTGAGCCATTTTATAAATTGAAGTTATGTTCATTCTTCACATAATTATTAGAAGTTTGTTGTTAAATTTTATTGACATTGGCTATAGTCTGGATCTACATAGATCATTTTATTGAGTTCATTTTATTCAGCACGAGCTGCCCGGACAGACTTCATTCTGTCAAATGTTTGACAGCTGGTGTCCATTTTGCCAGCTCTGCGACTTGATTTACATTTACTATAATTATTTTTCTCTAAATATAAAATACTCATAGCCTTTATCACTCCTAAATAATTTAGCTTTCTGTTAGTGAAAGAATTTTCACTATCGGATCATCGATTTGGAGCCTATTCAATACACACAAACAATCATATCTTTCCTTTTTATAATACAAGAATAGATTAAAAATACTGCCATGTTTACTGTAAATCATAACCATGTAAATTGTGGTTAAAAGTTGTTTCTGATAAAAAAAATCCAATCAGAAATTAACAAATAAGAAACTTTAATAAAACAAGCACTGCACTATTTCTGTGGAAAAGTGTTTAAAAACATTTTGCAAATAATAATATATTGCTTGTATCTTCTTGAGTTAGCAGTACGTATGTGGTAACTCATTGGTGGCTTGCAAAGACAATTTAAGTTACAATTTGAATATGTTGTCGTGAAATATAACAAGGAATTTATACCATACTATATTTTCTTTCACAACTATCTACAATTGAACAAACTCATAGTAGGTATATTCCCACAACATGGACATAGCCACCTGAATCAGGCATGTTGTTTATAAATATTACTAATATTGATTATTCAAGCAAAAATAATCATTTTTGTTTAGAAATACAATCTCAAAACAATTGAGTTCATTCATATTATTATTGCATTTTATCTTGGTTGTCAATATATCTACTACTCTGCCTGACTGAGATTTGGGTTTGATTCCCAGACGATTGATATTTTTAAATATTATAGTGTTCAACCTCTTTAGTATAATGAAAGCAATAATGGGGAAAAAAAATACTTAATAAGCTACTAAATCTTTGCTCAGCATATCAAGTGTAGCTTAAACGGCATATAATGAGTAGGCTCTTTGCAGAATCATTCTGAAGAACAGCTATACTGTAGGTAGAGCAACCCCGATAGCTCATTAATAAATAAATAAATATCTGGGTCAATTCACACCAAGATCATCTGACCCGAAACTTAGCAGAGCTTGTACTATGGGTGTCAGAGACTGATAAACATACTTGAATATTTCTAAATACCTACATACTTAAAAAGATAATAAAGCCCACACACAACAAATATAAATGCTCTTCACACAAATATTTATCATGGGTGGGGATCGAACCCACAACCTCTGGCGCTAAAGGCAGGATCGCTGCCATTGCACCAACAGGCCAGTCAGTCATAAGCTAGTACATACAAGTTGGTAAATTGTCAAAGTACCTATTACCACAACATATTTTGCTAGGATGAAGGTATCAGAATATTTAGTAGAATCAGTAAAAGCTATCATATCTTTACCACTAGGTTAATAAAAACTATATCTTGAAAGTATTTACAAGGTAAAATTGTACTTCTGTACTAGTACAGTAAGTGATTCGTAGAAAAGTCTTGAAAGTTTCGTTCGGTCTTACTTATTGGATTTGTTATTGTCAAACTTTTCTCAAACTTTCTACCCAAGAAAAACTACAATAAAATTCACACATTGTTTATATTTGAGCTTACTAATCAAAGAAAATAGGGTCGATAGCGATAACAACAACCAATAAACCAAGACTTTAATTGAATGAACCATAAAAACATCGTACCTTTCAGAGTCCTGTTATACGATATGCGTTCGCTCAAATGCACGTTTACGGCCAGTTTCTTCTCTGATTCTTCTCCTAGGCGCTTGTCTTCACCCACGAGATGCGCGGCTACACCTCCTTCTCCGAGCCCAGGTATAATCCTGGCTTCGTCTTCAAGAATTTGTCGTTCGTATTCTTCTTCTACCGGATCAGAGTACTGAGCACGCGCCAGCCGCTTTCCGCCGCGCCATTGCTCGAACAACGCTAATACAAACACCACCAGCACTAAGAGTAGACATATTTTAGCAACGTGAAAACACTTTCTCACCGGGAACTTAACCATAATTCGAAAACCGGCGACACATGAACCCCGTACGGCGTGTGAGCGACAACTGATTTTGACGTTTCAGCCATGTTTGTTTACAGGTTGTGTTATTAAAAAACAGGAAAGGCGAACGTAAACATAAACATTCAGCTTATCAATAGGAAGTGTTTTGTTTTTCAATATTTCCGATTTCTTTTATTTCTGATTTATTACTTACTTGAAAGGAAACCATCTTTTCTTGATTTTCAAGCTTCATTACTTATCTCTAATCTCTTACTATTGAGGCCCGGAACTTTACGGACGCGGAGGTCTACGCTACGATAGTCTGCCGAGCTGCCCACAATCCACTCTGCCATAGATAAACTCTGCTTTTGAGGCCTTTGATTCATAAGTCCACGGTTGCTGCTCGGTCTTTGGCCTCGCGTTTGAGGAAACTGAAGCATAACGGCATTGTACAACATGAGGGATATATAGGGTGGCAACGTAGATGAGTCGTGATTTCGTGATCTCAAGTGGTTATGAAACCATAAACGGTCACGTCTTCAGTGGACGATGCGGGTTCAAGACAACATCAGAGGTGTCAATAAGGCCGCAAATATTTCCATCCTATTGGTGCTGTTACCCACAACAGGGCTACTAGTCGTCGCCACTGAACAAGTACTTTGCGCCGAATGCCAAATTAATTGTATAAAATGTATCTTTTACAGTTTGTGGTTGTCCCCTATGGCTGCGACTTTAGCCGCCCAGTGTGCGGCAGGACTTATTGTTTTCATATCTTTTATTTGCCTACCCACTTGGGTCATTTAAAACCAAGATTTTGTCCGTGAGGACAAGCATATTAGAACCAGAAAACATTGCCATACATATTAAAACTATATGCTTTATTTTTATGTAACATTCATATGATATCAGTAGCGAGATGCGTCAGAATGAACAAAGAGAAAGATTAAATGAAAATAATACAACCATTTTAATTCTGTATACATTTATAATTCACTCAAAAGTTCATAT